>BRZM01000068.1:1435805-1774743 GCA_033238685.1 Lates japonicus
ATAGTTATTACGTACGTTCAGTGGCGAGCTGTGTGCCAGGATATGAGAGTTGAGACTGAGGTGCAGCCATGCAGAGCTTGTTTGTGTTAGTATAAAACTTACTGTACCCATTCTGCCAGTTCAGCACTATCCTAAATTCATCAAGGGAGCTCAGTTCCCCTTGTAAGGACATGCTGACTGGCCTGTGGTATGAAAACAACTGTTATTTAAAGTGTTAGTGGGAGCTTAATAAAAGCAGTAAATGTTGAGGAAAGAAGAACAGAAAATATTAAACTATGGCTAATATTCTGGCTGACTGTCAGATCAGTGCACCACTCCATCAGACAGCATGTGCTGGTGGAATATTGTAAAAGTTGTATTTTTCACCTTGGTCTGGAGACTCCTGTCGTGTTTGGCAGGTGCCAGCTGTGCCATACACATTCTCTGCAATGTAATTATTAGTAAGCTGATTCATTTATTATTTTTTCTTTCTGTAATGAAATAAAAAACAATAAACAAAACATACATACAGCCCACCCAAAGACACTGCACAATAACAAAACTAAAAGTTGTTTAGAAATGCTCCAGAACTTGTTCAACATTTGGTTCAAAGTTTACATCAGCTCCTCCAGAGGCATTACAACAGCTAACTGTGCAACCCACAGGGGAGAGCCATGTAGAGGAATCAAGCAATAAAATGTATTTCTTAGTTAAATAAAGAGTTCATAACACTACTCACAATAAGTTAGGGATATTGTGAGAGACTCAGTGGATGTCATACATACGGTGTTTGTTTCACTTCAGAGATTTTTGGGATAAGGAGGCAATTGTATTGGGGTGATAGACACACCTCATTTTGTGTTTTCCACATAATGGTCTCACTGTGTACAGTGTGCCTTACATATTGGGGCAACAATATCCCTAACTTATTGTGAGTAGTGTATTTGCATCAAAAATACCTTAAGTGGTACAACTGAACTGGTGCAGACCTGTGTCCAATGCAAATTATCCAATAAGGTCTAACATGCCTGTGAGGGGTTCAGACACGTTTTCTTGAAGTGCACAAGGGTAAAACATGTTCATGTTCATGAGCACAGGGAAACTAAATGATGCCTCTGATATAAATGGAAAGAATAATAAAATTAAGCACAGAAATTAAAGTTTGAAGTGTCTGTCACATGTTTTTGCTAAGCTGTTGGAAAATGATTAGCTTAAAAGTTGAGCAACACATTAACTTGAATTTTTTGGTGAAATTGAACAAAACAGCAGCTGAATCTTTTCGTACATTGTTTGAGGAACACTGCGTGTCACGTGCATGTGTGCACATCAAAAACTTATGAAAAACATTCAACAAATTGAACAAACCTTTGTATAAGAATGAGAACAGCAAAGGGTCTCCATTGATAAAGAGACAGTTCAGCAAATTTAGCATGAAAATTTGAACATGACAAAAGTGTGTGCCAAAGTTGTCCCAAAATGTCTGACTCCTGATCAAAGGAGCCAGTAACACTGAGTTGAATTGCTAAATGTTCTCTGTTTGAATTTCTGCTTCAGTGTGCAGCAGAAAAGCTTTGAGCAGAATAACGTATGTGTTTTGGATTTGTGTAAATGCTGGAAGTGAACAGCATGTCCTCTCCTGTAAATAAACAAGATGAATCTGGAAGCCTACTTTAAAGATCTGGTCTCAGACAAGATAGAATCAATGAAAGGGAAGAGACAGTTGTTTCAAAAAGCTTCTTTAACAAAGCAGACCTCAGCGTTTGTTGAAATATTTTTTACTGTAAAAGTGCTATAAGTAAGTTTTTGCTGTTGCTACATAAGCAACATAAACATAATGGACAAGAGGATAGAATACGCCCTCTAGGCAGCACTACTTCTTCATCCTCTCATGTTGGACTGGGGACAAACTGGACACTATAGTGAATATAGTCAATCACTATCGTGACATGGTGTTATGAAACGAAACTAGCTGGTTAGCATGTTAACCTTAGAAGAAGAAGAGCTCCCAATGTTTCTTCTAGACTAGAGAGTAAAAAGCAGGTCATACTTATAATGGCTCTGTAGTGATAGCAAAAACTTACATATAGCACCTTTAAATGGAAAGAGAACAATATCCAGGGCAGTCTAATACACTGTTGAAGTGTGGGAGTCGTCCTGTGTGGTTCAGGGTGGGTAGGTGGGTGGGGAATGGGGATGTATTAGGGGGAGAAATGGCAGTGGAAAAAGCAATAGTCCTCCATCAGCTGTCAGTGCACCACACACATATTGAGAGTAATGAGCCCTTTTTCTCAATATGAAAGTTTAATGACTTCCCTCCTAGTTTTATAAATGTTATGTCCTCTCTATGAGCCACACAATTCCCCGACTATCTATCAAGCAAACACTCTCCGCCAGTGTGTGTGTGTGTGTGTTTTAGCTGATCTGTTTGTTCATCTAAAGTGGAATATGGCCAGTGTGTGTGATCGCGGCAGACGAGGCGTAGTGCACCATCCCTTCAGATTTGAGGTTGATGATAGCCTGTGTATACAAAAGCATCAGTCAATCAAATTATTTTCATTGGTGCACACACAAGAGACTTATTTTACTGTTGAGGCTCTAAGTGGTGAGTGATGCCCATTCACTGATAAACTACACCACTGCACCGACTGACTAATCGATTAATCAATTAATTGTTTTTATAATTTGTGCGTAAGAGTTGAAGATAATAAATGAATATAGTCATGTTGGAGGGTAGGATAGGTCACTGTTATTTGTATATGTCTTACCTTGTGCTGTGGTCTTAAAGTCTTAAAAGAGATACAGAATAGTCATCAGATTAATGTAAAGGGGTGCATGTGTGAAAAGGGTTCTAGTGTTGCAGTAGTTTGACCATCAGTGGGTGAGAATATACTCCAAGGTACCGTTTTCACCAGCTTAATCCAGAAAACACTACATGGGTGCTTATGCATATAAGTAAGGTGAGTTTTAAAAAAGTATCCTGAGGTTGTGTTTTTTTCTGTGATAGGAGGTGGAGGAGTAGGACAAATAAACGAATGACTGACTTTGTCTTGTAACATAGTGAATCTATGGTGCATCATTCCTTTCCTGTAGACATTTTCTGAAGTGTTTCTCACAGTTCAGTCATTTTCTGTCTCTGACATTTAAATGATCATGCACGTTCTGCTGTGGTTAGAAAAGCTGAGACTATATATTTTAGTCTGCTCTGTTTTATGTCATCTGTCTCTTCACCTGTGTGGAAGTGAAAGCTCTACATAAGGGAATGAATAAGCACAGGCTTTGTTTGATTTCTGCCTTTGAAAAACAGAAAATAACTTCTTGAGGTATTTCTGGGGATGTTTTCTCTTCAGGAACACACACATTGTCAAGCACTGTAGATGTCTGCAGTATCACAGAATCACCTGCCTGTACCACTGTTATCATGAGGAACATCCTATCAATATATATGTAGTGTGGTGAGTTACCTGTGATTCCCTATGGTATGGTGTCACCACACTACACATGTGTTGTGACTGAAAACAGCTGAGTGTACAACCCTCAAACTACAGACCAAAACATTGTTAATATGGAGGGTACGATCCCGTGAAACACTGTCATCCACTCTGATGACATGCATCAGCATGCTGAAAAACAACATCCACTGGTTTCACCTGTATTTTGTTAAAATTTGTTCCCAATAGACACTGGATTTTTGAGGCCAGTACCAAGTTTAAAAAATCTGATAACAACATACTGTGGCAAGAAAAAGTATAAAAGCCCTTTGGAATTATCTCCATTTGTGTATAAATTTGTCTTAAAATATGATCTAATCAGGGGCAAAGTATCTGTGGGCAAGATACTGAACTGCAAACTGCCCCCAGTGTAGCATTGGTGTGTATTTGTGTGTATTAGAGAAGCACTGTTTATACAGAAGTGCTATATGAATGTGTGTGTGACTGTGATTGTAGTGTAAAGCACTATAAGTGGTCATCAAGTCTGAAAAAGCGCTATGTAAGTCCATTCACTATAATCACTGAAGTTACAATAATGAACAATTGATGTATTTTAACTAACACCCAAATCATTGTATTGTATTTGTCCATATCACATACAACATTCAAACATTCACACTATAAAAAAAGTGGAAAAAGTATGCAAACCCTTCATGGTATCAACAAAAGCTAAGAGGTGTCAGGAGTTAACAAACCTGAATGCGTACCACCATCTAGCCTTTAGTAAGCTTGATCCTAACTGCTAAGTCAGTCTTAGTTAAGACCAGTCTTTAGAATGGACTTTAAATCAGTTGCACCAATCAAACTAAAGCCTAGTCTTAACTATGCCTAGTCTTAGCCATGTGTGGTCATGTGAATGCCCACGTCACTGTTGCTATTGCCCAGCACGTTACTATGATACATTTTAACAATCTTCCACTGCCTTGCTACTTTGTAGCCAATGATAATTATTTCTTAATTGTTACTATGGAGGATCAGAGAAAAAGGAAAGGCAATTTCATGAACCTTGAGATCTGAAATTTAATTGAGTTCTGCAGCCAATGGACTTGTGGACGCAGATTATATCTCCAACTGTGTTTTGAAAGGTTGTAAAAAGTGTAATTAACAGCTGCAGTGCAGGTGAAGAGGCTGCATTGTTGCTGTTTTTTTTTTTGTTTGTTTGTTTTTTAAAATGGTTTTTTAGGGCTCTTTTTCCCCTTTTTTGCCTTTATTTGATAGGACAGTGAGAAGAGAGACAGAAAATAGGGAGAGAGAGTAGGGGAGTGACATGCAGTAAAGGTCCAGCCAGATTGGGAGTCGGACCAGGGGACTCATTGCTCAAAGCACTGAGGCCCATGTGGCACATGCCCTAACTATTCGGCTATCAGGGCTCCCCCAAAATGCTGCAGTGTGATCTAACAAAAACTGTGAGCCCGGTGACAGCTCCTCAGTAAGTTCAAGTAGATCTCTCCTGCAGAACTGAAATCTCTCGCTCAGCTCCTCATCCTTGTGTATGTCCAGTGGATCTAAAAGTCTGCCAGTGTTTCCCCTAACATTGTATTGGCAGGGCGGCAAGAAAAAAAAAGCATAAATGAAAAGATCATTTACGTTCGCATTTTTCTCCCCACTTCCTGTTTCATGTGTGTCTTTGCATACATGTCCGCAGAAGAGCCACAGAAGAGACCGGTGGACAACTCGCCAGGAAGTGTAAGAAAAGCTCCCAGCAAGCGTTGCAAGTCTCTGTAAATCATACAGACATCGACATCGACACCAAATGGCCAAATGTCAGACCAAACTATCAGCGTTTTTAAGGCCACTATCTGTCAATGGGGGCTTTGCTGGGCTTGAGAGGCTTGAAAAAAATTGAAAAACTGTCAGAGAAAATAATTATACAAGAGGAATAAGAGTGAAGGAGGGGTCACTGAGTCCGCTGATTAGTGGTCACTAGGAAAGTGAGCTGTCTCCAGACGCCTGAACCTGAACCAGAACCTGAAGCAGCCAGACGTTGTTTCATTGTCGGAGGCTGTGGGAAGACGAGAAAATTGCAGCACAAACCTATTCAAGTTAAGTCTTCTTTTATTAGTGTTATTTTTATGGCACACAGTGCAATCACTCACAGAAGTGTAAAGGATTATTTCAGGACACAGCACACACTTCATCAGTCACCTCATGATACAGTTACTAACATCACGATGCATATCGTCATGTTTTCTGAATCACAATGCATCGTGTCAAGGTGCATTGTTACACCCCTAATTTATATAGCCTTGCAGTGACAATTGGCCCTTTGAGGTCAACCACAATGCTGATGTGGCCCAGGATGAAATTGAGTTTGACACCCCTGCTCTAGACTATGTCTGTTATGACATATGGGTCCAGTGGGATAGAAAAAAATGACCAACCGCTGGTGGCCATCTTGAAAAGTGGCTGCCACAGCCACCAGGGTGTGAGTTTGTGATGGCCCAATATGTTTCCAATATATCTTTCAGCACATGCTGAATTTGATGATTTTATCACAAATGAACAGCTGTTACATGTTGGGCTGTACCACACCACTATAAGGTTGAATTGTTTGGGGAGAACATGCTGCAATACATCTGGTGTAAAAAGGGCATAATAGTAGTGTGGGCTGTGCATGGGCCTGGACGGCTCACCATCATCGAGGGAAAATGAATTATATCACGATATCTTCCAGTATAATCTCAGGGTGTCTGTCCACCAGCTGACGCTCAGTAGAGGTTGGGTGATGCACCAAACAGATGCTGTGGACTGAGCTCAGAGACGTGAGACGTGAGAATCTGTCTGAGCTGAAGCAGCTCTGTAGGAAGAACGGTCCAAACTTCCTCCTGAACGTACCAATCTGATCCATAGAGACTGGAAGAGCTGGACTGAGGTTACTGCGACCAAAGGAGGTTCAACCACTTATTAAATACAAGGGTTCACTGACTTTCTCCACCAACACTGTTTTGTTTAATGATGTGTATTCAGTAAAGACACAAAATATTATAACTGTGTGTTATTAGGTCAAGAACATTGTATGTCTGTATTTGTGACTTGGATGAGGATCGGATCACATTTTATGATCAATTAATTCCAAAAACTGGGTCATTCCGCAGGGTTCACTGATTATTACTTGCCACCGTTATTAGGTTCAGAAAAACAAAATCTAATTCTGAAAAATTTAAAAAATCTGAAAATTGCACAAACAAATAAAGGTCCTACACTTTAGAAACATGGTAAAAACATTTCCATGTGGTACCTGTGCTCCAAGAAGTCACATGGATTTATTAAAGACAACAGGATACTGTGCTCAAAGATGGCAAAGGTTATTTTATCAGTATGTTAATTGGCCAGATGCTTGTGGTTTGTCAGTTAATGCTTTTTCTCAACTATATTTTTTATTTTTCAACATTGTTAATGTTTTTTCTTTATTACCCCTCAAATGGGGGAAATATTCACTCCCCTGCACATGTAGTGCTTATTTAGAGTAGCTGGTCCTCACCACCCTCCTGTACACGACTCTCATGTTTTACATGAAAACTCACATTTTACTGTTGGTGTTCATCAATTGGGATCTGAAAACTGAATGTTGGCATCTTGGCCATAGCTCTGTTATGAAATCCTACCACACCATAGAGTGTCTCTCCTGTTGGGCCGCTGACTGTGCTGTCAACCAGACTCCAAACAGTAATGAAGCCAACAGTAATGAATTTGGTCTTTTTGTGGTTTGGTCATTTTAAGAAGAGACTCAGTTTGTAAAGTTTACAGCTGGCTCTGGTGCTCCTGCATCACTCTGTGTGCTGTAGGGCAGCTTGGGGTCTTCAGGACTGATACATTGACTCATTGACAAATGCGCCTTTTCCAATGACTGTTTATGGGAAATTGCTTTTTGGGTCAGTCTGTGTCACATGATGAATGCAGAAGTTGTTGTAATGTGGTTTGGCCACTGAGCCAAAATTGCTTTGCAGCCTGCAGGTCTGCTCCTGGCGGCTTGGTAAAGTCAGTATAAAGTAGGCTTTGTAGGCATGCAAGTTGGCGTAACATGTTTCTGACTATTTGTTGTTGGCTAGCGTGTTGTTAGCTGATGGTGTGAGCTAGTGATGGTGTAAACAGGAGTGTTTGTTTTTGGTTGGCTAAGGTGAGGTAGCTCAGGATGATTGACTGATTGATGTTTGGTGGGTTTAGCAGCATGCTGCCGGTGATACCAATATGATAGCTTAACATATTGTCAACTGGTGATGTTACATACAGAGATAAATATAACGTGCTACAGAGGGTTGTGTTGAATGTGTGGGTGAAGGTATGGAGGACGTGGTTCTGGCACACTTGAACACAATGTTGAGCCTTTTTAGTTCAGCCAAACACCAGGTACTGAGAGGGCTCTACAACTGATGACCCTGTCAACAGACTGCACTCTCACATTTAATCACAGCTTCATATTGAAATCACTGGTAATGTGTGGCTATTTGTAAGTCTAGTGGAAGTAGATATACAGTGATGGTGGTTGGACCACCGAGCAGGCCATAGCATTCAGTTGAAACTGTCTATGAAGCCAGTGAGGGCAGCCACTGTAGTTTAAGCTGAACAGATAAGGCTAGCTCATGTTGCAGAGTATCTGCTCATTCCTTGGGTGAGAGTAGAATTTAAAGGCTCATTAGGTCAGAGGCAGAGAATGGTATTACCTGTCAGAACACAATAAATTTGTAATGGCACAGCCTGAAACCCACTGCAGTGCCGAGTGACAGGTCAAACATCATTTAACATGAATACTGGGCTTCTAAAGGGATGCTCACACAACTTTTGCCACATACCTCAGTAAAACAGTTCCTGTAAATGTTTCACATTAAAAGGAAATGGGGATATAATGCCCTCTCAGCTGCTTGAAGGCTTTTATTATGATATATGTGACTAGGAGATGTAGAGTTTTATTGACTGAGTTTAAAAGTGATCAAAGAAGCCAAAATGATGAGACTGAATGAACAAAGTTAGTATTTCTGAAAAGAGAGTCTGAAATGACTATTATTGACTGCATCGATGGAACTAGTGCTGTAGGAGTTTTCATGATATTAGGCCTTTATCTGACTTGTGGTTCAAAATGAAGATTCGGCTATTGCTTTTTTTTGTTTGTTTGTTTTTCAATGGAGACTATCTGGCAGTCATAAAATTCATTGGCATGACTTTCAGTCATGTTTTCAGTGTTTCCACTGAAAACATACCATCTTCACACAGTCAGAGAAAATAAAAGTTGGCATCTTCCTGCATCTTCTGCCCTACTGCTGACAATGCCACCACTCAGACACTGAAGCTGAGAGTATCAGAGTGGCCAACAGGAACAGGCCGTACTGTCCTGCCTCACGCTCTCTGAAGTCACTCTGCCCTCTGTTTCCATCACATCTCTACCTCCATCACAGTTGGTTTTTTGTAGTTTGGTCATTTTAAGACAACTGTGTTGTAAACTTTACAATCTGCCACACTGTTGCTCCTGCATTGCTCTGTGTACTGTGAAGCAGTTAAAAAAAAGTGTAATGAGTCGACTGACATTTTGTGAGTCAACTTGGGTTTTTTGATAGATGCATTGAGTCATCAACTTTTGGGGGCAGCCCTATATTATACTAAAATTAGAAAATTAGAAGGAAAAGCCTACAGTTGAGTCCATGATGGGAGACTTTGTGATACGCCTATACCAATATATCTTTGATAAGCTAAATGTCTGTGTAGGTTCTCAGTTATCCAGGTCATGGTAGTCTTAAGTGCTAGAGTTGAAGGCAACTGGACTTCTTTTAGTTTCTTGAAGATGTTTCACCTCTCTCTGAAAGGCTTCCTCAGTTCTATAGGTTGGTAAGGCCTAGGTATGTGTATGACTCAGATACCTATTTTTATGGTGGTGCAACCACAAGTGCCAACAGTGGTCCAGCAGTTTGGTATTTTCCTGACCTTGAAATATGTCTGTGGTATTTTCGTGCCAAGCCAGAGCACAGGGGGAGGAACAAACAAGCGGGAAGTTCAATCAAGTGAGGCAGAGTGATGGGAGTTGTTGGTTGCTGGTATTTTAGTGGAAGTGTTAGTGTGTGTTACACTTTGCACTGTCATTTAAATTTGAGGTGTGGTGTGTTCAGATCGAGGCGTTGAGCACCATCCAGACAACAGGAGGAGCACTTTCCACTCATTGTTGCTTTGTTGTGTTACTGTACAGCTGTAGCGATGAGCTTTGTGCCCTGAGTCTGCTGCAGTGCTTTCTTTCTCCCACCTCCACTAATCCTCCAGTCATACAGACAGAGTCAATCACCAGAGTGGTTGACTGCTCCACCACAGGTCTGGTTAGGATCGATTAAACAGCGGATGCCACTACTGAATAATTCAAAAGGAGCGGTGAGGCTATGGGTACAGTACAGATTACTTAGATTAGATTGTTACTATTAAATAATACCGCTTACTGTATATACCAATGCAGATATTTAACTGCCAAATACTTTGTCCATCCATTCATCATTTATACCGCTTATCCCATAGGGTTGTTAGAGGCCTGGAGCCAATCCCAGCTGACACTGGGTGAGAGGTGGGGTACACCCTGGACAGACACCAGTCTATCACAGGGCTGACACAGAGAGACAAACAACCATTCACACTCAAGTCACCAATTAACCTAACTCCACACATAACAGCCCTGGGTGGATTGGGGTTTGAACTTGGAACCTTCTTGTTGTGAGGCAACTATATTGCTTCATGTTATGTCAAACTATTTTTTTCTGTAGTCTCACAGAAAAGACCCAGCCAGGACAGAACTGTTTCTGTAGTCTTACCAGAGGCAGCAGTGGTTGAGGCCTGGAAATATTTGAAACAAAGTCACTGGATAGCTAGTCACAGTGATCAGAATTCATTCAGGAATTCAGTCAGCTGAGAGAGAGAATGGGACAGTAAGAAAAACTTGGATATCAATATGTGGCAGTCAGGGTTGACATTGTGGCGGGCTGCCACAAATAAATCAACATATGGCCAACACTGTGGATTTATAATTGATATTGGACATTATGTTGGTCAGTAAGTGATTGTCTGTGGTTCTTACTGTTGAGTGTGCCTTTTGTACTTTTTGAAACTAGGTCATTTATCTTCACATTTCAAATGTACAAACATACAACTTAACTCAGCCATTGTAAGTATTAAACTGTAATTAATGCCTTAATCACTGTTTGAGCTCTCATTTTTTTCCCCCTTCAGTTCAGTATGTCATCAAATACTGCAGTACACATGAGCCTCTGCAGCTGTTGTCAGGAAGAGGACTTAATTCATTTCAGAAGTCAGACTTGTAGTATTTTGGGAATGCTACAAATAAATTCATTGATTCAGATTGGTCAACCTCTAATATCAGTCAGCTAGATGCATAACAACAGAATTTTAGCTCACTGGTTGCATGTGTCATGCTGCAAAGCTCTCTGGGAGTAGTAGTATCTTTTTCCATTGACGTGTAACTTCAGCCCCAGCTCTGAGCCTTAGTAATGTAAGAACACAAGAGGATGAAGGCAGCTTCCCAGATGAACACATTTCCAAGCTGTGACATCTTTCAAAGCACGCACGTTCTGTAAACACACCCGCCTACCCAGCATGATGCTGTTAAAGCAGAAACACTGTGGCTACACCATACACAGATCAGCCATAACATTATGACCACTAGTGGATGAAGTGAATAACATTGTTACAACACAATGTTCTGCTGAGGAACCCTTGGTCCTGACATTCATTTGGACGTTACTTTGTCTCGTGCTACCTACCTCAATATTGTCACAAACCAAGCACACACCCCTCCAATGGCAACAACACTCCCCATTGTCAGGGGCCTCCCCCAGCAGGATAATGTTCCAACCACACCACAAAAACTGCTCAGAAATTTCTCAAGGAACACGACAAAGAGCCAAAGCTGTTGACATGGCCTCCAGACTCCCCAGATCCCAATCTTTGATGCTTTTTGATGCTGTGATGGCCAATTGCATTGGCAATGAAAATTAGGTCAGAAAATACAACTTTTGATGGATTTAACTTGACCTCTGGTATAAACCACACCCACTTCTGGTCCTTTAGCCAAATACAGATACAGATAATGATGTCTCTGTGCACCTCTGACTCATACCAATGATGAATGTCCCCTAGTATTGTATGTATGCAGTGGTGGAAAAAAGTTTTCGGACACCCCATGCATTTGTAAAATATTGCATTAAGAATAACTCTTAGGTCTTCAAGTGCAGTTTATTTTAGTACAGTCACAGCCAAAATACTAAACAAATCCTAAAAAAGCCATTAAAAACTTAAAATTGATTGGTTCCATAAAAATACATAAGAAATTGGGTAATTTTGGTACCAGTGATCCACTAATGAAGGTTGTGCTTTTTATTAAAAGACACAATTTTTGTGGCCGTGCCTCAGGTCTGTATAAAGCCAGCACATTTGAAAGTTCTTCAGAGACAAAAATGGCTAAAACAAGGAACCTAACGCAGGAAACACACCTGAAGATACAGATTCTCAGCCAGGAAGGGTACAGCTGCCGCCAGATAGTCAGGAAGTACAGATGCAGTCCTTCAGCAGTTGGATACACTCTACAGAAATACAGACGAACCAACAGCTTGGAAGACAAACCAAGATCTGGGCGTCCAAGGGTTTCTTCAGCAGGAAATGAACGCATCCTGATCCGCATGTGCAGGGAAAACCGTCGAATGACATCACAGGAGCTTCAGCAGCAGCGGTCAAACCAAACTGGTGTCCAGTGTTCCACTCGCACTGTACGTGGCCGACTTTTAGATCATGGTTTAAGGTCCTACAAGGCTGTCAAGAAGCCCCTGATCAATGAGAGACTGAGGTTAGTCCGGCGTCATTGGGCCCAAGCACACAAGAACTGGACAGCCAGGAACTGGAAGAAGATTCTGTGGTCAGATGAGTCCAGCTTCCAGCTTTATCCTCCTCCTGATAATGTGAGGGTACGCAGAAGGCCAGGTGAAGCATTACCTCCAGCATGTACAGTACCTACTGTCAAGCATAGTGGAGGCAGTATCATGGTTTGGGGATGCAGGAGTGCTGCTGGTGTTGATCATCTCACTGTCTGTGATGGCACATTGAACTCTGCCAAGTATTGTGCCATTCTCAAAACCCACATGCTCCCTTCTGCACGTGCACTGTTCCGTCGAGGTCAAAACTGGATGTTTCAACAAGATAATGCCCCTTGCCACACATCCAGGGCCAGTAGAACTTGGCTGCAGGAGCACTGTTGTTGACTTTGATACCGACAATGTTGAGAACTGACATATTGAAACTGTCAAGAATTTTGTTTTGTTAGTTTTTCTTGTAAATAATAAACAAAAAAATATCAGTTGTATTTGTTTGTGTCTGTCCAATGCAGCCACACCTTTTGAAACACAAAAAAGATTTTTCCACAAATATTTCATGATAATATTTGAGATTGTGTAAAATTTTAAAGGTTTCTGAAAACTTTTTTCCACCACTGTATGTATATAGAGCCTGACATATGTTCCACTGTGCTCAGTTTATTTGTGCTGATGCTTTGGCATAATGATCCTTCTTGCAAATAAAGTAAAAAGAAGTGTGTGTGTGCGCGTGTGCACGCACTGGGGTCGTGTGCATTAAAAGTGAAACATGCTTTGAAGGTGACCTTTAATAGGTTCAAAGGATGAACAGAGAGAGGATGAGGCAGGAGTCAGAATCTCAGCAGGGGATGAAGGTTTCCCATTTTATTCAGCAATGACATGTTTGTTAGAACATCACACAATCCTCGTGAAGATAGGCAACAACGAAACAATTCTAGAAACTGAATGTTTAATAACTGTGGCCTGAGATTATTGCCAACTTAATTTGGCCACTCTAGAAGCAAATTGCCAAAACTCATTCATGATCATTTTAATATTATTTTTCCTTGTTTTAGTTTCTTTGTTTATTTCATTGCCAGCATTCAACTTACCCACAATTTCAAATTTCAAGTGTACAAAAGACAGAAAGTACAAATATCATCCATCTAGATAGTTTATAGCAGAATGAAGCTTGTTCTTCTCTTTTCAAGCGGCCAAATATCCTTTTTTTCTGTTGAAGAAACCACCGCCGTCTGACCCTCACTGCAATGTGAACACTTGCAGGGAGGATCAGGTGTGTGTCCGTGTGTGTGTGTGACATGATAGTTGAGATATGAGTAGTCATTTAAAAGAAGAAAAATGAGACAGCATGGCACCCCTCACTTCTCTGTGTTTGGTCTCTCTTCCTTGCTGCTTTTCACTGCAGTGCTGTTATGTAATCAGACTGATCATAGCGGAATGTTCTAGTGCAGAGTAGATGGGAAGAAAGGAGAGGAGGAAAGGAACAGGGAGAAGTGGGAAGAACACAAGGCAAATGTCAGTTTTCTCTGAGACTGAGGAACCATAGCATCTGTAACTGTGATCACTGTTTTTCTCTCTTATTAAAATTGGGCAGTAAAACTATATCCTGGGGTATATGAAAGTAGCAACAGTGTCTGTTTTTTTATCATCATGAAAAATATAATAATGATAATAATAATTATTATATATATATATATATATATATATATATATATATACATATATATATATATATGATAAGAGTGGTGGCAGTGGTGGGGTAGGGTGGGGGGGTCAATTAGTGTTGGATTGCAGAAGTTGTTGTTTTCATTGTCAAATATACAACTCATTACATTTTAATTGTAGGTTAGAATTCTTTCAGTGTTCATTGTTTTTACTGGGAGCTGAATTATCCTCAGAGGTCTTCTCCTCTCAAAAACAAACGGACATAATTCAAACTGGTAAAAACACTGAATAAAGCAATTTCATATTAAAAATCAGTGTTTCTCCGGTGCAGTTTGGTGGACACAGGATGTCAGCTGGGGCTGTAGGATTGTTTGCCAAGCTGTCGCCAATGTTAGCTCAGCTTGTTTCAATCATCTGCAGAAGTCTTCTCCTCCCTCCAGTTTCATGTTAAAAATCACTGTTTCTCTGTAACGCTCCTGAGTGGACACAGGATATCAGGAGGGGCTGTTTGTTTCGCTTGTTTCCTTGATTACTAAAGATCCAGACATCTGATAACAAAAATCTGGTTTAGGATTATAGTTATAAAAGTGGTGGTGACGTCGAAATGTTAAATGTCTGGCCATCCATGGAGATTGTCCCTAGAGTCAGCCAACTTCAGCCCTGTAATGGAATTCCCTGAGCTTCCTAATCAACAACGTTAACACTTCCCTTCCATTAGCACCTTTCATACAAGGAATGCAGCTCAAAATGCTTTACAATAAAGGAATTACATGCACTGAGTGCTTCACTTAATAAAACATAAAATGTAAGTATAATTTAAGATAGAAAGTCACAGTGTCAGAAAATAACATAGCAGTGATTGGTGGCTCCCTAAAAGCTCAGTAAAACTGCATGATCAGCTGGTCCCTTGTGCGAACAATGTGACAATGAAGTTGCTGCAAAATGGTAGCACAACTGAGTGAAAACACAAAACACTGTACCCACTACAAAGCAAATCGGAAAAAAAGACCAGAGCTCTCTCTACTAGTATGTTCAGAGAGGGTGCAGTCCAAAGAGTATGACAAAAGAAGAAAGTGGAAAAGTTGGAAAAAAAAAACAAAAAACAAGCAGGAGCAACCAGCTGCATACACACTCAGTACATACCCACACACAGGCACACAGACAAAGGCATGTAAAAGTAAATGAAAATTAGAATTTTTTTGTAAACAAACAGGTTAGGTAGACTACGCTCAACTGCAATTCAACAAAAGTAAGTTTACCCGTGATCACTGCAATAAAAGAGACCACACCTATGATTTCTACTTAAGACTAACTGCATGAACAAGGTCATCAAAGAAGCTGTGAGCAGCACAGCTTCCTCAGTTCTGGCCTGGCTTAATAGAACATGGCTCCTCCTAGTGAGGATCTGCCTGAACAATAACAAACCAGACTGTGAGACTTCATAAAGATGGGTACAAGCGTACAAGGAGGCTGAAACACGGCTGCTGCAATGTTAGGAGGTACAAGAAGAACCATACAACCAACAGCAGAAGGTTCACTGGCCTCAAAAAATGACACCATACACAATTGAGTATCAACACAGCCCCACACTGATAAACAGATAGATGAGTTCTTCTGACTGGACACAAGGGTTATCAGACAGTGACAAGGACACAGCATGAAGTCAACCTCTGTGGACAGTGTCCAAGAAGAAAATCATTGGTCACAAAATGGCACAAAAATGCAGGAATAAACAGGGACATGAAAATTTTAATGTATGCATAATTTGTAAACAAACAGGTTAGATAGACTATGCTAACTGTAATTCAACAAAAGTAAGTTTACCTGTCTGTCACTGCAACAAAAGAGACCACACCTGTGGTGTGTTGAATGTTTGCAGCACATTCTTTGGTCTGATGAAACCAAAATACATTTGCTTGGATCTTATCGGGTCCAGAATGTTTAATATATACCTGGCCAGGACCACCACAGTGCTATAGTGCCGACCATGGAACATGGAAGTGGGAGTGTGCATTATTTGGGCTGACTTGCTGGCTTATCTTACCTTGTATAGAGAGGTATATAAAATAGGTGTCTGCAGCCTTGCTGTGTGTTGTGACCAACTGTTTTACATTGATTAACAGAACAAATCTTTTGTTACATTTTGAAGAGAGCCCAGGTCATCCCTGTGAGGAGTCACATACAGCCATATAAAACGAACTTTTCCAGAATACTTTTGAGGAAAAGCTAAATGTAATTGCGGATTATGCTGTGGACTATTGTGAAGAGGAGTTTGTGTAGTGGTTGATGGTATTTATCAGAACTGGAGTAAACAGACGAGGAGCTACTCAAGGCAGCAGGACCATCCTGAAAGACAACCTACCTCAGAAAACTGGTGGTGTTCCTGGATCTAGCAATTTATACCAGAATTTAGAGACAGACAAAGGCAGCTAATACTGTGGGATATCAAGATCAGTAATTAATACAAATCGAACTTAATCTTAGCTTGTTAAATCTCTCTCTCTCTCTCCCCCTCACCTCAGCCAGTTGCATGTAATTGCAATTGCATAACACTGCAGTGGCAACAATAATTTTCTTGTGGCAGGCCATCACCACAGTGTATACAGCGGAAACACTACAGACATAAATTGGCATCTTGGCCATAGTTCAGTTATGAAGTCCTACCGCACCGCGGAGTGTCTCTCCTGCCGGGCTACTGTCACTGTCAGCTGGTTTTAACTCACCACAACAATGGTACTTTCTATTTTAGCTCTGCACTTTTCTGTGATGAGCATACAGCTCTCAGCAGGTAGAAGTTAACCGACAAAGGAGGTGAGAGTATCGGAGCAGCCAACAGACAAGAATCACACTGCCCTGTCTTGTGCTGCTTGGTGTTGCTCTGCCCTCCATTTCCTCAAGACTCTACTTCCATCACACTTATTTTTGTGGTTCAGTCATTTTAAGACAAGATTTGGTCGTAGTTTACAGCTTGTTATAGTGTTGCTCCTGCACTGCTGTGAGGCAGCTAAACAAAAACTCGTTACTCGTCGACTGACATTCTGTGAGTTGAATCAGGGATTTCCTGACTGATGCATATGTAATATATTGCATTTTAATATATTGCCTTAAATTTCAAAGCGTCCACTACACAGAAGACAGAGTTGGAAGTTAGAAGTTGCTGACCAGATTTTTTTTATCCATATGAAAAGTAGATCATGTATTATATGAACATTTAGTGGTTTAGATGCAAGTTGGATAACTCTAAGCAAGTGTAAATTATACCCTTAACATCGGACACTGTTCTACACACTAAAATGGCTGTGCTCCATGTTGTCCTGCTTCTTAAAATGGGGAAAAGTGGGATAAAGTTGTCCTTTTTTGGTGCTGTGACCCTTAGCAGTTGTTACAGCAACCTACATACTGTTAGTTGAGTAGGTGAGTGTGTGTGTGTGTGTCAGAGAGGGAGTAGAGCATGCAGTGTTTGAATAATGGGCTCTATGCAGCATCTCATACATCATGGCTGATGTGTGCTGTGGATAGATGGCTGGCTGCATGGGCAACCTATTTCTACAAGACCTACCTATGGCATAGTACCAACACACACTGACAGGTTGCTGCTGCAGTGCTGTATTTTGCGCTGGTCCCAGAGGCCAGCTGCGGCCTCTCAAAGACACCACAGAACTCTGTAAAGTCTTAACTTCATGTGAAGTGTCCCATATATGATACAGCTCAGAGAGAACTGCAGCACAGACTCTGCAGTGCTAACTGCTGCTTCTGTAGAGACCTCAGACAACACATGATTGACAACAACCTGGAAAAACCCTGTGGCCTTTAGTGTCTTAATCAGATGAACCTTTTAATTAAAGGTGAACCTTTTTAAAAGCTAAATTTCTTATCATCTCGGTTGCACAGGCTAAATGAGTTGCAGACTCTATCCATGGAAATTATGTTCCAGACAAACAGTTCAACCTGTCCTGTAGACTGTCGTGTGGTGGCTGGGCTCCAGCCAGGGTGTTTCCTGGACACAGCACTTCCCTGGTTCCCCATCCTCCAGCTGGCTTAGTGAAATGCTCAATGGTTTGGGCAGCAGCAGAGCATGAAATGCTACCCTATTCAACTCCATTGTCTGCAGATCCCTTCAGCCTAAGCCCTATAACTCTTAGCATTGGTTCCACTTCACACACTAAATTCTCCAAAGGGTCTAGGCAACAATGTATAAGCCCCACTCACCCTGTGCATGCCAGTCTTCCTGTACAAATAACTACCGTAATTTCCAGACTATAAGCCGCTACTTTTTTCACACGCTTTGAACCTTGCGGCTTAAACAATGATGCAGCTAATTTATAGATTTTTACAGGCTGACGAACTTCATGCCGCCAAAACATTTAGCCTTGTCACATCAAACCAATGAAATTACCGAACAGGTCACAGTGGACCAATGAAACTGTTCGAATTAGATCAAACGCACTCACACTAAATTCTTCAGATCAGTCATTTTGCGCTTAATGCACACACCCTCATCATGGAAAACCCACGAAGAAATGCATATGATGCAGCTTTTAAGTTAAAGGCAATCGATCTGGCTGTTGAAAAAGGAAATAGAGCTGCTGCACGTAAGCTTGGCATCAATGAATCGATGGTGAGACGTTGGAGACGGCAGCGTGAATGTGTAAATATCTCATGTTACAACGTAGACACCTGCAGCTTATAGACAAGTGTGGCCTATATATGTACAATTTTTTTTTTCTTTTTAAATTTAGTGGGTGCGGCTTATATGCAGGTGCGCTCAATAGTCCGGAAATTATGGTACTAGATATACTACCAGGTATTTTCCCACCAGTACAGCCACACTGCCATACTGCTTCCAATATGGTCCTTCCTATGGTTGGCACCAATCGTAAAAGCTTTTTAATGTCAGATTACTCTCCAACAAGTTCTTAATTTTGAATGATTTTATATTAACCCATATATATATATATATATATATATATATATATATATATATTTTTTTTTTTTTTTTTTTTTTTTTTTTAATTTCTCATTGAATTCTGAGTTGTGTCATAACAAGAAATACAAATATCTTAACTCACTGCAGCTTAGTGGACATGGTGAGGGTTTTTCAATGGTCAACTGACAAATATGCAAGTTTTGAATTACTGCTGTGTGAGATTGAAATGTCACACTCTCGGAGACTGTCCCATCAACTGGGGAGAAAATGGAATTACAACCAAGAAAAGCAAGTAGACTAAGAAACCAAACCAATTGTGTTCTGTCTGTCTCCTTTGCCTCATCTCAGCAGGGGACCAACACACAACAAACACAGTCAGAGTGCGTGTGTGAACACATGTTGGTATTGGAAGTATATGTGGGGTGTGGTTGGGCAAATATTAATATTAATAATACTGCCACTAATATAAGGACTGCCCCGACGCGATGTCTGGCACCTGGCTGAGCAGCAGCACTGTCATGACTGGCCAGACAGGCCCTTTGCAGGAATAGCCAGGAGGCCCAGAACAAACCATGCACAGTGAGTCAGTTTCAAATGACACTGGCCCAGATCGCACCACCAGATCTGAGATTGGTTTAGTTAGATATTTAGAATTAGATGTTAAGGAGAAAGGAGAAGGTGAAAGCAAAGGCAGGAGCCTATCCCAGCTGTCATTGGGCAAGAGGGCATAGTACACCCTATATCTATCTAACCCATATCTAATTATAGATATCTATATAGATATCTACCCCATATCTAATTATCACTGTATTAGTATTAGTATTAGCAACATGGCAAACGTGCCAGACAATATAAGAAATCAGCTCAACTGCTACACTAATTTCATTAGATTTTGAAAATGAATACACATACGCTCATCTGATCAGTGACGTGTCCCTTACATGTTCTGCTGGATTCATTAAGGTTCAGACATTTTGCCACTGTCAAACTATTTTATGCCCCGTGTGTGAGAAGGTGTAGTTACAGCAGATGTAGACTATGAAAAAGGAAAGTTGTGGTGGGGAACAAAAATATAGTCATGAATATCTCTGGACAACATCAGTGTATTATAATTTCAATTTAAAGTTCAATTTAGAGTCGATGATCTCAGACAAATTCCACTGCTAAACTGCATCTTTTCAGCTCTCCTTCATTCCCAGAATATATTTAGTGGGCAGCCCTGTCTGATTCCTTGATTAAATGATTTCTTAGTAACTGAATATTAGTTACACTAATAATGTGAGTCAAGTGAAATGTTACATTTATTGAAACTGCTTGAAACAAACCTCAAAAACACAGACTGCCCCGTCAATTATATTCTATTGTTTGATTTAGGTTCTTTCCTGCTCTGTGACCTGAGTATCAAAAAGTCAAGCTTCTGTTTTTCCTGTCTTACGAATGTAGTCGTATTTTAGCAAGAGTCCTTGTTTTCCAACCTTGTCCTGTTATAATTTCCTGTCAATACAAACTCAACATTTCCTCTGTCTTACCTCTTGATTAATTGAGTACTATGTACATTTCCATCACACTGATTCCGTCAATGCAACAACAGAGCCGTGCCATATTCACCACTCCGCTGTGAACACCTGTCTTCATGAGCAGAAATACCAGGTCTTCATTGTCATTAAGCTGTTATTTCTGTTAGGCTTAGGTTGAAACATCGACGAGAAGAGTTGATTTTCATTAACAGTCCTCTTAAATAATGGTATAAGTAGCTGGTATTTAAGGTGCAGTTTCTGACCTCCAGTAGTGCTATGGAGCAGTTACTTTATGAGTGCACACAGGTGATGCAATACATACAGTGGTATGAAAAAGTTTGGGCACCCCTGATAATTTTCAAGATTTTCCTTTTTTATAAATCACTGGTTGTTCGGATCAGCAATTTCAGTTAAATGTATCATATAGCAGACAAGCACAAAGTGATATGAAGTGAAATGAAGTTTATAGGATTTACAGAAAAGTGTGCAATAATTCTTTAAACAAAAGTAGTAGGCATAAATTTGGGCACCTCTAACAGAAAAATTATTACATCATTATTCAGTATGTCCTCCTTTGCAGAAATAACAGACTCTAAACGCTTCCTATAGCTTCCAATGAGGGTCTGACTTGCTGATGGTATTTTGACTATCATTCTTCTTACAAAACATCTCCAGTTCAGTCAGGTTCCGCATGACAGCCCGCTTTAAATCACACCACAGATTTTCAATAATATTCAGGTCTGGGGGGACTGAGATGGCCATTCCAAACATTGTACTTGTTCCTCTGCATGAATGCCCTCTTAGTAGAATTTGAGCAGTGTTTAGGTCGTTATCTTGTTGAAGTATCCAGCCCGGCGCAACTTCAACTTTGTCACTGATTTTTGAACACACTGCAAGAATCTGCTGGATACTGACTGGAATCCATGCGACTTCAACTTTAACAAGATTGCCAGTACTCTCGTTTGCCACACAGCCCCACAGCATGATGGAACCACCACCAAATTTTACTGTGGGTAGTGCGTTTGTCTCTTGGAATGCTGTGTTCTTCATCCGCGCATACCTCTTTGTTATGTCCAAATAACTCAATTTTTAGTTTCATCAGTCCACAAGCACCTTATTCCAAAATGAAGCTACTTGTCCAAATGTGCTTTAGCATACCAGGCAACTTGTTTGTGGCATAGCGCAGAAAAAGGCTTCTTCCGTGATTACTCTCCCATACAGCATCACCTTGTGCAAAGTGCGCTGAATAGTTGAACGATGCACAGTGACACCATCTGTAGCAAGATCATGTTGTAGGTCTTTGGAGCTGGCCTGTGGGTTGAGTTTGACTGCTCACCCATCTCGCCTGTGCTTATCTGAGATTTTTCTGGCCTGCCACCTGGCCTTTACCAGAACTGTGCCTGTGGTCACCCATTTCCTACTATGTTTCTCAGTGGAACTGACAGCTGAAATCGGAGCGAGCTTTTGAACCTTCCCCCAAACCATGATGTTGAACAATCACAAGTTTGAGGTCATTTGACAGTTGTTTTGAGGTTCTATGTTGGCACTTTCAGAGAAGATGCAAACAGAGAACAACTTGGCACTGGCCAACCTTTAAATTCTCATGATTGGCTTCAATTGTGTATGTAGTAAGTCAAGGGTCAATGAGCTTTACCAAACAAATTTTGTGTTCCAATAATTAGTGCTAAAGGTATTCAAACTCAATAAAACAACAAGGGTGCCCAAATTTATGCACTCATTACTTTTGTTTAAAGAATTGTACACTTTCTGCAAACTTATAAACTTATTTCACTTCTCATATCACTGTGTTTGTCTGCCAAGTATGACACATTTAACTGAAATTGCTGATCCAACAACCAGTGATTTATAAAGGAAAATCTGAAATTATTATCAGGGGTGCCCAAACTTTTTCATACCATCAGATGCCTCCTGCTAATGAGGGAGTCAGGAAAAAGAAGCGCAAAGCGCATCCATCCTCTCCAGGGACCATTTTAAAATCGGTGCCATCCACCCTTGACTTCCTTAAAGAAAAAACACAGGCACAGGTGAAAGGCACCCCCCTCAGGCAGGGAGGCAGAACAGCAAAAACAGGCAGAAATCAATACTAATACTAATACAGATTATGACCCAGGGTCATAACAGGTAAAAGGTGTAAAAGAAAGTAGGATGGAATAAACGACGTACTAATAAGGGTGGATGGTATAAACAGTATATAAAGTACACTGGTATGAATTTGCCTCATATAAATGGTATGAATTTTGAATGCTGTGCTGACTGGTAGAGCCCTTGCAGACCTAATGACGAGTTGGGAATGTTGTGCTATTATTTTGCATCTGTTCTGTTGCTCTAACCAGATATCAGTTTGGTTCTGTGACTACCTCTGCTGTTGGCACACCTGGGCATACTGCCTACCTCACCTGTGCATGACGGCTAGCTTACTGAACTGATGTGACTCACATGCATGTGTGTGTGTCCACATTGCCAGCATTGCTGCTGCAGCAGCAAGTGGGCAGAAAACTGAAGAGTTGTAGCCAGAAAGCAGTCACATGATAACTGGAAAACTACTGTCCTTTACCTAATGTTCAGTTAACGTATTGACAAAATATAATTATAGCTGGGTTTCTGCTGTGACTATATATCACACATGGCCTCCAGTTTCTCCTGAAAACATGCAATTGCTACAATGGTTTAAAAAAAATGTTTTTTTTGCTATTTATGACATATTCAGATATAGCCTAGACATTGAGACTCTAGGAGAGGTGTCAGTTTTCTGTATATTACGGTATATTACCCATGATCCCCGGCCTCCCAGAGCCAGAAGGGCTTTTTTGCTGTAACAAAGGCGTTTTTGGCCAGAGTGGGAATGACAGAGGCTCTATTCTCTCATTACATCAAGTCAGTGTACCATCAAAATGATTCTGAAGCTGAGATTTTAAGGTCAAATAGTTACATCATGTTGCTTTAATTTAGTTATTAAATAATTTTGGCCAAGATATATACTGAGTTTTTCAGTATCAAATAAATAAACCTCTCAGTGCTCTCTGGGGGACAAACCATGTAATAGAGACACTATGGCAATATTGTACTGCAATTGCTCATTACTTATCATATGATGAACAGCATATGCTGATACTGATATAACTTTGATAAGCTTTAACTGACTAGTATATCAGCCCAGCTGATTTGTCATTTGAGCTCTAGAGGAAAGGTCATGGTGACATTAGGAATTGTCCTCTGATGAGCATGAATGTCCACAGTAACATACCAGGAGCTGTTTATTTACACAGTACAATTTTAACAGTCAGCCAGCCAATCAGAAAGTTCTGTGCCCATGGAATAAGGCTTCATAGAGAACTGCTCTTCTAACCAAATAACCCTTGAAGATCACTTCTTGTTGGCAGTGTAGGTATTTTCAGTGTGATGGTTCCCTCTGTTAATTCTTAAACTCAGCCATATGTCTTCACTCCTACATAAAGACATGGCTTACATAACAGCTGGCTGCACCTCCCTGCTTTATCCCCTCCACATGTCAGTGTGCACTGGTTTATCTGTGGCTCTTACTTTTTTCTGACAGCATTTTCTCTCTCCCTCATCTCTTCGATATAAACATCCATCCTCTAGTCTGACTTAGTGTGAGGTAGGCAGTGCTGCTCTGTTGTAATTACAGAGACATTTGGAATTATGCCAGGAATGTCACTGGACAGTCCTGTGTGTGTGTGTGTGTGTGTGTGTGTGTGTGTGTGTGTGTGTGTGTGTGTGTGTGCGTGTGTGTGTGTTTTCTTGGTGTATTAAAGCTGTCAGAGAAATGTTGGCAGTAGTTGTATGGTAAAAGTAAAAATCCTTCAAAACCTGCTGGGCTGGCTGGATGAGATACTGTCACAATATGAAACAGCTGATTCAGTGGGAGGTTAAAAGAGTGGAAATGACTTAAAATGTTAATTTCACTTTTGTCAAAACCAAAGAAAAACAAATAAACATTGACAGCTTTAAGTAAACAAACAAAACACAAAGCTACTTTACACTGAGTCTATGCTGTTCAGTAGAAACTGTGGCTGTAGACAGTCCATTGGGAAGATGATTGTAAATGCTAAAACATAGCATACAGGAGAGAGGAAGAGGGGTGTAGTAGTGGAATTGCTTCATTTGCAGGAAAAATGTGAAACAAAAATGAGGAGAATAAAAATTCAATGAAGGAAAAAAGAAAGAAAAAATCCAGTAAATCCATAAATGTAACAAGCATGGCATTACAGCTCATGCTAGCACTTATCACCCTTGTAGAGATTCAGGGAAAAGAGGACTCATGCAAACTGACTTACAGTCTCTTCAGACTTCCTTCTTCTTTTGTTACTTTATTGTGTTGTAGATTTAATTGTAAATGGATAAAATGGTCATTTTGTCCATCTACACTCAATAACCCATAATGACAGAGTAACAAAATGTTTTTAGAAATTTATGAAAAATCAAAAACTGAAATGTTAAAAAGTCTGTAATTCAGGAGCCTCCAGTCTTAAGTCTCTACCAGCTTTGCACATGTGGATTTGGGAAGTTTATCCCATTCTACCTTGCAATTTCTCTCAAGTTCAGATTGAATGGAAGTGAACTGCCATCCACAGGTCTCTCCAGAGATGTTCTGTGAGGGTTAGTCTGGGCTTTGGCTGGGCCACTCAGGGACAGTCAGAGACTTGTCCTGAAGACACTCCAGTGTTGGCTTGTATGCTTCAGGTCATTGTTGTATTGAAAGGTGAAATCCCTCCCTTGCAGTGGAACAGGAGGTGCACTGATGCTAATGCAGCGCTGCTTTCTGTAACGGTCACAGTTTTAGGGGTGGGGCTATGCTAAGTGGTGGCTCCAGTGCATCATCAAGGCACCTTTCAGACCTGCCCATAAAATCCTGAGAATGAAACTGATGGAAAACTGTGAAACGGTTTAACTCCATTATGCAGTAATACACAGTTTACATTCTTTACATGTTTTCAGGAACAATTTTCTGACAAAATAATGTGTTTAGAGACGAATCTCTGAATTTGTGTAAAGTTTTGGAGGAATTAGCAATGTAGTCAAAAGGAGTTGTGTACAGTCTCATCATTTTGCACAGGAGCAGTCTGTCAGCTGCACAAGCCCCAAACAAAAATGGAGGACAGAATTACCTGTGACCATCAGCCAGATTAATGAATATGAACGATAAGAAATCAACTCACCAAATCAAACAAACAGAGCTCAGCTCTGCTTCTCCACACACTTCTTTTTATAGCCACAGACCCACAAAGTAACAAATGATGAATAATGAGAACATAATGAAACATTAGTCACATACACATACATAACACAGCAACAACATTGTCCTTGTCTGTAATATTCACGACCTCAGGCTGAAAGCGCAATATCCATATGCTTTGTAGTCAGGTTAAAATGAATACACTGATTATTTCACTAGTGAACAGTTTATGAGTTATCATGAAGATATTTGTTCATTTTTAATTTAAGAACCTGTTTATTGATAATTGATTAACAGATGACTTGCATTATGATATGTGGACATTACTGAAGGCTAGCTACATTCCCCTGCCTTAAGTCATATAGCTTGTTTTGCATAATCAAAGTTTAATTTACTATCACATGAGTCAACAAATGCAGCAAATATCCAAATTTGACCAGTTGGAACCAGAGAATATTTGACGTAGATCGTTTCAGTTTAATTATTCAGTACAAGTAAATAAATAACATGAGGTTGGATAATGTTCACAGATGTATTTAAAATACCTCTTGTTTATTGTTACAGAGGTAAATATGATAATTACTTTAATCATTAATCATTTTTCTGGAAATGGCCTCAATCAGTTAGAAAACAATTCACTGTTATACAAAATTCATCATATTTTTAGTAACAGTGTAAATAAACTAGTCATTTGTGAATGAATGTAAAATGTACAGTAGGTGATAATAACTTGATTTTCTGTATTTGGTCTGTGTACAGCAGTATTTGATCACAGAGCAGAGTCTCCCTCTCTGTTTCCCTCCTCCCTCTGCTTTTCTCAGATTACATCACCACTGATGCTTCCCCTCCTCCACGCTCACTCACCCTCTCTCTCTGTGCCAAGCTTTTAAAACCTCCTCCGCTGACCTGCCCACTGTCAGTATGTGTGTCTGCGTGTGTCTTCAAAATCCCTAATGCTGTATAACACTGGATACTTGGAATACAGCTCACAAACACACACATACACATACAATACTAGTGAACGTACTGACACATAGAGAGCTGATCTGCTGTATACAGCAGCCATGTACAGGCTACTGGAATCATTTGGTTAGATTTGGACTGTTTTCATGAACTCAGAGGGATGGACTAGTCCTCAACAACTAAATATGGGAATAAGCTGACTAAATATAAATGTTGAAGTGCTTTAGAGTGAGTCATACCATATCCTTTGTCAGTGTATAGCATTGACATGATGGAAGAATTAGACAGCATTACAGCTGAAGCTTTCATCAGAATATTCTTAATGTGACCAAACACTTTTTCAAAATGATGAACTATCTTTATATCCTGATCTGGTCACTATGGTCATTACTGACTATGATTAGGACATTTTAACATTTCCCCGTGTCCAGTCTTTATATGAACTACTCTAACCATGTCTTGACTCAGCCTCCGATTCCTCTGAGCCACAGAGCTTCATTGTTTCCAAAAACGATTAAAAACACATCAGTGAGCCACACTGTTGCACTGGGTGACATGTTCCTTCATCACCATGAACACACACACACACTGTAGTTTGTTTTGACTCAGTCCCACACACACAGCCCTGCTGCTGCAAATACTCACTAGAGCACCAAATGTGGATTAATCCACAGCTAACAAATGCACTTTCCTCCTGTTTTTAACATTTGATAAAAACCACAATATCCAGCTGTTCTAGGAAATTGCTAAATGTTTTTATTATTATTATTATTTTTTTTAATGAAACACTGTATTTATCTTTTAACACAGTTGATATGAGATCTTCTCATTGTACTCTTAAATAAGCAAATAAATCTCACTCTCTTCCTCTGTCTTTTGTCAGAGGAGGATTCATTATCTTATCCTACTTGTCTACCACAGGCCTCAGTAGCAGCACTCAGCCTCTCTCTGTCCATCTGTCTCTGTCTGTCTCTGTCTGTCTCTCTTCCCTCCTCCCCTGCTCTCTTCAGCAAGGTCATATTTAATGTTTCCACTGACTGCTACTGAATAAACTGTTGTGTAAGATGGTGTGTATTCAGCTTGTGTCATCCTGATGAGCACTGACTGTACTCTAATGTGGCACTTTTTTCACATTGTTTTTGTGCGCGTGCACTCATTGTGAATGTGTGTGTGTGAATATGTGTGTGTGACTTTGTAGATCATAGAAGACATGCAAATTTATGTCAGTCTATTTCTGTGTGCGTGTGGGAAGAGGGCAGATGCCTAAGTGTTTTTCTTGAGCAAGGGAAGCCATTCTGTTACTAAGGCTTACGCATTCACAGTGTGTACACACTGCACCTAGACAAATTAAAACCCACTACAGTCCATGCCAGTGTTTTGAAACGCCATACATGAACACCACCTCTCAAAACCATTAATGTCACTCTGTGATGAATGAACCTGTTGCTGATACAAACTGAACACAACCAACACAGCTGCTGCACAGTAAAAGCCTTTCACTAGTGCTCCTTTTTTCATGTACAAATTCTGATTAGCACCAGTGTAGGCGAGGGTGTGTTCTGCAGCACCCCCTGCTAGCCTAGTGGAGTACAGTAGAAATATGTATTTCAGATTTTTACTCCCACCAAACATCTTATTAATTTCACAGAGAGTCATTTTTTGTCTAACTCATATGGCTTTTTGTTATAGGTGTACGTTGCAGGTTAGGGACCGTACTTTTTTCTTAATCCCAATTACACTGATATCTCATCACCTGAATTTGTTAGAAAACAGTTTCTGCATTCCACATTTCCATATTTTGGAGTGGTGTTTGTCTCCACGTAATGAATCTAAGTCCAGTATTCCCTGGACTTTTTTGTAGCTCAGTTTTTGGTCTCCTCCACGTCCTGAGGGAAATAGCTGGCTCTTTAGCAGCTAAATGCTCCATGATGTTCATCAGCTTGCTAAGCAGGTAGAGGATAGTGACTTTTTACAGCTTTTTCTCTACCAACTGCTGCCGCTGCGGCAGTGAAGTGAAGTGAAGCTATGAGAGCAGTTAGAGTGAACTTTAACAGTTAGGCAGTGGCAGATGAACAGTAAGCTGAGACTCACTATAAAGCTCCATGTGGCTGAGAGGAGCTGCACATTCATCTGATAATCCTCTGTAGGTTCATCACCAACTCTGTCATATGGTTTTCATATCGTCATTTCATATATTGCTATAAAAATGTCCATTATAATCACTTAATGTGACAAACACCTTTAGTGGGCAGTTGAATTCTGACAAAAATGAAATACAAGGGAGCCACACTATCTGGTGGGGATCAAAGGGGATATTTGCAATTATGTAATTATGATGTCACTGATCATTTTACTTTATATATATCGCATTTCTCAGTTGTAGGTATTTTCCTGAGCAAGACCTGTTGATCAAAAACATTACTAATAGAGGGGAGCTGTGAATCTAGTGTGTGGGTTAGAACACAGTCACAATCACATACACTTGTGTCAGTGGCCCTAAGTCTGTCAAATGTTTCTGGTAGAGACTAACTAACTAAATGTGAACTGTGAATAGCAGCCAAATTTGACTGTTATTGATTTTACTTTTACTTTGGACTGACTGTGTTCGCTGTAGTTGTGCACTCACAGTTTTCATTTTCATTGAGGGATTATTGTCATTTTTATAGAGACACTCAATATCTATTCAGTCTAAAATAAAGTGGTATGAAAGCTAATCAGACAAGACTGTCGGCTTATTTACATCTGTATGAGTGTCATGTTTTTGTTGCTCACCTCAGTTATTGCACTGACTCCAGTGTAATCATTACTGACAGAAGTGATTGGTCCTGATTATGATGATTTGGGAAAATAAAACTTTTTAAACCAAGTTTTTAAAGTTTTTAAACCAAGTAGATGTTAATCTAAAACCGTAATCTTTCCCAAACCAATGCCTTATGAATCATTTTAATTTTAGAGGACATGGCTTGTTTTCAAAGGCAACGTGGAGTAAATACTAATTTAGTTTGGAGGACTTAATGTTAAGTACAGTCTCTCTGTCAGTCTCTAGTGGTCATCAGAGTAAATGCAACTTCAGGCAGTTCTGCATTCCTTTCAACAATTACAGTTTCCACTTCAGTTAAAATGATCAGACTATACACCATGACACACACATACTACAGATCTGCAATTAGTACATGTGGCTGAGATCTACTGCTGTTGATCCTCCTCTGCCTGTCTCTTTTCCATTGATCCTCTGGGTCTATCATTTTCTCTCTCTCTCTCCATAGAAGGCTGGAATGCAAACTGCTGCTGACAGACACCAGACCTCTTCATACAGGGAACAGATTCTTCTCTGTGTGTGTATGGGTGTGCTTGTGTGTGTGTGTGTGTGTGTGTGTGTCAGCCATCATAAATGTTACTAAAGCATGATTCACATTGATGATAGACATAATAGATATCTCAGCCACTGTCCCGGCAAGAGGGGTTTTATGTGCCAGACACTGTAGATGTCATTAAGTCATTACACTAGTTTCCAACAAACCTTACATGGCTCTGTGTGTCTGAGTGTGTGTGTGTGTGTGTGTGTATGTGTGTGTGTGTTATGGTATTCACTGTCTAGATAATTAAGCAGAAGCATAGGGGGACTAATGAATTCCCTATGCAGGTTATGACAACTGCAGTGTTCCTCACTTGGAACCGTGTTACTTTGAATCATTCTCAGTTTTATCTTTGAAAATGGACTCTGCTTCAACATCATCATCAAGCTGCAAAGAGAAACACTGCAGCAGACACAGTAGACCAGAGTTGTCCCGCAGGGAGAGCCATTCCACTCTGTGGCCATTTTCTAATGGCGTCTTTGTGCACCTCTAGACTAGAGAGGCCTCGTAAATGATGAAACAAGTGAAGCCCTCATCCATCGTAATGTGAATTGATTCACTTGAGAAACTCCACCTACTGTCACACTGTATGAGGTATTATCTAGGTTCAGGTTTATTGTCATCTCCACACGTATGCTTGATATACATACAAGGACGTGAAATGTTCCTCATGAACCTCAGTGCAACATAAAACAGACATAAAAACACCACACAGTCTGAAGAGTAATACTGAGTGCTCTTTTTAGCAGCAACGGTTGGGATGTAAACAAGATTCAGTGTATTTTTTCTTCTTGTTACAAATTTAATGTTTAAGGAATGTCAGTAAATCAGTTTTTAGCGTGATTGAAGTCACCAGTTATGAACATCCATGTGCTCCTAATTGATGACTGATGCCACCCCTCCACCAATGGAGAACAGTGTTTAGACACAACCACAGCATCTGTGCACCTTTCCCTGTGGATATAAACACACAGTCCATTGCCACAAGTACTTCTAGACCAAAATGATTTCCTGTCATTTCATTGGTGCGTCAGCCCATCCAGTTTGTTGTCCTGAATGTCGCTGTGTAGCCATGTTTCAATGAAAACAAGGATGCAGAAAATCAGATACAGTACTCTTTATAATATTATTTACAGAGACCCAACAATTCCCATCATGAGCAGCACTTGGTGACTTTTAAGAGGCAGAAACCTCGAGCAGAGCCAGAATCAGGGTAGGCGGCCATCTGCCTCGACCGGTTGGGTTGAGAGAGAGAGAGAGAGCATAGTAATACTAAAACTACTACTACTACTACTACTACTACTACTCCTAACAATAATAATAATAATGATAATAACAATAATGATGGTAACAGTGTGTGTTGAGCAGGAAGGGGAGACAACAGAGCACAAAACTACAGAAAAGGGAAGATGTTGAGTTAGTAACATGCATTTATTGGATATAAATATATACAGACAGACAGAGAAAGAGGGAGGGGCTCAGTGCATCATGGGAAATCTCCCAGCAGCAGGACTGATCCAGCTCTTACTATAATCTTTATCAAAGAGAAACATTTTAAGCCTACCCGTAAAAGTGCAGAGGGTGTTTCTTCCTCCTGGACCTAAACTGGAAGAAGGTTCCACAGTAGACTAGCCTGATAGCTGGAAGCTCTGCCTCCCATTCTAAATCTGGAAACTCTAGGAACCACCAGTAAACCAGCATTTTGGGAGAACAGGGTTCTAGAGGGATAAGAAGGAAGCATAAGCTCTGTAAGATAGGATCGTGCCTGATCAGTAAGGGCTTTGTTGGTGAGGAGGATTTTTAATTTTGGACTAGATTTAACAGGGAGCTAATGTAGAGAAGCTAACACAGGAGAAATAAGGTCTCTTTTCCTGGTTCCTGTCAGTAATCTTGCTTTTGGGACTTGTTGGAGCAGTCAAACAATAATGAATCGGACTAGTTTTTCCACATCCTTTTGAGACAGGAAGTGCCTCATTTTGTCAATATTACACAGGTAGAAAAAGGCAGTCCTAGAAGTTTGTTTTATATGGGAGTAGTGAGTGGGCGAACTATGCTGTCCTTTAGTGAGAGAGGGGAGAGGAGTGAAAAGGAGGTAGAGAGACAGAGAGTCTACTAGTCAACTAGTAAAGATTTTTGATGTAGAGAGATGTGAGTGTGTCTTTTGGCAGATAAACATGTGAGTGCGTGTCCGTGTTCTCTGAATTACTGGGACTTGTGGCTCACTGTGATCATGCTCTGATAACTGCACATTTGCACACACATTTTGAGAAGGCTATGCTCACACTGCAAGCCTTAGTGCTCGGTTCGGATTTATTGCGGCAATCCGATTTTTTTGTTTGGCTGTCAAAATCAGATCCCAGTGTGATCTGGTCACTGCCCTAAACTGACCTGCCGTCACAAAAGAACAATAACAAAGACAAGACAGCACACGTGACACACTGTTGTAAGGAGGTCTTAGAGGCTTATGAAGTCAGTGTTTATAGTTTTATTTCTAAGTTGATCACTGAAACAGATTTCATCCTAAATTTCAAGAAGTCAAGTGATACTTCATGTCATACCCTCCTGTCTTCCTGTCACACTTCTACTGGGACATACCAGCAGAGGTGCTGTTGCTGACTTCTTGTTCTGACAGTCCAGCCACATAAGACTACTGCCAGTGTCCATCCTGGTTTTTGACCTGGATGACTGAGAACCTACACAGACATTAGCCTTCACATTAAGGCAGGAGCTTTCTGATTATAGCAGCCAAATCTTGTCACTGAGCATGATGATAGAGAGTGTGCAGCACTTCTGAAGATCCTGCCCCAACTTAATCCTGAGACCACATATCACTTCCTTTGTCCTACCATGCCTAATGGTAGACAGACACTTACTTACAGTCACCCTAAAGAAATGCTGTATAGTGACACATGTAGTTGAGATTGTAGTGCATATACAGCATTGGATGGGGAGACATTAGACAGTCAAACAGATGTATGGTGATTAGATCTCAGTTACAGCAGGATTAGCTGCTGTGATATGTGAGCAGACAGATTTTTAATTGATTGTAACACTCTGGTGTAGGACATGTAGTGATGTTACTATCTGACTGATAAGAAGCTTATCATAGCCACATGATAGCTTAGGACACACTGTGCCTCAGTGTCTACAACAGCGAGCCTGTGTGTGTGTTTGTGTGTTAGTGTGACTGACAAGCATGCATTGCTGGTATGTACTGTAATGCTTCTGTGTGCTTGTCTCTCTCAATCTAACTCCTGATTAAGAAGCATGAGTTGAAGCGAATTGGAAATGATATCTGCCTAATAGAGATGGTACAGACTTGGGGCCAATCCTGGGTGTGTTTTGGGCATTATAAGAAATAAAGGATTCAGAGTTCCATCTCCCATTCCCTCTCAAATACAGGTATGCTCACACTTTGGTTGATTTCTGTTATAATGGCAGATTTGCCAGGGTCCTCTGCCAGCTGATCTCTCCTCTCTCAGCTGATCTCTCCTCTCCCAGCTGATCTCTCCTCACTCAGCTGATCTCTCCTCTCCCAGCTGATCTCTCCTCACTCAGATGATCTCTCCTCACCCAGCTGACCTCTCCTCACCCAGCTGACCTCTCCTCACCCAGATGACCTCTCCTCCCCTGCTGCTGGTATATTTGGGTTTATTGGCATTGGCACATGCAGTTCAGCATGAGGCTTCAACAGTCCTGTAATGTGTCTTCAGTTATGTCCAGGAGATGCCCATGACACATGTCAGTGTTATACAACACACAACATACCTTTTTATTTGGAATCTTTGCATGTTTGTGCTGCTGTGTGTCCTTGAAGCATATTGCTGTCTTAATAATGCTCCTTAAAATAAATACTGCTCCACTGACATACCAGGTTTTTGTTAGTCAATCAATGTAATCACTTTCCACTGCCTCATGATAGCAGTGCACCTGACCACACCTCAAGACCAGCACACCTATGAGTGCCCAGATTGGTGCAGGTGTAGACAACTGTGGCGGTCTAAAACTTTGTGCTGTGTGTCACTTTGTGCTGTGTTGTGTCAGATAGAGCCCTTGGTCTTTTGTTTATTTAATGTTACTGTATCTAGATTTATCTCATACAGGTGGAAACAGAAAGATAGCTGTCATCATGTTCATAGAAATATCTTAAGCTCAAAGTTTCAGTAAAACAAAGTGTAGTGTAAAACCAGTGGCAGTGTGACAAATTCCTTTTTTTCAAATGTTAAATATCTGAACTCAAAGAGGAGTAAAGAGCCTTTGCTTAAATTAAATGGGTTAAAAATGCAGTTCAAATCAGGGAACAGGTAAACAAGTTGCTGCTTCACATTCTTCAGCTCAGTATTCCCAGAATTATGTTTATATTGGATGTTTTTGCACCTCATTTAGTCCAATCATTGGCAGTGTAGGAAGTAGTGTGACCTTTATGTAACGTAGTGGATTGTAAGAATATGGTGGTTCAGGATGGTGGATGGCTGCAAAACGTTTCTGACATCTGATCTGATGAGTTCACATCCTATTACCATGCTGTAGTTTCCATGTAGATATACTATTAAACATGATAGAACTGAATGTTAAGAAGAGTATTGATCATCATCCAGTTTGGAAAAATCATCCAATATCTCTTTATGTGTTAGCTGCAAACAAATTTTAACTTGTGACTATATCTTTTGTGCGTGTGTGTGTGTGTGTGTGTTTAGGACGATGAGGTGGTCCTACAGTGCTCAGCTACGATTCATAAGGAGCAACAGAAACTTTGTCTGGCTGCTGAAGGCTTTGGAAACAGACTCTGCTTCCTTGAATCCATCTCCAACTCCAAGGTACTGATAGAAGCTATATATTCCTTTATATTACATGATTAATTAGAATACCAAACAGGTGATAAATTAAAAGAAAACCATCACACATCAAAGTGTAAACCTGTGGAGACATAAACATCTCAAGTTCACTGAAATGAGTGAGACTGAGTTAAAATCAGGTCTTTCATATGTTCTTTCATATCTCATGTTTACAGTCCCAAACATACATTTGCTTGGCTCTACTGACCCATGAGTGACTTTGTTTCCTGGTCTGGACACACCACAATCCATTATCCCTAAACACTGGATGTGGCTTATGTTTTTCCTTGTGATTTCACTAATATTATATTTCAGTTGTGTGCTGCTGTATTTCATTTTTTTTGGCTTAAACAACTTGTCAGCCATCAGTGTCAATTAAGCATATTAGTTAGTGTAACTCTTTATCACACCTTCAGCACATTTGGCAGGCTACATGACCAGCTCAATCTACATAACACTGTCTGTTTGCGTTGAGACAACTGATCCCCCGATGTCAGACCCCCACAACAAAAGAACAAATCCAGTCTTTTGTGGATTTCATATACCCAACTAGCCTGATGCAGTTCCCCTTTGATGCTGGCCCAGACCCTCCTATCTGGAGGGAGGAAAATTCAGCTGTCCAGTAGCTCATAAAAACAGTAACCACACTTCCACTCATCAGCAATAATACAATAGTATTAAAATAGATATAAAACATAGAATAAGTAAAATAAATGCGTAAATAGAAATTAAATATTACATTAAAATTACATTTAAATTGAAATTGCCATTCCACAGTCCAGTCCAGTTGTGGTAGAGGTGATGTGTATGTGAGTGTATGTGAGAACGGATTGAGTGTATGTGTGATTTTAGTCACATATATATACATATATATGGTGCTCCTGCAGCCAAGTTCTACTGGCCCTGGATGTGTGGTGAGGGCCATTATCTTGTTGAAACATCCAGTTTTGACCTTGACAGAACAGTGCACGTGCAGAAGGGACCATGTGGGTTTCGAGAATGGCACAGTACTTGGCAGAGTTCAATGTGCCATCACAGACAGTGAGATGATCAACACCAGCAGCACTCCTGCATCCCCAAACCATGATACTGCCTTCACCATGCTTGACAGTAGGTACTGTACATGCTGGAGGTAATGCTTTGCCTGGCCTTCTGTGTACCCTCACATTATCAGGAGGAGGATAAAGCTGGAAGCTGGACTCATCTGACCACAGAATCTTCTTCCAGTTCCTGGCTGTCCAGTTCTTGTGTGCTTGTTTTAGCCATTTTTGTCTCTGAAGAACTTTCAAATGTGCTGGCTTTATATAGACACGAAGCACGGCAACAAGAATTGTGTCTTTTAAATAAAAAGCACGACCTTCATTAGTGGATCACTGGTACCAAAATGACCCAATACTCAAAATGTCTTATGTATTTTTATGGAACCAATCAATTTAAAGTTTTTAATGGCTTTTTTAGGATTTGCTTAGTATTTTGGCTGTGATTGTACTAAAAGAAACTGCACTTGAAGACCTAAGAGTGATTCCTCATGCAGTATTTCACAAATGCATGGGGTGTTCAAAAACTTTTTTCCACCACTGTATATATACACATAGTGCACACATATTCATAATCCAATGCTACATCGGGGGCCATCTGGGGTTCAGTATCTTGCCCACGGTACGCAGACTGGAGGAGCCAGGGATCGAACCACTGACCTCCCGGTTGGTGGATGACCGCTCTACCTCCTGAGCCACAGCCACCCTCGTTAGAGGACCAGTCCAGCTTATCATCGATGAGGACCACCAGATATTTGTAGGTGTGCACCACCTCAATGTCCGCCACCATCTCCTTGGTTTTGGCTGTGTTCAGGTGGAGACAGCACTTACTGCACTTACTGCAGTGACCCTCATACTGCCAGAGCCCTTATCATCTGACACATGATGGCAGTATGCTGGTTATCTTCAGTTCAACATGAGATACTACAGTATATATAACCATACAAGTCAGATATTAAAAACTAAAAAGGCCTATAACATAAAACAACATGTTGTAAACTTTCTTTAATGCTACAATGCTAGCTTAGTATAAGATCAATATCGATATAAGGGAAATATTCTAACTGTGCTGATGCAGTGTCAAGAAGCCAATAGGAATCCAAATAGGCATCCAGCTTAAAGTTTCTGTAAACTCAAAAATCTCAGTATTTTCAGCAATCGCCTCCTGCACGTGTTCAGCCAACCTTCAGGTAGGTTTGAGTGGACAGTTTGACTGTCCATGATGGACAGTGTATCGCACACATGTTCATTGTTGGTTTAAAATTAAGGTTGTTTTGTTTCCTTCCAACACTAATAAAAGCAAGTTTGTATACACAAATACACAGTTCAAACAGTTCATTCACACACACACACAAACAATCTAAAATACAAATTTGATAATGTAAGAAAAGAGTTGAAAGATACAAGGATTAATCAGTAGATGACCAACAATATCCAGAACAACAATATGCCATAGAGCTACTTTGTTTCAGTAAGACACAATATATCAAAAAAGCACATTGTGGCATGTGAAAAGGTCTATGTGCATTCATCAAAGTGACCATTTCTGTGATGGTTTTAATGTTTGTTGTTCAGACAAGCAGTCTAAAATTCATTCAGTTAAGTACATGTGTAGGGTCACTGATAATCTTACGTCTTTATGAGGTCTTATTCAGTGTTAAAGTGTTTTTCAACCTGAGTTTAACAACACCTTACAGTTGGTTGTCCTTTTGACAAAGACATGTAAAGCAGCAAATAAATGAAAAGGTTTAAAAGCTTTGAAATGAAGAGGGATACAATGTTACTATTCTCTGATCTATTCAGTGCAGGTTCTTTTATATAGACACTACAGGCATGAACCAGAATGTCCTATTAATCCCTGCAGCAGTCATTATTAGAATATTACAGTAACTCATATCATTTGGTCACTGTATAGGCTATTCTATAAATTCATTGTCGACAGTCCCTATAGAAACATTAAAGAGATATTACAGGGACTTTTCCCTGGGTTGCTGCTGCAGTAGGTTCTAATTGCTAATATGTGCTGATGTAAGAGATAATTATATAATGGAACTCACTATTGCCCATTATTATCTCCAGAGTTTGAAAAGTCAAAAGCCCCCTGGTGGAGTAGTGGTGAAAACAAAATGATCATAAATCCAGCAAGAAAGTATTCCTGCTTTATTGATACATGACTCTTGGGCTTGGGATACTAAGAGGCGACTGTGTCACGTTTTGAGAGTGAGGACACAAGGATGAGGACCCAAATGCAGATGACTCTGAGAATTTATTCAAACAAAAACCAAACCAAAGTACAAACAAAAAACTCACTGGCTGGTCAGGCACAGGAAAAGATCCTAAATCAGTCCAAAGTCAAAAATCAAAGTAGACCAAAAACACCAGAACACAGGGGAACACACAGGAGTACAGGAAAGAAAATGAACAGGCACACAGGACAGGACCACACAGCATGGGGACTAAACACATAGGCAAGACTCTGACAAAGCACAGGAGAAAGACAGGACTATATATACACACGGGTTAACTGGGAACCCGACAAAGGTGGGGCTGAAAAGAAGGGAGGGAAAACAAGACAAAGACCAGAAGTAAAAACACAGAAGACAAGACAGGACAGGCAACAAAATAAAACAGGAAACATGAGGACACCAGAGACATAAATAGGAAGGAATACTAAAATCAAAGCAAGAAAACAGGAGATACTAGAAAAACAATAATTACCAAAGTAAAACCAAGAAACAAAAAGTCGCATTGGAGATGGACGGTCACAGAATGAAAGTGTTGAACATGTAAAAGTTAAGTGAAGTAAATCATGTAAGTTGTGTGTCTGTTGTTTCAGAATGTGCCTCCAGATCTGTCCATCTGCGCTTTTGTCTTGGAGCAGTCACCTATCGGTCTGAGCCCTTCAGGAGATGCTGGCCAACACAGAGGACAAAGGCTGACGGGGGTGGGTGTGATGGCCACCACACACACACACACACACACACACACACACACACACACACCAGGGATGGAGATGAATAGATGCATTACAGGATGTTGTCAGATAAGGATGGAAACATACAGTGGATGGGGTGGTTGAAACAGAAATGGTGACAATAGAAACTGTGAGTTACTAACTGGCTTCATCCTTGGCTGAAGTCATCTAAACTCTTATGTCAGGTGGTTCCTTATGAGCATTAATACAGTTCAAAGGTCAAAACAAATTGGTCAGTTTCCACCAGCAGCTGATTTCCTTCCACTGTTGTCAAACAGTGGCGACAGAGCAGAGAAGGAGAGCTGCTGTGTCAAATCTGTCCACTAAAGTTCTTGTTTTTGCCACTGACGTTCTCAATTGGTATTATAAGTGTCTGCAGACATTCCTACTGAGCTTTTTATTGAAACAAGATCATTTATTGTAACAAACATCACTGTATACATTGTTTAGGAAGTAGAGAATAGTGGGAGAAGAACATGGCATATATGGGTTCCTTATAAGATGTAAGGTGATGCCAATAATACAGTAATAGTAATGATAGTAGTGATAATTACAGTAATAACTGCTAACAGCACTAAAAACTAATAGCAGTATAAGTAATTTCTAATTATAGCAGCAGGTGTTGAGTGGAGTTGTAGGGGCAGCAGGAGACTTGTCATCACAGATCAGACTCTACAGCTCAGAGGCAGAAATACCATGTATTCGTTTTCAAATTCATAAGAAAAATCATTTAGAAATTGACTAGTACATCTGCACCAAAAGGTAACAACAGGAATGTCTAAAAACAAATAGATAGTTGAATGGTTCTGGTGCATAGTACTTAATCACACTATCTATCCACTTATATATATCTCTTATCCATAAGAATTCGTGAGGGTGGACGGGGGCTGACAGCTGACAGCTGACGTTGGGTGAAAGGCAGGGTGCCGCTGCTGACAGTCACCGGTCTGTCCAGTGTGTCTGGGTAAACAAAGAGAGCAGCTTATAATAATCACAGAGCCACAGTGCAGACGTGATGTGGTGGAGGAGGATCTAATGATGAGATAGAGGTCATGTTGCATTTCATGTGACGCACCATGAACTGAGGAAGGATTGTGCTCTCCTTTCTCGGTATAAGCAGACCAGACTGACCAGAGCCATGAAGAGACAAAAGTGACACACACACACGAACACATGCGCACACACATTCCTTCTTTACACACAGTTTTGTGCAAGCATAAATATTCACATAAGTATATTCACACAACATAAGCATGCACTTACAGAAAAGCAACACACGACAAAACACAAAAGCATGTGTATGCACAAAAGAAGTCAGTCTTAGTAATCTTGCTGTGTAAACACCATTCGGCCACAACACCGCTGGTGTTAATGTTGTGATGGATCAGTGTGCTCTATAAAATACTCATGGGATATTTTTTATTTGTAAAATTGTTTTATATTTTATATGTTTATTTGTTTGTTTGTTTGTTTGTTGGTTGGTTAGTCGGTTGGTTGGGTTGGGTTTTGTTAGTTGGTCTGTTGGTTGGTTGGTTGTTTTGGACAATATATTTGTGAACACCTCCACCGCGCCCTAGGCCTTGTTAGGGAACTCTCCTGACCTGTCTGGCACAATGCTGATTTGACCTTGTTGTATGTACTTTCTGTTCAGATTTCTATTAGCTCAGAAAATGGCATATCGATTATGCTGGCTTGATTGACTGCTCTATTATAACAAATGCTTTACATGAATGGCCACTGTAATTAGTACTAGATTACATCTGTGTAACAAAAGAGAGGATAAATATTTTGTCAGACTGAATCTGACTTAACTAGAACATGCACATTTTTTTGTACAGTCCTCTGTGACATCACCCCAACTGTTGGCTTTTTTTGCATCATCCTTACAGAACTATTCTTCGACATTGTAACAATAAAACAACTTCCCAATTCAACATCGGCTGCAGTGTGTTCCTACAGCTAAATGTTAACCTTCACTTTGTATTTAGCTAAACTTTCTTATTTCAATTTAAATCAACTGAGACCTGTTAAAACCAACCTTTACATTAACAACAGTACTGAGGCACAGGGGTCGAAATCTGCAAAATAACTGAATATAGTGTAATGTTTAAGCCAGTATATGTGTGAAAGTCTTCACTCTTCATGAACATCACTGCTGAGAAAAAAAAAAGAAAAAAAAAAAAGTTGAGAAGCGTTTATGTTTACGATTATATTTCACTGGAAGATTCTCCCTCACCTGATTATTATTTTGAGCTAAGGGAAAATTTGGGAATTTAGCAAAGCCAGAGGTCAGAATAAGACTGGGTTTCAGATGAATAATATTAATATACAGAAATGCATGTGGGTCAGTATGCATTGGGCCAACTTAGCACCACTTTTTAATGTTCATGAGTTAACTGGATTACTAATTCTTTGGGGAAAAAAACATTTAAATAAACATGATTGCCATCCACAGAACCTCCCAGAAACACCCAGTCTGTCACGGGTTGACAGACTTGAAAGAACTGCTACATTCTGAATACTCTTAAGGGCTTATGGGGATAAACCTGGAGCTGTAGGATTTAGCCTTTCATGAGCTTTTTCCAAGAGGTTAATGGTTTGAGCACAAAGCAAGAGCATACATCCCTTACACATGCTTACACAAGATTTGAGTGGATCACTAACAACACAGGGTAAACATAATAGTAATTTGTTTTCATTACGTTTTTGTGCACATTTTCCTCAAAGAAAAGGAAAATCAAAGACCCTTTTTTGTTTTTGTTGCGACTTTAAACAATGCTCTGCTCACATCTGCCACCAACTAACAGCCCAGGTGAGCAGCTATGTTTAATTACATGATAGTTCATCATTTTAGAAATACGCAGATAAGTAGATAAGCATATTACCAAACTAAACCAAATCTTTAAAACAAAAGGAAATTAAAGCACAGGACTTTGAATATATTCACTAAGCTGTCCAACAGTCCATCCAACAGTCTTATCTGTTGGATAGATGTCAATGTTTATGTGTCAACAGCTACTTACTTTCTCCTCCTCTCTCATTTCCACACAGCATGTAGGTGTGGAAATATGGAGTAGATATTCCTCCACTCGCTGTCTGTGTGTTTGTCATGGTTTTATTGTCCTTGTTGTGATACAGTCACTATCATGAGCATTAACAATATGAGCACCAGCAGAGTTGCCATACACATTTGTGTTTTGTTATCAATTGAAGGTGTCAACTTGGCCATAATGGAAAACTTCTGTACTGAAAAAATACAGGCCGATAAAGACAGGATCTCACTCTCTCTCTCTCTCTCTCTCTCTATCACACTTACACACACACGAGAGAGAGACCTGTTTTAAAATGATCCATGGTCTTATCATGGAGGTCAGAACCAAAGGTGGTCCCCATTGAGAGTCAGGGGATTATATCAACAGATGATTCCACAGTAGGAATGGTTCCAGTACAGGATGGCCAAAAATGGATCTGCTTTCCCAAGGAGGTTCTGTTTCAGAGCCATAGCAGACACTGGGAATTCTGCCATCAGACTGATGGACCTCTTCCCTCATCATCAAACTCCAGCAGCATGATTCAGCACAGGAAACCAAACAGTACAACCAAACAGAACAGGAAAAACACAACCAAGCAGAGGGGTTCAGACACCACTGCTATTTACACTGCTGCACTAACATGGGTTCCTTTGGTTTTCCTCCAAAATCACAACTATTCCCCACAGTAATTTGAGATGAGGAAGGCTTTTGGACAAATGACAGAATTTCCTCAATTAAAACGTCCCATTATTTAGATTCATCTAGTTGGCTCTTCAAGTCTTTGACATGCAGCAGAATTAGCGGAACTAGTCAAGTCAAGTCAAATTTTATTTATATAGCGCCAATTCACAATAGAAGTTATCTCGAGGCACTGTACATAAAGAGCAGGTCTAGACCGTACTCTTTATCTTATAAAATTTACAGAGAGAAACCCAACAGATCCCACCATGATCTGTTGGGAACTACATTATGAGCTGCTGACATGTGGATTTAAACAAAACAATTCCACTTTTAAAATTCCTACACTGTTGTTGTATCTTGTTGTAGCTCTTATAACCTGACTAAACTTTAGCAGTTGCATCTCCTAGTGCCACAGTGGCACTGTTCACACAGTAATACGTATGAGGGACTAGAGAATAGGCAGACTGGTTTGTTCCACTTGTAGGACAATCCTCGAAAAGCCAACAGGAGGAACTACATAGGTCTTAGCACAACAGAGCATTAAAGGTGTGAAGAGTGAACAAATGAGGGTACAAGATGCATCATTATACAGCAAAGTATGGTGAAAAATTTGTCTCACTATTGATGTCAAATGTGTGTTTCATGATCTACAATTATAATCAGATCATGTATGATGTTGAGTAATTTATGGTACTAATTTATCACACATTGCAATTTGATCAAATGTAAAAATAATTTTACAACTCTTCACAGTTCTGCTCTTTCATTAGTTATTCACTCATGCCCGTGAATGTTTTCCCATCCATTAACTCTCCTTTAGCACCGGAGGCCTGTACTACAAAGGGAGTTTAACCTACTCTGATTTAACTTGGGGTCATCAAAGGAAGTTAGGGTTGACAAACCCTGGCTGCCTCAATCTGTGTTAAATGGCACAATGATGGTGGTTAAGGTGTTGGTAAGTTGAGGCAGTGTGAACTTAATCAGCGTTCGTGTGTGTGCATAAAAGGGGCGTGCACCATATTTCTCAGATATAGATGTAAATTCTGTCGGTTTATGGGAAATTTAAAGAGAGCAATATTAGGCAGGTCCCCAGTACCTGTGGGTCCCCCTCATACTGGCTGTTGTGTTTCTCGCGACATCTCTGAGCAGTTTTTGTGGTGTGATGGGAACATTATCCTGCTGGGGGAGGCCCCTGACCCTGGGGAGTGTTGTTGCCATTGGAGGGGTGTGTGCTTGGTTTGTGACAATATTTAGCTGGGTGATACATGACAAAGTAACGTCCAAATGAATGTCAGGACCAAAGGTTCCTCAGCAGAACATCATAATGGTCATAATGTTATGGCTGATTGGTGTATGTTCCTGTACTGTTTGGTCTCCTGTGCTGAATCATGTTGGAGTTTGATGATGAGGGAAGAGGTCCATCATTGGGGTGACTGTGGCTCAGGAGGTAGAGCAGTCAGAAGGTTGGTGATTCGATTCCCGGCTCCTCCAGTCTGCATGCCGAAGTATCCTTGGGCAAGATACTGAACCCCAAATTGCCTCCGATGTGTGTCATCGGTGTGCGAATGTGTGTGTCTGTGCTAGAAAGCACTATTGTATAGACAAGTGCTGTATGAATATGTGTGTGAATGGGGTGAATGTGACCTGTCGTGTGAAGCGCTTTGAGTGGTCAAAAAGACTAGAAAAGCGCTATATAAGTACAGTCCATTTACCATTTACCATCAGTCTGATGGCAGAATTCCCAGTGTCTGCCATGGTTCTGTCTGCTGTTAAACTCCCTTCGTTGTACAGGCCTGCGGTTTCCCCTACCATTGTCTTGTCAGGACGGCCCACCCCACCAACACAACCCCTCACGCTCCGAAGAACAGCAAAGAATTTTTTAAAATTAAAAGATCATTTACGTTGGCGTTACTCTCCCCACCGTTAAGAGTAAGAAAAGTGTTGTAAGTCTCTGTAAATCATAAAAGTCCAAAGGTCAGTCCAAATTATCAGCCTTTTATTAGCAGTTAAGCATGCTTTTGTTGATGAGACACTGTGGAGAGTCCTAAAGCTCTACACACAAATGTAACCCAACCCCACATGTCAGGCAATCCATGAACACACATTGAACAGTCTGTTGACAGAGAAATGAAAAGCTTCACAAATACTGCGATCTGTCAAGGGTGTGCCCTGCCTCTCGCCCAACCCTGGACAGATAAGTGATAGAGATAATGGATGAATGAAGGAAAGCTTCACAAGTATTTTCAGACATGTATATGTGCAGGAAGCTGTAAGAGCAGATTGTAGCAGCTGCTGTTAATGTTCTGATCAGTGTAAAATACTGATTTACTCATGTTGGGGGGTATTCAAGTGTTTTACATTTGTTCAGAGTGGTTGGTATTTGATTGTGGAATGGACAAAACATTTCTGAACACCATAAATTAGGCTACTCACAAATAACTGTCACTGTGTTCCTCCACGGATCATTGTTTGGCATTACCATCCCTGCATTAAGGCGTTCTTAGTCCAGACTGTTGTGGTTTGTGGTTGTCTGATGGTGGAACCAGCTCCCAAATACTATCAGCGCAGGAGCGTCCCTGGTTGTTAGGATGCATTAAAATATGTGTGCAAGGCCTGTCTCTTGATTATTCTGGGACCTGTGTCTCCTCTCTCTAGAGTCTGAGGCACACCAAGGCACTACCCTAACCCTAACCCACTCACTCAATCCAACCAGGACAATACAGCTTCATTCATGTTTCTTAAAACCTGGTCTCTCCACAATAAACTACTCCTTATACACAAGGTCATTGTAGATTTTTGCTCTTTGATTGAGACTTGGCAGCAACATAATGAATGTATTGCTAAAGTAAATCACATCCCCAGGCTCTGAGCTTTGACACAAAGAAGTTTACATACTGGATTTGGTTTGCTCTTTAGGCACTGCCCCCTCCCACCTGCAGAGCCTGGACTCGACTGTCTCTGATCATCTTGCCCACTGTTTTAGCATTTCTGCCCCCCTCTCTTCAGCTTCACATGAAGTGTTCCATCACTTATAGGAAAAAAATATCTCTACAGCAGGCCTAGGAGACATGATACTGTGGCATAATGCTCCAGGTCCTGCTGTGCCCTCTGTTGATGATCTTGTGTTCCATTACTTTAGGGTTATCTTGTAGCTTGGATTCCCTTGCCCACTTAAAATCTGGCCTGTCTATTTTTCACATCATGTATCCTGGTATACCACAGAGCACACATCCATGAAGTGAACCTGTTGGCAACTCAAGAAGCTCTACAAAAAGTCTGACCTCACTGTCCACTCTGAGGCTAAACACATATGAGAGATTACAAGGCAGCTCTCTCTCAGGTTAAAACTGCCTGCTCATCTAATATCATTAGTAGCCAACAAAACAACCCCAAATTCTCTTGTCCAACATGCATGTTTTAGGCACTAAAGGTAAAGTAAAGTGAGGATGCTGTCAGAAGTAATCACATGATTAATTTATATTTTTAATTAACCTCAGTGACCTCTGCAAAGTGAAAAAAACAAAAAACAAAAAACAAATAAACAAACCAAAAAAAACAGACGAAACCTAAATCAGATCAGTATTTCCTGTGACCACGTCCCTCCTTTCCCTTTAAAACAGCTCCAGTTCTCCTCAGTAAACCTGTACTTAGGTAGTTTGTTTCAGCATCTTGGAGAAGTTGCCTCAGTTTTTCTGTGGATTCAGCCTGTTTCAGTGTGAGGGAGCTGGCAAGCATCCCCCTCACTGAGGTGAAAAACTCACATACATATTGACAATATGGACTAGTACAGGAGGTTTATTTTGGCTATGTTGTGTATTTTATCTTGAAAGATCCTGCTAACCTCTCTCTCTTTGAGGTCGACTTGAGGGCGGCATGTGTTCATGGAGTGCACAATTGAGCATGGAAGCACAGGACTCCAGCCAATGTCAGTTACCTTATTAGGCTGAACCAAGTTGTCAGGGAGGAGAAAGGGGAGTGGGTATAGGTTTTTTTTTTTAAAGTTTGGCCTTTGTTTGGTTTTTCCTCAGTTTATTATGTATTTTCCTTCTCCTGTATTAGCCAGCAGTCAGGTGCATTGGGTATAAAGAATGACGGGAATTTGAGAGCATTTTGTAAATATGTGGTAAAAGTTACTGTAGGAATGTTTAGGTACCCTTCACTGGATAGTGGTAGGGGTGGAGACTGTAGGGAGAAGGAGGGGGTCAGGTTGGGGGTTATCTTGGCTCGACACCTGCCTCTCCCTAGTCAATGCTGCAGACATCAGCTGCTGATTTGATTCTCAAAAAGTCAAGACTGGACCCAGATGATCTGACCAACTTACATTGCATTTCCAAACTACCATTCTTTAGCAAAATCCTGGAATGAGTTCTTGTCCATCAACCCCAGCCATGAGCTTTATTTATACTGTTCACTTACTTACCCAGAGGCTGGGTTTATCATATCTCTATGAGCGCATAGCCACAGGATGTTCTACAACCTTGGTTACCATGGCAACTGCTATTAGATACTGGGCCAGCTTGAATACCAGTGTGTTCACAGTGATCCCACAGTGACATTTTTTTGTGACACACACCATGATTGTCGTGAGACCAACAACTGCTCTCTGGTCCTTCGTGTTCTCTTCATTTTTCTATATCCAGTGATTAATTTGCTACTTATCTGTTGCTGTTCTCTGCGCTACTAGATTTGCATTATTTTGATTTACTACAGTATCTAAACATTTTCTTAGTGTTAGATTGTAGCTCGTAAGAGCAAGCAACTGTATGTGTGGCCTGGTCTGCAGTCACCTGTCCCGACTACAAACCAGCCAGCCATGTTGGTAGTCCTGTTGACCTGCATGTCTTCTTCGCCCTCACTGACATAGTTAAACAACACAAAGTAGTCGTAGAAGACTCCATCACTCACAATGTTAGATTAGCATCACCAGTCAGTGTTTATTGCCTACCTGGGGTTTGAAAATAGGGACTTGGTGATCGGCAGGTCGCAGGTGATCTTGAGCCTGATAGGTTTTTAGGAATGTGGTTTTTGAATCCATTAGTTTAAAAAAATTTGTTTGGTTTAGATTAGTTTAATAATAAACAGTATAAATAAATAAACAGTAAACATATACAACAAAACTTCAATAAATGACAAAATAAATATTACATATCCGAAAAAAGAAGCAAATAACTTAACTGGTCCTACCCCTTCTCTCTACTTAACCAATGTACATGATGCTCATTGTGACTGGTCCGACTATCCACCCCAGTGTTCATCATACCCGACCCGCAGGGGAGGCGGCGTGTGCATAATGGCTAACAAGCGGTGGTGTGTGGATGTACAAACAGTTTTGTCTGGGTGCTCTCCTGATCTTGAACACCTCATGATCAAATGCACCCTGGACCATGTTTACACCCTGTTTGCATGGGCCTACAAAGCTCGCCCCGGACCAGCCTTTGCCAAATCAGATCACTCCTCAGTCCTGCTGCTACCAGCCTATAGGCAGAGGCTGAAGTGCGAGCAGCCAGTGACGCGTTTGGTTCAGCACTGGACAGACATCGTCAGACATCGTCCTGCATCACTGCTTCATCACTACGGACTGGGAAGTTTTCCAAACTGTCGCAGACAATAACATGAATGACTACGCTGAGTACGTAATGGGATACATCCACAAATGCATCGATGGTGTTGTACCATGGGTTACTGTACGGTCTTACCCCAACTAGACTCCGTGGGTCAACGGAGAGGTGCACGCTGCACTCAGAGCGAGGACAGCTGCCTTTAAATCCAGAGATCCATGTGAGTACAGAAAAGCCCAGTACACTCTCAGAAAAGCAATAAAATCGGCCAAGGGGCAGTACAGGGAAAAGGTGGAATCCTGCTACAGCGGCTCAAACACCAGACACAGGAGTGAGCTAAAGACCATCACGGATTACAAGGGTAAGAGCTACAGCATGGGGGAGGTGACTGCTTCTCTTCCTGAGGAGCTGAACACCTTCTATGCCTGCTTTGAGAACCACAGCAAGCCAGAGTGTCTGTCAGAAGGGGACAGCTGTCATTTTCAGATCCCTCAGGCTGACGTGTGTAAATATTTTTTAAAAACTGGACTGGACGACATCGCAGGTCGTGCTCTCAAAGCATGCACACATGAACTGGCAGATGTCTTCGCAGACATCTTCAACCTTTCCCTACTCTTGTCTGTAGTCCCATATGCTTCAAGAGGACCACCATCCCTGTGCCAAAGAAACCCAATGTGAGCTGCGTCAATGACTATCGCCCAGTAGCACTCACCTCCATCATCATGAAGTGCTTTGAGCGTATAGTCAAAGTTCACATCTCATCTTCACTGCCTGCTACACTTGACCCATTCCAGTTCGCCTACAGGCCAAACAGATCCACAGACGATGCAACAGCGCTTGCTCTGCACACCGCCCTCTCCCACCTGGACCAGAAGAACACGTACATGTGGATGCTGTTTATCGACTACAGCTCCGCTTTCAACACCATAATTTCATCCAGGCTTGTCATGAAGCTCCAGGATCTGCGCATCAGCGCTTCCTTATGCAACTGGATCCTAGACTTCCTGACGGGCAGACTGACTAATTATGGGTGACTTCAGCTTTTCCCTTGGTTCACCACGGAAACACATGCTCTTAAGCAGGCATCATGCAACATGAGTTGCTGAGTCCACAGTTTTTGCTCTTAGAAATTTAGAAATTTTTCTTTTGGGTCCCCATCCTCTGGAATAACCTTCCTACTGACATTGGACTGTCGGACTTCAAACTAATCTTTACACCTTAACTTTCAGTTAGAACCTTATTCTCTTGTTATTTCAGACTTCTACCTGCTTCTTCCACCGATGGTTTGGGTCAGTTTACTTTTAAGCGACCTGCGGAAACACTGCCTAATAAAAAAAATAAAAAAAAATCCCTTCTCATCACCCACCTCCTTCCCCATTCATCAGCTGCCTTCATGACATGACTGGATGGCAACATATATGCTCAAACCCAGCAATTACAAAATTTAGTTGTTGTATCTGAGTCTGTACTCCAAAAGGCTGGTCATCTGGTTCTGTTCACTGAACTGCTCCATCTGCCCCTCTTTAGAGGTCAACAATCTGGCCATTATATTTGATTCTACCCTTTCATGTGAAACTCATATAAATCCATCACTAAATCTACTTTCCTCCACCTGCCACTGGAGGAACATCTCCAGACTCTGGCTATCACCTCCTGATTCTGTCTCAGAAACAATACATTTGGATTATTGTAATGGAATCCTATTTGAAAGCCCTGGACACACTCCAGTAAGTCCAGAACTCTGCTGCCAGGGTTATATCCCAAGCACATCACCCCCGTCCTGCAGACTCTCCACTGGCTCAAATTATGTGTGATATTTAAAGTTTTCCTCCTCAGCTAAATGTCTCCAGAAATTGCCTCCCAAATACTTCTGCAATCTCCTCCACACCTACACCTCATCTTGCACTCTATGCTCCTAAGAAAATGGTCTAGTGCAAGTGCATTTAGGTTGTTTCCAAATCCACTTTTTCTAGTCAAATGGTGGAAAAAAAGGTCACAGCACATAGTTCAAAAGGTTTGTCTCTTCAAACAGAGTTCCATCTCCCATTCCCTTTAAAAGCCAGTCGAGCTGCCACCTTGGTGGATTTCTGTTATAATAGTAGATTTGTGGGGGAATGTTTAACAGCTGAAGAGATATTGTTGGCCATACATTGGGGGCGGCTGTGGTTCAGGAGGTAGAGCAGTCGCCCACCAATCAGAAGGTCGGTGGTTCGATTCCCGGCTCCTCCAGTCTGCATGCCGAAGTATCCTTGGGCAAGATACTGAACCCCAAATTGCCTCCGATGTGTGTGCATGTGTGTGTCTGTTTATAGAAAGCACATTGTATAGAACATGTGCTGTGTGAATGGGGTGAATGTGATCTGTAGTGTGAAGCGCTTTGAGTGGTCGAAAAGACTAGAAAAGCGCTATGTAAGTACAGTCCATTTACCATTTGCAAAACATTAACAGCAGTAAAACACCAGGACCCAATGGCCTACCAAAGAAAAATTACTTGTCCCTCTCTTAAATATGTAGGATGAATCTTATCAGAATGGAGCTCTTCCTCCTTCTTTAAGGCTAGCAATGATAAAATTGATCTTAAAACCAGACAAGCCCTCTACAGAATGCTCCTCATTCAGACCAGTAAGTCTACTGGGCTCAGACACAAAAATACTCTGTAAAGCCTCAGCAAGAACATTAGATCCTTATATGCCACATTTAGTTCATAATGATTAGAATGGTGCAAAAACACCAAGGATTTCATAATATAAGAAGACTCCATAATATAATTTATGAAATATATGATGCTAAAGACACTGCAGTAATATCACAATTTGATAGAATTTAATGGTCATATTTATTTCATGTTCTACCCAGATTTGGATTTGGAAAGATCTTTCTCAGATGGATTCAGAATTACGTCATCATATGTTGATGACGTAATTCTCAGAATTACGTCATCAACATATAATTCAACATATAATTCTCTTTTAAAAAAATCTTTCCATGAGTATTCCCAATGTAATGCAGCAGATTGAATTATTTGGACGATTCTCTGTCTATAACATTAACAACTCAAAATCATCAATTCTAGTTCTGAACAAAGAAGAAGAAATTCTGAAAGAAATTCATTCAATTCAGAAGACTTTATTTGTCCCCAAGGTGCAATAGAAGAAAGATTGAAACCAGATATAAAAACCCCTTTTGCTAATGCGAAGGAACGATTTACTAACCTTGGTCAAAATTACCCCTGAAATTTAAAAAATTATCCCAGTAAATTATGGAAGTTAAGGAGATACTGGATTGATGAATGACAATGCCCATATCAATGACTGGCTGTATAAACATGATCAAAATGAATATACTACCTAAATTCCTATGCCTCTTTCAGTCACTCCCTCTTCCATTACCAAAATCATTCTTTGAAAACCTCAACAATATTTTTAGCAAATTCTTTTGGAATGATAAAAAATCTAGATTGAGACTCAGGCTACTAAGCTTACCTTATAAAAGGGGAGGGTTACGGTTTCCAAACCTGACATGTAGCAGCAATGTTTTACTTTTCAATGGAGGCTCCTCCAGGTTGGGTAAATATTGAGCAGACATCAGCATCAAAACTCCCAATCAAACTGTACTTACACTCTGCAGATTTGAAAAGCCTAGAAAAGAATGACAATGAACCCTTTCCTCAAAAATATTAGTGACATCTGGTATAAAGCACATCAGCACAATAAAGATACCCCTTCCAACTCTCGTTTATGTGGGGTAATATGTACTTCAGGGCGGGAAGAGCATATGGGGCTTTCAAAATTCGGGCTGACAAAGGTTTACAGAAAATTGTAGACCTATATATGAATGGTAGTTTTCTCACATTTGATCAGTTGTATCAGACATATCACATGCCGAAAAAAAAAACATTTTTTAAATACTTGCCATTAAAACATTTTATATTATCCAAATACAGGCATATAATATCTGAACCTCCACTATCACATATTGAAAATCTCACCCTTCTAAACCTAAACAGGAGAAGTCAGATTTCTTTGTTTTACACAACTTTGATGTATTATGCTAAAGAATCTACCGGAGGATGATAGCTTTATCTTGGAGGGAAGGAGAATTTGAAGAAATATGGAAGCTTCTGATGGACTTTATTTGCCATCAAGGAGCATTATCAATGTGAAGCTGCTGTGTATGTGTGTTATTTTAATTTTATTTTATTCATTTTTCTTTAGTTTTTCTTCTGATGATTATTAACATTTATTTTTATGTAAATGCATTATATGTAAAATTCAATAAAAAATATTGTTTTAAAAAATTGTAGATTTGTCAGCTTCTTCTGCCAGTTGATCTCTGCTCACCCAACTGATCTCTGCTCACCCAGCTCACCTCTCCTCAGCTGGGTGAGGGTGTGGGTCATCACCTTAAGACCAGCATAGCCATGGGTGCTCAGATGGGTGCATGTGCTGTGGCTTTGTGCTGGTGTAAGCCCAGACCCTTCAGTGCTGCTACTCCGGAACACTCTATCTGCATCAATCTGCAGCACGAGTCTATTTCTGTGTTTTTGTTTTATGTAAAGTTTTCTTGGGTTACATGAAAGGAACTAAAATATATTATTTTTACATAATTAAAATTCAGCATATAGGTGTTTGTCTCATTGTAACAGATGATGATGAGCGCAGGTGGTGGAGTGGAGTCAGGTGAGAGAGTATTTGTGGCAGCCCTGTGGTATCTCCACTGAGCTCTGTGCATTGGTGTCCATGACAGCACAATCATGCATTCACTTAAGAGATTTTGCCCAAAAAGCTACCTGAAAACTGATTCAAAGTGTAGTTGGTGGAATATTCATAGTATTAGAAGATTTAGTCAGAAATCTACCAACAATTCTCATCAATTCTCCAGTTCTTGAAGGAAATTTGATGATTTTTCATCAGTTAATGTGGTTGAGATTTTGACTGTCAATACTGGGGACAGATGAACTAGACTTTCCAAAACCTGACACCTGACACATCTTGGTATCATCTTTGGTATTTCAGCCACACTGCGGAGTGAGCGTGAGCATCATATGGCCTGACCGTCTTGTCTGAGCTCTGAGGGTTTGGGAATGTGAAGATTAGCCAGCGACAAGTGTTCGGTAGTATAATAATTATTGAATAATTCATCAGAGATGTAAATGGCTCAGGTTTGAGTTGGTCTGTATCTTTTAACAAAACAAGGTGCTTTTGGAATAATTAGCGTATTGTAAGAGAAACACAGCAGAAATTAAACCCATGAAAGAGTCATCATAACATCAGTTTCACTTCACTACTTCATCATCTTATCACCAGTTTTGCCAGTCTCAAAAATGTTTGAATGTGTGGGTCAGAGTTTCTGGACAAGTCAACACATTCTCTGTCAAGTGTGTTTTTATAAATCTCACCTCTTGGGAAGTGGTGTGTGCATGTTTCAAGCCCTGTTTTGTGCATATACCACAGTTATAAATAAGGCTCCTGTCTTCCCCATGTAATTTTTGTCTTGATGTGAGTAAGTGTACAAATGGTGATGTACTTGTACATGCAACGTGTGATGGAAGAGGTTGTGTGAAGAATTGAAGAACAAAGCTTGAGAGAAAAGTTTGAATCTTTTGTCATGTCAGAGCAATCACTGTGTGATGCAATGATTGTCATACTGTCTTTGAGTTCTAAAACTTCTCCCTGATTCTGTCAAAGGCATGCATTTAGTTTGGTTTCCTGTTTTTTTTGTTTTTGTTTTTTTTGTGATTAAAGGTTTACTGCATATGAGTAAATGATTTTAATGATGTCTTTTTGCAGAGGGAAAGAATACTTCAGACTTACACTCGACTTTTGCGATTGGTGACTTTTTTAGCTCCAAAAATGTGGCTCACACCCAGACATTTGCTGTAGGCCACACAAACAGTGTCAATCATTAAGCCTTTTTTCAAGCATACATACAATACACATTGTAGCATAAGCATTTATTGTTACACTTGAATCTGATAAATCTAGAAATCAAACTTAGATGATGTACAGTATCCAAATGAAATGAAGGTCAGTTTAAATACATACATAAACATGAAACAAAATCAAAAGGTTTTATATTTTTACATTATGTTTGCAGGTTTGCTCAAACAGTCTTAGTAAAACATATCATTATTACACCAGCAGCTAGGGATGTTAATATGACAGTGATAATTTGATGTTAAATATTCTTCATGGAGTACCTTTAAAAATATATTATGAAGAACTGGTGGATGTATTGATTCAGTGACTGGAATCAACAACACCACAGTTCAGCTTTCTTCATTAGAGCATGTTGAAATGAACACATAATGGTGTTTTTGTAGAATTGAAGGAGCTGGCCTCTCCCTCTCTCTTCTTGTCTGCATCTGTTGTGGTATTTTCTGTCTCTGGTGTTTACTGATATCTCTGTTTTGCTGTTTCTCTCTGTCTGAGTGACTTTCTGTCTTTTATAACTGTTCTTTTTTTTCTCCTTCTGTTGTCACTGTCTCTCTGTCTTTCAGACGGCCCAGGGTGGTGGTCATCGCACCTTACTGTATGGACACGCTGTCCTGCTGCGACACTCCTACAGTGGAATGGTTAGTGAACACACACACACATTCGTATAGACTTAGACAGACTTTATTGAGTCTATATGAATTACTACATTATTAATATAGATGTACTCCCAGGTCAGCAGATCTCAGTGGACATTTAACTCTTTAAGTTAAACACAACCTGAGAGCTTGATGTAAAGAGGTAGCTTCTTAGTCGATGCATTGTAGTTAGCAGATGATCTATCTGATCTGATACATTAACAGAGTTTGATTAATTGTGATTTTCTGTTTAGTACCTATGCTGTCTGTCAACCTCCCGCTCATCCACAGACAAACTGGCTTTTGATGTGGGACTGCAGGAAGATACCACAGGTAGGAGTCCGACAGATTTCTGTGCCTGTGTGAATTTCTATGATAATTTGAATTATGCTGATATTGACCCTTAACTTACTGCCATACTTAAATTTCAAAGCTGAACCCACCAATATTTCTATATGTAATGTATACAGTAAGTCAAACGACAACAGGTAACATGAAAAGAGTCACTCATAGTGATGAAGCAATAGAGAGTAATCTCTGAGTTTCTGTCAGTACTGTGCAGCCTGTGTAGCATCTTTTAGCTCATTGTTGATTTGATCAGTCTGACTCAGTGTGCTCATTTAGCTTTTCAGGTCCCATGCATATTTCTCTCTTTTTTAAATTATGTATATTTATGTTCCTTGTAAATATAGTTTTTGCTCTTTTTTTTTTTTTTTTTTTACAATCACTTTTCCTTTAGCACCAATATACCAAGACAAATTCCTTGTATGTGCAAACTTTCTTGGCAATAAAGTCTGATTCTGATTCTGATTTTAATGTTGCAGGCATGCAAACTGCAATAAGTCCTCAGCTAGGTGGTATAACTCTCCATTAAGTTATGGACCTTTTAACTATACTCTGCCAACAAGACGTTGGAATGTTATTTTTCTTGACAGTTCAGGTCACACTAACATGATATACTGGTGTGGAGTGGAAGTACAACAGTACACCTCATTATTTCTGTGAAGATTCTCAGTCATCCAGCTCAGGTTTAATGGAGGGCAACTAGACTTGATTGTAGATACTTGAGGATGTGTCACCTCTCATCTAAGAGGCTTCTTCAGAAGAACCTTTCCAAAGTATGAAACTGTTGGCTACATAAAGCTGATAGCACAAATAAAAGGATCATTTTAAATGTAGGTAATATGACTGTACCAGTGAAGGGCTTTTTACAGTGTAGCTACACCAGATCTATATGACCATAATGCATTAAATAGGTGTGTAATATTCAGTGTAACTGATTAATACAGCTTTAAACTCTACTATGATATGTAGGGGATATACTACATGTGAAATGATTCTAGCAAAATCTGGAATTATTATTATTATTACTAATATTATAATAACTAGTATGGACACCTATAAATAAATTATTATTTAAATTAAGCTGACTTGGAGCCGGAGTTGAGAACTTGATTACATTAGCTTTAAATTAGCTTCATCCCGGTCCAGTTTGGTATTTAAACTCATGTCACATTCACAATATCCATCTCCTCCTAAAGCTGTGGACCGCTGTTTTCAGTCTTATGACTGAACGGATACAGTCGGACTTCTGACCTGCTGCTTCTCCACAGTTGTTTTTACTCAAGTCAAAACAGTACACCACTGCAAAGTACACTTTCTCCTCTGTTCTTGTTCTTGACCTGCTTCTTTAAAGTTGATGAAAGATTTCAGTACAAGTAGAACAGCTGCAAAATCTAGGCTAGAAAATCAGTACACACAAACTGAGGTGAGAGGTGGCATCACAGGAGTTAACACTGCTGCATGAGTCTGTGAGTCATGGACACATTTCTGCTTTATTTTCTGAGCTACTGCTTTCTTTGTGTGTGTGTGTATGTGCATGCATGCGTGTGTTCTTACTGTATGTGTGTGTAGGCGAGGCTTGCTGGTGGACCATCCATCCAGCATCAAAGCAACGTTCAGAGGGAGAGAAGGTTAGAGTGGGAGATGATCTCATCCTGGTCAGCGTCTCCTCTGAAAGATATCTGGTCAGTAACAGCTGTGTGTGGGAACGTGTGAGGAGAGGGGGGACTCAGATATTCCTGTCACTTTCACTTTTTCATCTCTTCACCTTCTTTCTCTGGCTTTTTTCCTCTTTTGTCTTTCCTTACTGTTTTCTTCTTCATTCCTTTGTTTGTCTCCTCCTTCCTCCCTTCTTTTCCCCTATTTTCCTTCATTCCTTCTTTCCGCTCTTCTCTTCTCAATCTTAATTCCCTCTCAGTAACACTCTCTTATTATGAACAACAGTGAACAAAACTTTATAAAGTATGACAGAAAAAAAGGTTAAAGATGACCGATCATATACTGTACATACACTTGGAAGTCAGTGGTATATTCACCCATACTGTATGATCAGCATCCATAGTACACCCCATTAGAGCTTTCTCTAATTTTAATCAAGTGAATGTTCTGTTACATTTGGTCGCATGTCAGTGTCAGTCATATCCTCTTTGTGCATGTGGCCAAGAAGCTTCAAAACAGACTTTTTCTCCAGTTTTAAGCCTCATTTTTACTATACATTTTTGAATCTTGGTTGTTTTTACTATATTTTAACCAGATGAAGGAGTTCAGTCACCAGACGTCTGGATCTGAAGTTATCAGAGTAACAAGCTGAGCAAACATTAGCAGTAGCTCAGTTCAAACACCATTAGAGAAACACTGATTTTTAAAGTGGAATTGTTTTATTCAGTATTTTTGCCAGATTTAATCACCTGCTCTGTTTGGAGAGGAGGAGAGCTCTAAGGATAATTAGGCTCCCAGGAAAAACCACCTCAACAATTAACACCTAACCAGGAGTAGCTGACTGCAATGTTGGTGAATAATTCCCATGATCCTACGCTACTTCACGACATCATTAAATATATCTTTTATTGTTGTTTTGATTGAGAGACCTTGAGCAGCAGAGATTACACACTGTGTCTTTGACTTACAAAACAGAAAAAAATCCACAGTTGTGGCATGTACAAAAGTTTGGGCACATGGAAGAGTCAACAGAGGGAAGGACTGTGTGGTGGAAATTGCCTGCCAACACATAAAACAAATACACAAAAGGCCCACTGCTTAGTGATGACACAGAACATCTGGTTACACTTAACATCCCTCTGCTACTCTCCTCAAATCATAGAAGCATAGCATGGATAAATGATAAACGTGAAATGATTCATACTAGTTGGACTTTCACACCTGCAACCTCATCACAAAAGACAACGTCTTAAGTCTGCAAAGCAACATCTGAATAAGCCAGAGTCGACGTTTGGAAACAAGTGCTGTGAACAGATGAAGTTAAACCTGAGCTCTTTGGCCACAATCACAAAGGTGTGTTTAGAGACAAGATGAGGAGCAGCATCAACTGTTCAGCATGGGGTGTGTTATTCTGCTTTGGGGTTGTGTGGCAGCCAGTGACATGGGAAACAATGCACAGATGGAGTGAAGAATGGATTCTACTACATATCATCAGATCCTGGAGGGAAATGAGGAACTGTCAAGACAGAGAAAGTGAAAAGAGGCTGGTTTCTACAACAGAACAATGATCCAAAGCGAACCTTTGATCTATCATGAACTACTTCAAGAAACACAAGCTGAAGATGGGGCGGCCCCCATAGTCCTCTGACTGACTGAAAATCTGTGGGTAGATGTTAAACCTGCTGTATGTACAGGACAGACTAAATATCTCAGAACCTGAAGTGATCTGCAGGAAGAGGCAGAAAATTCCTAAATCAAGAATTGAAAGATCTGCTACAAAAAATGTGTGCAGGCTGTGATACCTGCCTGTGTGTGTGTGTGTGTGTGGGGGGGGGGGGGGGGGGGGGGGGGTGTAGGGCACTGACTTAGTACAGCGTACAGAGTTCTGTACATGCCACAGTTACTGATGCATTTGTTTCTATTTATTAAGTTAATGAAATAAGAAATAACAGTGTACTAATATTTTAAGAAAGCTCATTGCTGCAGGGGTTGGATTTATTTCTTTTCACTTCAAAAATCATCAAAATACATCATTAGCTCAAACCTTTTCTGTTCCAACTGTAATTTTACAACCTACAACTACATTTCCTCCGAGGGCCTTCTCATCTTTCTGGTTTGTCTCTGTCCCTCTCTCTGCACAACCATCTCTTTTTCCTGACTGTCCAGTTTTTGATGGCTCACTGTAAAGATGCTACCATGCAGTTGGTTTGATGTACCTGGAGCACTGTGCAGTCTCTGGTGCTCCCAGTGGCCACAGGAGTCTTTTTGCCTTTTTGAACTGCTAAATACAGGATTGAGATTCAGGAAGGGTGTTTGTGTGTAATTCAGTCTGGTGTGTCAGTAAATTGCCATATCTCTCCTCCTGCAGCATCTGTCCTATGGCAATGGCAGTCTCCATGTAGATGCAGCCTTCCAGCAGACTCTATGGAGCGTGGCTCCCATCTGTTCTGGCAGTGAAGTAGCACAAGGTACACCTGTCTGTGTTCCTGTGTGTCTCTGTTTCCCTTTATCCATCTGTTTGTACTGCATTTCTTGCTCTTATTGTTGCTTCTTATTTTTGTACAAATTTGTAGAGTTGGGGTTGCTTTGTTGGTGCTGTGTCCCAATTCTAATTGACATTTTCATGAAGTGAAGTGAAGTGAAGAACTCCTCTGTTCCCTCTCCCCAGTGCATTGTGGGCCAATAGTGTATATCAACAACCCACATAAAATCCAAGTGTTCTTTTAGTTCACATACTGAGCTGAAGCTGCTCAGACTTAATATATATGTAGTGTGGAACTGGGACACTTCAACTGGCTCTGGATACTGGCTGCCGTGGTCTGTCAGGGACTAAAGAGCCCCCCATGTATTCTTCATTTAGGCAGTCAGGTCTGCTGGTCTTTATATATCTGAACAGGTGGCTTTCAGAAGTGCTAATTCTTGTCAAGTACCATGCTGTACTTGATCCCTGCAGACCTCCCCCATGTTAGCAGTCAGGGTCCTCAGAACACCCAAATAAATTTCAAAATGTACAAAGTGTAGGTTAGGCACTAATCCTGCTGCTTTTAAACAAACCTGACTGTCTGTTTGTCTGGAGTCCTTCTCTACACTGTTCTCCTCCTCTTCTGCCTCTCCTTCCTTTATTTATTCCTCTTTTTCCTCCTTTTTGTCTTTCCTCCCTCTGTGCTCGGTCTGCAGGTTTCCTGATAGGAGGAGACGTCCTTCGCCTCCTTCACGGTCACATGGACGAGTGTCTAACTGTTCCATCTGGGGAACATGGAGATGAGCAGAGGAGGTAATGCATGCAGATAATTACAACTGGTCTAATTTATGACCTCATTTAATTAACAACATTTAACTCCTCTGGTTTTCTATGAAGTACTGTAGCTTGCTAGCATTGATTGTTTATATCTCAGATGTTCGAGAGATTTTTTAAATCAGAAGAAGTTTTAAGATTATTTTTTATGCTTCTGTGTGATAGTGATAGTGGAGAAAGACAGGACATGTGTGGAAACAGAGCACGAAAATGGCATCCAGCAAATGATCTTACCAGTCGGGAATCAAACCGGGGACTGAGGGCATTTGGACCCCCAACCACTCAGCTATCATGTTGCCCCAGAATAAGAATCAGTTGTTTTTATTCCTAAATTTGTGAGCGGGAGTAAAGGTGAACCTTTAACCTTTTGATCATTATGGGCCCAGTCTAACTAACAATATCTTTACCAAACCAGGCTCATTCACCAGCTGCTCAGATATAGGAATGGGCAGTATCTTCTGTGGTGTCTGTAAAACAAAAAAATTCATTATTCAAATCCATTTTCTCAGGACTTTACAGTTCTATATTAATTACAAGGTACCCTCTGCAGTCTCCTCTCCTTCATCATCCAGTTTAAACCACTACACTAACAGTATTCAGCTTCTTTTGTAAGGAAATTACCATGGTCTACAGGGAGAGAGAGGAACAACTCCCATTACAGACTGAGATGTCTGCTGTGACTGACACAGAGAGGACTCTTAATAATTATAGTTTTAAGATATTCCCAAAAGAGACAGCCAGTATTCTTCTCCTGTCTGAGTCATCCAGGTAGTAGCATATCAAGACCTACTAAGTCAAAGGCAACTGGATTTGCACTGCATAAAGTGATTTCTTGTTTTAGGAAAAGATATATCATTTAATTAAAGGTGTCATTGTTTCATTTTTGCCCTCAGGACAGTGCACTATGAGGGGGGAGCAGTGTCCAGTCATGCCCGATCCTTGTGGAGGCTGGAGACACTGCGGGTTGTGTAAGTACAACATATGAACCGTACACACACACACGACACACAAGCAGATTCACCAATACACGCTGTCCTAGCACTGAAAGGAGAAGTAAATGATTGTGAAATAAGACTGATATTTGGCCTCAATGTCAAAACCAAATCTGATGCACAAACTTTATAATATAAAACATCATCATACAAACAACACACACACAATCACAGCATCCAAAACAAAAGAGAGCAAAACCAGCCAAAGCTAGCGGTTCAGGTTTTTTTTACATGATAGCAGTGACAGAAAAGAGGACAATGGGTTTGTAAGCAAGTAATGTAACTGATGTTACCCTAGGCTGTGGCTTAGTGAACTGTGACCACTACAGAAGATGAGACAGTCTCCCGGAGCCAGCAGACCAGCTCCGGACAGTGACACTCACAACTCTCATGCTGCTATAACTAACATTTCCCACCTGACAAGCAGAAACAGACAAACCTCTGTATCTGTCTTTATGCTTTAAAAATCTCAGAGGTCTGTCCACCATAGTCGGACTGGCCATCAGGAATACCGTGACAAATCTCAGTGGGCCACCAAAGTTTTTGCCTACTCCATCAGTCAGTCACCCTTTCTGGGGGTCTGTCTGATGTGTGGGCCTGTCCCAGCGGAAAATGTTGTTGACTTTGTTTCCCATTTGTTTCAGATTTACATTTTCCCATTCAAAGAACTGTTACAGACAGTTACTGGACCATGACTTTGACCAAACCTTCAGCAAAAAATATTAAACTGCCTTTAATCTGATCTGTGTGGTGTTATTCTTCCTAGTGTTGTATGTCTTTTATGTGTTTTTATTTTTACTGTAATCTTATTACTGTCTCTCACTTCTTTTATTAAATCACTTTATGCCAGAGTAAAGAAAAGTGTTATACAGATAAAGTTGCTGCTGTGTCCTGACAGTATAAAAAGTCTAACATGGCTTGATAGCGCTTACTGTGCTGTAGCAGAGTGGTGGAGTACACCTTGAAAATATTACAATTTGTGTGTGCATCAACAGCCTCTAACTAATTTCAGTAGATGCTAAGTAATAGCAGTGTCAGGACCTGGCTCTAAGTTTTAGAAATGGTTTCCAGGTAGATAACCCAGCTTTACCATATTTCAACTTTTAGTGTGACATGCACTTTCATAAAGATACTCCATATTTCAGTGGTGGAAGTGATATCAAAAAAGGTAAACCATACATTTCGTAACACAACTTTTCTGTCACACACAGACAGTTGGCTTCACTGGCAACAATAATTGTTTTCAGTATGTTTCAGTATACTGTATTTACACACCTCCACATGCCTTTAGTGCTATACATTAAAGAAACAAAAAGAAAATCAGTTGAGTGATGCTCTGCTGCTAAGCCATTGCATATATTATTTTATCTTATCTTATTTTATTCCATTTTATTTTATTTTATTATCTTTATCTTACTATCTTTATTATCTCACATATGTATAGTGTGTCTATAGTTGTTTTTTTTCTGTTTGTGTATTTTAAAGTATTGTGTCTTTTTCTAAGCTGAAAGCTGCCAAACAAAATTTTGTTATGTGCAAGCATAATGACAACAAAGAATTCTTGATTCTTGATGTGCTTGAGAGATGAATAATGTATCTTTAGCACAGGGGGTCACAATAAGCTCAGAAGTCAGTTCACCGAAGTAAAAAATAAATAAATAAAAACCATAAACCTAAAGCTCACTTGGCCACTATTTCATTATCCACCTCTAGTACAGAGAGTCAGAGAATCAATCTTTTATTTATAATTCTCCACATTTTAGACATTTATCATATCATATTTTAGTAAGATGCCTCCCTGTTTTCAGAACTGCTTCCATTTTATAGGTAAAGGTCAGCATTGTTAATATCAATATTATGTCTCATGTGAAGTATGGAGTTAGGATGTGTTTATCATAGTTTAGCATAGGCTACCACATCCTGTAGAGTTGGTTCTCTGGAAGCCTGGAGAAACACCTAGCTTAGCTTTGTTCAAAATTCCACCTGTAACCTCTAGTAGGCACCTTAGGTTAGCGGGAGGAGGTGCAGTTCAGTGACCTTTTAATTTGCTGGGTGGATTTTTTCCTCATAATGTGGTCCTGTTGTTTACACCTGGCTGATAGCCAATCACAGTGGGATTTAGATCATCTCAGATTAATCTGACCAATCCAATCACACTTTGATCATTAAATGGTGTCTCAGATTGTTTTTTTTTTTATTTTATTTTTAATTTTATTTGTTGTTTGTGTATAGAGTAAATAAACAGGATACAATGTGCTGATTCTTTTAGAATGTGACTTTACAGCTGAGAATGGTGATGCACACTGATTATTTAGTGTCTGAAATCGGAATTTACGGCTCACTATGGAGTGTCTATTACATAGGGAGGCAGAGACACAAATACAAAAGCCTAAACAATATATAGAATAGAATAGAATAGAATAGGCTTTATTGTCATTGTACGGTAGAGCACAACAAATTGTGGATATCATAGGCCGGGTGTCTGTGGAGTTTGTGTTTGCCACATCAGGGATGTCTCACAACATCTGAACAAAAGCATGAGCATGTCAGAGTTTTTTTTTTTGCCTTCTCTCAACTTTTTTATGACACATTATGTGATACTCAACAGGAGAACAGAGTGCTTCCCACACATACTTGTAAATATGGCAAAGTGAAAGAGGAATTATGTAGTGGTGACACAGACCTCCATTCTGCCTCTGTACCTTTTACACAGAATGGCAAGGTAGAATGATGACACAATATTCCTGCATTGGAAACTCTGTGTAAAATGAGCTCATGACTCTACAATTACCTAATCTGACAAAATGACTCTTATCAGACAAAAATGTTGTGTAGTCTGGACCTAGCATTACATCAGGCTTCTCATGACAGCAACAGTCCAGGTGTTACTGATTACATTATGGAATTTGGTCATTATTTTATTGAGTGATAGTATATGTGGCACCTTGAGAAAGGTCTCATCTAACAGAAATGAAAAACCACCAGGTCACAGACATCCTTTAAGACTGCACTGATTAGTTTCTGGCCTGGAAAGCAGAACAAGCTATAAACACAACACTGACATGGCCTGTTATCACCTAATAGAATTCTTACAGCTATGTGTTAGCAAACAGTCACCATTTCAAAGAGTAACATGATGATCCATGTGGAGTGGTGTTTGCCTCCACCTGATGAATCTCAGTCCAGTGTTCCCTCTCTCTCTGGTCTCGACCACCTCCTGAGGGAAGTCTCTGTTTGTTTAGCTGCTGAAGTCTCCACTATGTTCACCAGCTCCTTTCTGACCGTGTCTGTCTGCTGTATTTAGTATTTGTAGTAGTAGTATCTGACTGTGTTTGTGTCCAGGTGGAGTGGGAGTCATATCCGCTGGGGTCAGCCGTTCAGATTGAGACATGTGACCACAGGGAAGTATCTGAGTCTCATAGAAGACAAATCTCTGCTACTGATGGACAAAGAGAAAGCTGATGTCAAGTCTACTGCCTTCTGCTTCAGATCCTCTAAGGTACATCCACAACACCTTGTGTGTTTTTTAGAACTGAGTTAAAAGATGCTCCAGATTAGGCTATCCTGGGAGTATCAAAGCTGAGGACTACAGACAGAAAAGGCCCTGCCACTCATAGTAACAAAGTGATTGGTTGGAACAACCAGGGCTCGGTCCAAAATCACAGTGCATTTACTGTCTGCCATTTCATCTGTGTGTCTGAATTTGGAGTGTATAATGTATGCACTATATAGTGCCCTCAAAAATTCCACTAAGCAGAAAGTACGGAAGAGTGGAGGAGACACAGCCCAGGAGACCTATGACTGAGGATCTCTGTCTAAGCCTGTGCTGTGGCTAATAAGGGACTGACACTTCATTTCATTTTTGTGAAAGTGACTCTTGATTGTTTTATTTGAAATATGATTTGACTGGACAGTGAATTATAAACATTACTGCTGATTTTCTGACCTAACCAAGTAATTGTCTTATTGTTTCAGCTGTTACGCTGTTATGTCATTTAGTCAGCATCTAGATTTTTTTATTTTTTTTTTACCTGACTTCAGTCTTTTGGATGGACGGAAATATTCTGCTGAAAAAGAAATATTAAAGCTAATGATAACAGTTGGCCTCCCATTATCCAAATGTGGATTCAATGTTCACCAACAGGTACTTTTTATTGTTTGACTATCACCCAGTGTTGTAAATGAACAAAAACAAGTTATCTCGGACATTAATGATTCTATCAACATCAATTTGTCTTCACCATGACACCATAAACTAGATGCACACTTCCTGGTTTAAAATCACTTGACTCTAGATACTTTTTAAAGAAGCTCCATGTCTGTCATGTAACTTTTAGACAGTATAAATAACTGTTTTTCTTCCCTTCTATTTAATTCAGGAAAAGTTGGACCCTGGTGTGAAGAAGGAGGTGGATGGGATGGGTGTTCCTGACATTAAGTATGGTGACTCCGTGTGTTACATCCAACATGTTGACACCTGCCTTTGGCTCACATACCAGACTGTTGATGCCAAGTGTGCACGCATGGGGGGAGTACAGAGAAAGGTACCTTACTGTACTGAACCATACTGCACCTTTCATACATTTTTATCACCTGTCTCTCCATTCTTGTAACAATGGTCCTAGTTGGGGTTAAAGAGGATTAAGAAGATAACACTAGAGCTCATGATTTTTTGTAACATTAGAATAAACTTAAGGTGCATGCATCCATGCTTGCATCAAGTCACTATAAAATTTTGAGTGTTTTTTTCTCATTTGCAAAAGAAATTACAGTAACTGCAAAGGGAAAGGCCCAAACTTGTGAACAGAGCTAATGTCAGGACATTAAAGGAAAGTCTGAACCATCCAAAGAAATTATTTTCACACAGCCAGACTGCAGTCTGAGGCACCTTTGACACCTGCTATTTTGGTCAGAACCAAACACCATAGGTGTGAAATCATCCCAAGACAACTCAGATTTTACACAATAGTCTGGCAAGAAACTATTTCTAGTCTCTCAAAAATACTGAAGTTGGATTAATGTGGTGTTATGTTAAGAGTAGAAGTCAGTGTTTTTCAAAACCTCACTTCTTATTTCAGGCCATCATGCACCATGAGGGCCACATGGATGACGGGCTGACGCTGTCTCGGTCGCAACATGAAGAGAGTCGCACTGCCAGAGTCATCCGTAGCACTGTCTTTTTGTTCAATACCTTCATCAGGTGTTTTACTGCACACACACACACACACACACACACACACACACACACACACACACAATCATGTTTCCATTCCAGTCTTCACCCTAAAATGTAATGATTGACCTTGTAGGGACTTGCTTTTGATCCCCATGTGACTGTGAGGGCAAAAGAGACCACAGCAAAGTGTAGAGGAGGAGGCTGCCATGTTTGCATAAACTATATGTATACCATGTAATATTTCAAAACCAAAAACTTTTAAAACTTAAAATTGAATAAAAAGCACAATTTGAAGGGAAAAAAGCTGTGATCTTTGGCATTTGCTTCTCACCTACTGTTTGCTCTCTGCTGAAGTACAGTCCAATCACGTCATATTTACTGGGTGAAGTGGGATTGACAGGCTGCTCCACCAGTAACTGATGTGCACAGGGTTCTGCTACACAAGAGACACCCCCAGTTTCCTCTCTTGGCTTTTTCATATCTCATGCTGTTCACTGCCACATGCTGGGCATGGAGCCATCTTTCACACTCATCACAGTGGACTTGTATGCTTGTGTCACTTTCCCTCAGCCATACTGTATTTGTTTTGTCTACGTCACAGTTCCAGGATCTTTTTTTTTTTTTTTTTTTTTGCATTTCTACCTGGTGTATTTTCCATGTGGCTATTGTGGCTCTATGAGTTGTGATTACTTCGCATTCACTTCCTCAATTGTAGAGATATGAAGAAGCATATATCTGGGCGTCCTACAGCTTTCCAAGTGAACACGAGTTTTATATGAATCATTTCAAACACTTGTTTCTGAGTCAGGCCAAAAATAAAGACAAATTGTAGCCACCAGGAATGGCCATTATGCTAACTAAGGGATCTGCATCAGCTCAACTTGCTGGCTGACCACCCTCCCACCCCACCCCTCCACCTGAATGGAGAAGAAAGGTCTTTCACAAATGTCTACGATGTGGTGCTGGGTGGTACTGTCAGACGTTGGCATGGCATTTAGTTTGACAACTCAGCTTCTCCTATCATTGCTGAACTCATATGTTCAGCAGCAGGGAAGATTAATGCTTCACCAATATTGTAGGGTTTACCTGGCTTAGCTGTGTTTTACCATATGATGCTTTGGTTGCCTTGGTATTTACAGTGCTAAATGTCTCAGTTACTTTCTTCTGAAAATCACAGTTCTTTTAGCTTCCTATCAAAAACCACCTCTGGCCTGGTCACAAAACTCAGGTGCTTGGTCTCAATATGACACCAGAGTTCACATGGTCTCAGACTGTCATCATCAAGATAAGACCAGTGAGATACAAGAACTTTAAACATAATGATGGATACATAAAATGTAAATACTGAGCTATGAGTAGCAGCACTCACTGGAACTGATGAATCATTAATAAGAAGATCTGTGAGCAGTTATATAAAAGCTCTGAATTAATATTTCTCTCAGCACTGAGCCGCAGTACCTGATTCACATACACACCAACAGTCCTGCTTGTCACGATGCAGTATGGTTTTAAACAGCCAGCAGATGAGTACAGCACAGCCCTGTTTCCATACAGTATGATGCTGCTGTTGCACATGCATGCTCAGCCCACATGACTCTTTATGTGAGAGCTGAACAACATGGCGGAACAGGTGTGTCGAGGATCACTTGCTCCTGTCTATAGCAGGCCTCGACCTAAACCTGTGATTTGTGAGACTGTTGAAGGCAGAGGATGAATTGAACTTTGTCACCATTAAAATAACAACGAGTGAAGATGAATTAGTCCTGCTAACTTCAAACACTTCGAATGGATTGAGTCCACGGGAAAAGTGTTGCTTGACCTTTGTCCTGGTGCTTAGCAATGATATGTGGCCTTCAAGGGTAACCAGAAGGATGGCAATAATATGCTTGTGTTCTATAAGCTGTCCGACCTGCTTTTGCCTCACCTGGAACAACATAGTTGTGATGTTTTATGTCTACAGGAAACCATTTTATCTAAACAGGATCTGGGAAAATTGAACTCAACTTAGTGACAGTTTCCATGGGGCTGGTGAATCTACAGCTGATGTTACTGTGGGAATAGTGAGAGGAAGGATAGCAGGAGGTGTGGCCATCCTGTGGCTGATAAATGTCATCAGGACTGACTGGTGCATTACTGTACAATTAAAGTTCAATCATAAAAAAAAAACATGTATTGTTCACATATATACACCTTGAGTGTCAACAGAATGACGATGTGTATTTGAATAGACTTGCTTTTATAAATTCCTTTATGATAATCATTCTATGAGCAGGGTTGACAAGCGAATACTTTTGATTTTTTAAATTATAAATCCCAAAAAAGAAAAGCTCAAAATCATTAATTAACTGGGCTGAGTGCACTCCTCTGTGATTTAAGATGTATCAAACTCACCAGGCACATTAGCTGCCAGCACAGAGATGGATGTGTGTGTTTTGCTATTGGTAAAAATTCTCACTGGAGGACTGAGACACAGAGAGGCAGGGCCTTCTGAGGAGGAACTCTACAGTAAACATAAGAGACACACACTAAGCTAAGAGCTGCAGAGGCAACTATTACTCACTGAAAAATACACTATATGATGTGATGTAGATAAGATATGAATCTGTATGTTAGAAAAGAAAAAAAATGTTCAAGCCATGAGAACTGATGGAGCTGCATGATAGACAAAAGGCCCATTGCATTAGTCTGGATGATGGAATCATCACATCCAGACATCAAACCAATATTCAGCAAAATTAATTCTACAACCAACAAACTCAGCCTCAGCACAGTGACAGCCAGCACCATGAGAGTATTTTCATTTTCAACTAAATATACTGCAGAAATAACATATGTTACTTCTCTAATGTTATTTCAGTCAGATACACATACAGTAACTTTGACACTGACTAATATAACTTTTGCTGTATATGAGCTTGCAACCAAACTCTAATGCTCCAACCTGTTAGGCATCAGTCAACACAGGCAGTACTTGCAGCTTGTAACAAATAGTAAAAACCAGTATTATAGCAGCTGTGATTACATTTCAATTTGTTTTCATTATAATAACAGTCACTGAAATGTTTTCCTCTGTGTTCTCCAGGGGTCTGGATACACTACGGAAAAAGGGGAAGAGCTCCACTTTAGATCTTCCAATAGACTCAGTCAGCCTGAGTCTGGAGGATCTGATTGGCTACTTCCAACCACCTGGAGATCACCTGCAACATGAAGACAAGCAGAACCGACTGAGAGCTCTGAAGAACCGTCAGAACCTCTTTCAGGAGGAGGTGGGGAATGTCTGTGTGTGTTTGTGTGTGTGAGAGAGAGAGAGAGAGGGGATAGAAGTTGGCTTTCCACCTGCATCCTATTCAGAATCTGTTTTCTAATTTTACAAGTGAATTTATCAGGTCAGAGTGTAAGTGAAATGTCTCTCAAAGTAACTACCAAAATGTAAATCTTAAGGAATCTTTAGAAATCCAGATTCATCCTTTTTTTATTGACAAGGCACTGATATCATATAGCTGTTCAAGCCAATGGTCAGGCTAACAATTTAATTTATGAAAACTCCTCTGATGAAGCCATTCAAGTGTGTAGCCTATCTGTGTGACACAACTGCTGAGTAATAAGTCAATCAGTTTATGGCTTGTTTACACTTTGTGTGAGTATAGTTTCCCCTCTCTGTATGCCACCCCAGCTGTTGAGGAGTGTCAGGAAGGAGGAAGTCAGTTGCTGTCTCACAAACCAGGCAGTTGGGAGAAAAGCAGTCTGCCAAATATGCAGCAAGGTTCTGAACCTGCACTCTTTGGCAGGGATGAAGGAGTTGAAGTGGACTGAGTGTATTTTTGGTCCAGATGTTTTCAGAAATACAGCTGGTTTGGTTTGTGTTTGGTCTCCTCCCCCTCCTCTCCTCTCCTCTCCTCTCCTCTCCTCTCCTCTCCTCTCCTCTCCTCCAACTGAAGCAGGACTGTAGCCTACATCTTTGAGGATTTTTTGCTGCAGCTGGGCCTCAGCAGTATTAACAGTTGTTATCCACTTCATTTGATTATACTTAAGAGCATTTTCTGACTCCAGCTGAATAAACCAGTAAAACCACCAACCTCTGTGTCTGTAGGGAATGATCAGCCTGGTACTGGAGTGTATCGATCGACTTCACGTCTACAGCAGTGCAGCTCATTTTGCTGAGGCAGTAGGAAGAGAGGCAGGAGAGGCCTGGAGCTCCATCCTCAATTCACTGTACCAACTACTGGGTATACATACATTTTATTTACTCTGTCCATGGCTTTATATTTTGATATTCACAAAAAGAGGTGATAATTTACACAGTTGAAATAGTAGGTTAGAATATATTTATTTATTATAAATAGTGTGTTATAATCAGAGGACAGACATTACAGACATATGAAAATAGAGAGTCTGTTTGTCTCTTCTGTCCTCTGTCCTCTGTCCTCCTCCCAGCTGCACTGATCAGAGGAAACAGGAAGAACTGTGCTCAGTTTTCTGGCTCCCTGGACTGGCTGATCAGTAGACTTGAGCGACTAGAGGCCTCTTCTGGTAGGTTGTGACTGTGTGAGATGCACGCCCTTGATGATTCATCACCACTGGACCATCATAAAATGATAATGTTGAAATCAAAGGGTCCAGTATGTAATAAATAATATTCATTAATTAGTGCTCTTTGACCAAAAGTGTATTTTAGGCATTTCATCTAAGTCAGCCAGCTAAGAGCTACTTTTAGTCCTAGGATGCTTTGAATGCTTACATTATATATTTAGTCTTTCTTACTGATCTGTCTATGTTTTGTTTTTCTAGGTATACTTGAGGTGCTTCACTGTGTTCTGGTGGAGAGTCCTGAGGCACTGAACATAATCAAAGAGGGACACATCAAATCTATTATATCTTTGCTGGACAAGCATGGACGCAACCATAAGGTTCAGGCACCTACTTTTTCTTATGGATATACATAGACATACAGTGTGTACTTTGCATTATACACATTGAAATCAATGTCAAAGTTATGGGCAAATTATCCATGTGGTTTATTGTGTATGGTATGAAAAGGCTTGTAGGAATCTATGGGCAGAACCTGTGGCAGGTGAGACTATGGTGCTTGATGAACAAGCCTAGATTCAAGGATTTAGACCCATTTCTCAACTTGTCTTTGTTTTAAATCCCTCAAGCAGAGTAGCTTGTAATAAACTTCTGGAAGGCTCTCTCTGAGCAGCATTTGAAAGCCAAGAATAATTTCTCAAGGGAAGGAAAATACTTTGTGACACAGAACTGCAGCTTGTCCAGTTACAGTAAATCAATCTCTGCAGTTCAATCAGAGTGCCACTGGAGTGTTTGCATGTGTGTTTGTGTTGTAACAAGGATATATTTGTAATAATTACATGCTGTCTGGTTTGTGCATGCTGTTTAGTTCGACTGTGTTGTGTTCGCTGAAGCAGTGCGCCCAACCAGCACCTGATCTGTGACAACCTGCTGCCAGGAAGAGATCTGTTACTGCAGACCCGCCTGATCAACCACGTAAGCAGGTATACACAAACACACACACACACACACACACACACACACACACACACACACACACACACACACACACACACACACACATACACACAGAGTGAGTTTGTGATGGAACCGTTCAGTGTGATTTACCTCTTCTTTGGCAAATGAATTACACTCAAAATATGAGAGTAGGGAGATGGAGAGAGTTTGTAACCAACTGTACAAAAGCACGCAAAAAGAACAATGAACTGATAAACAAAAGATCCACAACATTATCATACATGTATTATTAATATGATAAAAATATTTCATGTTTTAAATATCACAGTTGTCGTCAATATCAGTATATCACAACACCTCTAGTTCATGTACACCGCAAGACAATTGTCCAAATCAAATGTCAAATGTCAAATGTCCAAGCCTGTGAGAAAAGCTTAGAAAATGCATTCTAAATCCTGACTGAAAATCCTCAAATAAACTATTGTCCTGTAGAAAATCATATAACTGTTTTACAACTGCTTTCTCCAGGATCATAGAAAGAAAGGGGAGGTTAGGTATAGGTCTATAGTTGCTTAATATGTCTGGATCCAGAGTAGGCTTTTTCAGAAGAGGTTCGATTACAGCTACTTTATAAGATTGTGGCACATAAAACAGAGTTTTATAGGAATACATGTATCAATAGAGCTGTGACTCTGTCAGCCTGGCTACTGTGCTGAAAAGAAACCTGAGTTTGTTCTTATTTTTTTCTATTAATGATGAGCATTAATGCAGATGGCACCACACGAGTGGCTGCCTGTTGCGGCAGTTCTTGCGTACTGTTAAGTTTTTTCCTCTCTATGTCCGTGTTCTTTATTTTTTCTTTTGTGTGTGGTTGTGTCCTTTTTGTTTTGTGCACTATGGGCCCCAGTGGCCCTACTTGTGCTTTTTGTACTTTTTGCAACCGTGTCTGGGGATACTGTACGCAGCCATGGCCCTATTGTTTACCCTAGGGATCAGCTGTTGGCGCTCTGTAACTCAGAGCTGCTGCCCCAAGAGAGGCCCGATGTTCCCCGCGAACTACGCAGGAGGAGACGGGCCCTCCTTCTTATTTCTGGTGATTTCAATCACGCCTCTCCGTCCTCCACTCTGCCCACTTTCACCCAGTATGTGACATGCCACACCACAGACAATACCACCTTGGACCTGTTTTATGCCAACACCAAGGAGGCATATAACTCATCACCCCTCCCTCCCCTGGGAAGATCAGGCCACAATCTGGTTCATCTTCTGCCTGTGTACAGGACCCTTGTACACAGTCAACCAGCTGTCACCTGCACAGTGAAAAGATGGAAGAGGCACAACTGTGACAACTGTGTGGACCGAGCTCAGTGACTCTCATGGGGAGGACATCGACAGCCTAACAGACTGCATAACGGACTATATCAACTTCTGTGTGGAGAACACTGTACCCACCAGGACTGTACGGTGTTTCTCAAACAACAAACCCTGGATTAATCCTGACATAAAGGCTCTCCTCAAGGAGAAAAAGAGGGCCTTTAGGTCAGGAAATAAGGAGGAGCTGAAGGCTGTGCAGAAGGAGCTGAGGATCAGAGAGGGGAAGAACAGCTACAGGAGGAAGATGGAGGTCCAGCTGCAGCACAATGACATCAGTGGAGTTTGGAGAGGCCTGAAAACCATCTCTGGGCACAGGGAACCAGACCGCCAGACTGTGGGGACTCAAGAGTGGGTGAATGACCTGAATCTGTTTTTCAATAGATTTGATCAGTCACCTGCCCCTCCCCCTGCTCAGTCATCCCTGCTGCAACCCCCCTCGTCTGCTCCCCCAGTACTCTGCCCCACCCCCACCTCCACACCCCTGCCCACAGTGTTCAGCTCACAGCTACCCCCACTGCTCCTCCTGCCAAACACCCACCCCCTCCACCCACACCTTCCAACACACAGCCCCCCTGCTCCAATCTGTCCCTCACAACAACCCAGGTGAGAGATGAGCTCAGGAGGATCAGGGCAAGAAAGGCTACTTGTCCAGACAGTATCAGCTCCAGGCTCCTGAAGTCCTGCGCAGACCAGCTGTGTGAGATCGTGGAACACCTCTTCAACACGAGCTTGAGGTTGGGGAGAGTCCCACAGCTGTGGAAGACATCCTGTGTGGTACCGGTGCTGAAGACGCAGCACCCCAAGGACTTCAACAGCTACAGGCCGGTGGCGCTGACATCCCACCTAATGAAGACCCTGGAGCGGCTGATTCTTGCCCATCTCCTGCCCTTGGTAAGACAGTCAATAGACCCTCTGCAGTTTGCCTACCAGCCTGGCATCGGGGTGGATGATGCAGTCATCTACCTTCTCCACAGAGCTCTCTCTCATCTGAGAATCATGTTCTTTGATTTCTCCAGTGCTTTTAACACCATACAGCCCACACTCCTGAGGGACAAGCTGGAACTCATGGGGGTGGACCAGCATCTCGCATCCTGGATACTGGATTACCTCACCAACCGACCACAGTATGTGAAGACACGGGACTGACATGGTGGTCTGCAGCATGGGGGAGGAACGGAACCGCAGGGAACGGTCCTAGCTCCGTTCCTTTTCACCCTCTACACTGCAGACTTCCAGTACAACTCACCTCACTGCCACCTGCAAAAGTTCTCTGACGACTCGGCAGTCGTTGGCCTCATCACAAATGCGGACGTCAGAGAGTACAGAGAACTGACGCAGGACTTTGTGCACTGGTGCCTGCGGAACTGCCTCCAGATCAATGCTGGGAAGACCAAAGAACTGGTGGTGGATTTCCGCAGGAGCAGACACTCCCCCCCCAATACCAGTGAACATCCAGGGAAGAGACATTGAGATGGTGACATCTTATAAGTACCTGGGTGTTCAGCTGAACAATAGACTGGACTGGACAGACAACACCACTGCACTTTACAAGAAGGCTCAGAGTAGGCTCTACCTGCTGAGGAGACTCAGGTCCTTTGGAGTGCAGGGGGCACTCCTCAGGACTTTTTATGACACTGTTATGGCATCAGCCATCTTCTATGGAGTGGTCTGCTGGGGCAGCAGCATCTCAACAGTGGACAGGAAGAGACTGGACAAGCTGATCAAGAAAGCCAGCTCTGTCCTGGGGTGCCCACTTGACCCCATGGAGGTGGTTGGTGAGAGAAGGATTATAGCAAAGCCATCATCATCCCTGATGGACAACGAGCTCCACCCCATGCAGGACAGTCTGACAGCACTGAGCAGCTCTTTCAGCGACAGGCTGCTTCACCTAAAGTGTGTGAAGGAGAGGTATCGCAGGTCCTTCCTTCCTGCCGCTGTCAGACTCTACAACCAGCACTGCTCCTAATAAACCACATACTCACATGGACCATTTTTCACTAGGTTTCTGCACTTTAATTAATCCAGAACAGCTGCTATCAGTCATATCATTGTGTGCAATTCCATTTTCAAATGTGCAATATCTGTATTTAGTTCATTTTCTCTCTCTATGTATAAAGTCCTGTGTATATTGCTCTTCTGTTAATATTTTTTATTACATTGACATGTTTATACTGTTGTGTATATTTTTTATAGCCTTATCTTGTCTTTTATCTTGCCTTTACTCGTATTTATGTCTTTTTCTATCTTTTCAATCTTCAATATGCTGCTGTAACAATGTAAATTTTCCCATTCTGGGACTAATAAAGGATTATCTTATCTTATCTTAATAGGCAGCTCTGGCATTACAGAGGGCCTGCTTGTACATTTAAAGCGGGATTGTTTCAGTTTGATGGTATGCCATATTCTTTCCAGTCTGCCCATTGTTTGTTTTAACATACAGGTTTGAGAGTTAAACCATGGAGCTAACCTCTTTTGCTTTGTTGCTTTCTTTTTTAGGGGAGCACTAGAGTCTAGAGTTGTACACAGTGAGTCTGCAATGCTGTCTACAAGATGATCAAGTTGGGAGGGAATAAAGCTAGTATAGGAGTCTTCTGTTAAATTGAGATGTAGAAGTGAATTTAGGGCAGATGGAATCACTTTCTTAAATTTAGCTCCTGCCCTCTCAGAAAGATTTCTAGTAGGGACATTATTGACTGTTGATACGTGGTCCAGCTATAGGAATTCAAAAGTAGTTAAGTAGTGGTCTGATAGAAGGGGTTTCTGTGGGAGGACTTTTTGATGTTCAATATCAATACCATAGTACAAAACAAGGTTGAGGGTGTGATTAAAACAGTGAGTGGGTTTATTTACACACTGAGAGAAGCCATTAGAATTCAGCAGCCGTAGTTTCGGGACCCAAACTTTATAAAGACACACTGTGAATGTGAGGTGGTGCTGTGACCACTCTCCTGGATTCTGCCTGACTTGACACAGAATGACCCACATATCTTTTCCTCCTCCCAACAGCATGCGTCCAAACATCTTCCTGGGCGTCAGTGATGGCTCTGCTCAGTACAGGAGGTGGTACTACGAGCTCATCGTGGATCAGGCATTGCCGTTTGTCACAGCAGAAGCCACTCACCTCAGGGTGGGCTGGGCCAGCACCAGTGGCTATGCACCTTACCCAAGTGGGGGAGAGGGGTGGGGAGGCAACGGGGTGGGTGATGACCTCTATTCCTACGGCTTTGATGGACTTCATCTTTGGTCAGGTGAGCTGTCTGTGTATTGAGACAGATGATGGTAGTATAGCCAGGTACAGCTCTGAAATTCAGATGTTCACATGTTGCAGACTTAAACACAGACCAAACATAAACTCTGTCCTCGCTGTCCCTCCACCAAACCTGTGCAGGCTGCATTGCACGGACTGTCAGCTCCCCCAATCAGCATCTCTTGAGGTCAGAGGACGTGGTGAGCTGCTGCCTGGACCTCAGTGTGCCCAGTATCTCCTTCAGGATCAACGGCCAGCCAGTTCAGGGCATGTTTGAGAACTTCAACTCTGACGGCCTCTTCTTCCCTGTGGCCAGCTTCTCGGCTGGGGTCAAGTCAGTGCTTTACTGGAAATTTCTCTCACAAATGAAAATTCACTTATTATCTGTTGCCATCATGTCAGAGTAAATCCAGTAAAGTTAGTGTACATCAAACATACTGTATAACAAGCATTGGATAATTTAGGTCAGCATACAGACACACTAAGTGACCTGTAAACTTTAATGACAAACAGCTCCATAGATGAATAATAAGCCTGAATTTATGTGATTATGTACATTTATTATAATGGTACAATTTAGATTTTGCCATCATGTCACAGTGTCACAGTGTCAACTGAGTGGAGAGCTGTGAAATGATCCTTTGGTTTCCACAATAAAATTTCTAGTTGACAATTCCTCTTCCTACTGTAGAAAAACACTTGTACTTTATTTGCAGAGCAATTTTCAGAATTACAGCTCAGTGCCACAAAATCACAGTTAGCATATTTTACCATGCTTAGTATATAGTTAAAAAAAAGATACTGCAGAGAATGTGATGCAGAGGACACTCTTTGTTTAACCAAACACCTTTGCTCTTTTCCTTTTGGTAGGTAAAAATGATTATGTGTATCAAGTGTGTTAAAAAAAAAAAAACAGAATTCTGAGATCTCACCAACCTCACTAACAAAAGAAATCTGACAAAACATTTCTAACTTGGGGTCCACTTATCAACTTTTTCTCCGGACCTTTTAAACCTATGAGCTAACACACCACTGAGTGAACTCCACTGATGAAGTTAGTGTGATATGACTGAAAACTCAAAATAAAATAAAATAAAATTTAATTAATAATAATAATACTGTGTGGATCTTGAATTTGGATTGTTTCCAAGGTCAGGAATGCAGTTTTCTGGTTGACAACAGAAAGTCTAATGGAAATGTACAACAGTCAGACATGATAGTCAGGCTGAACAAAAACTCAGGGGATTATTACAGAATATTTTTAAAAACAGATCTAATGAATGCAGAAACATGAAAAAAATATAACAATAATACAGACCTACAGAGATTTCATGTGTAAGAGCCAGGTAACTAATGTACCAGCAAGGTAACTGACTGGATTTGTTGATGTACAGAATGTTTCCTTTGACTTCAGGTTGAGAATCATAATCATACCCATTGCCACACAATGTCTCCTTCCTGATCATGTTTTCTTTTCATTCCTCCTCCTGTCATGTCACACTGTAGGGTGCGTTTTCTCCTTGGGGGTCGTCATGGGGAGTTTAAGTTCCTCCCTCCTCCGGGTTATGCTCCTTGCTATGAGGCGGTGTTGCCAAGGGAGAAACTGAAGCTGGAGGCCAGTCAGGACCAGACTGCAGCCAGAGACCTCTTGGGACCCACTGTCACCTTGAGCCAGGCAGCATTCACCCCCACACCTGTTGACACCAGCCAGGTAGGGAGGAGTGTTATATAAATAAGTCATCCTGAGATACACAATCACAGGAATAAATACAGACGAAATAAATTTATGTAACCATTCAGCTGTGAAGTTATCCAATACACTTCTAAAACTCAGCTCATTATCGTGATGATCTTCTATTTTGTCAGTAAAGACAAACAAAGTAACAGAAGAGCAATGACTGAAATGATGTAAATGAACTTTCTTTGTTTTTGTGTGTGAGTGTAGATTGTGCTGCCTCCTCACTTGGAGAGGATCAGGGAGAAGCTTGCAGAAAACATCCATGAACTGTGGGTGATGAACAAGATAGAACTGGGCTGGACCTACGGTGCAGTGAGTATCAGGCAAACATCTTAACCCTTATAAAACCAAGCCAATTATTGCTTTTTTTTTGTCCGCCTGGTCTCTCTGTGTATTAATGCATGTATAATCTCAACCCTTTCAAGCACAGTCAAGTAATAAACATCTTTTTTTTCAGGACAACCTGGGCTATCACAACATGTATGCTGAAATGATGTCACATGATGGGATTATATATACTATATAAACAGAAGAAAAAACAAAACGGAAATTGAATTTCACAGAACTTAATTTAAAAAACACACAGATCAGCAATGAACAAGCTTTTTCATTTTCAAATATACACACAACAAAAAATATCAACGTTTTTACATGTCATAAGAACAATAGAAGAAGAAATTGGAGCACCATGCTAATCAGCTACTCAGCACATCTGAGATGACAGCAGTCTGTGCCAACAGAAGCTTTATTCCCCACTCAGACATGGGGCTACATCAACTCTTAGAGTTGGTACCTCTGTGCGATGTTCCACACCTTCAGATACTCAAGGACACCTCCTTAATAGGTTAGAGCTGAATGCATAGTCAGCACAGCTTTAACCTACCTCAGTCTTCTAACTCAATGCCACTCCTTAAAATTCAGTATTCAGGGCCAGTGTGACTCAGGCTGACATGTGTTGTATTTTGGCTTGAACAGCCACAGGTGGGTCCTCACTTGTCCATTCAGGAGCTGGGTCTGGTACATCACATCCCAAAGAGTGAAACCGGTCAGAAGGCAGAACACTAAAAAACTGCAGTTACCTGGATGTAACTCTCATTCTATGATTGCTCCCTGTCCTGAAATCAGAGTGTGTCAAGCAACAGTCAACCCACCCACTCCCCCATCCACCATCCTAACTTTTTTTGATGTGTGTGTTTCAGGTGCGAGACGATAACAAGAGGCAACACCCCTGTCTGGTGGAGTTCTGCAAGCTTCCTGAACAGGAACGAAGCTACAACCTACAGATGTCTCTGGAGACTCTCAAGTAATGCATCAGTGCAGTGAGCAGCATAAGATATGACATTTAGATCAATTATTAATCAGTTACACCATCAAGCCAGAGTGTTCATATTGTATATGAACAAACTGCAAGCTTCTTTTTTTTGCAGACTGAGTCACTGTGCAACTTTCCAAGTATTAGTGATGGTACAGTAACATGTTTGGGTCAGCAACACCACATGAAGTGTTTATTTGTGTGTGTGTGTGTGTGTGCTGTAGAACTCTCCTGGCCCTGGGTTGCCATGTTGGCCTGGCAGATGAACACGCTGTAGAAAAAGTCAAGAGCATGAAACTGTCACCAACGTAAGTCACCTCAACCAAGGGTGGGATGCAGGAGGATACTGTGATGATGTAATGATACAGTGATGACAGAGGGACATGACTGATAGGCCAGAACAAAGATTATGATGTTTATGAGACTCAGTGAGGTTGCTGAGCAGCAGGCTAGCTAACGATTCAGTGCCTCAACTCTATCTGTGCAGCTACGAGTTGTCCAGTGGTTATAAACCTGCTCCTCTGGACCTGAGTCACATCAAACTGACCTCCACTCAGGAAGCCATGGTGGACAAACTGGCTGAGAACGCACACAATGTCTGGGCAAGAGATCGCATCCACCAGGGCTGGACCTATGGCATCCAACAGGTAGGAGAGTGCCACACATAATATTGTGTTGAGACAGAGAGATGATTTAGTATTTCCTTAATCTCTGAGTGTGACTTGTTGTGGACCTGTTGTGTGATTTGGTGACTGCTCTGCTTTGACACAGCTTATTCGTAATGTAACTGAAAGATTTTACACTTCATAAGTCTGAGTCAAGTCAACGACACAAAAATACTTTGCAGAGTAAGATTTTCTATTAAAAACATATGATGTGATTATAGTATATTGTGCAATATTATGCATTATCTCAGCAGTATATAAAGCAGTAAAAATCATCTCTGCCTCAACCAGTTACAGGATTAACGTGCCTTGCTCAGTGGCGGTAATGCGAGAGGTGCAAGCACTGTTGTGTCACTTTCTCCACCCAGCACTGCATTCCGACATTATAACTGATTCTTTCCTTTGTATTCTTCTGTCCTCTGTTGCTGGTCAGGATGTGAAGAATCGTAGAAACCCTCGTCTGGTCCCCTACACTCTGCTGGATGAGAGAACCAAGAAATCCAACAAAGACAGTCTGAGAGAGGCCGTCAGGACTCTGCTGGGATATGGATACAACCTGGAAGCTCCTGACCAGGACCATGGTAAAATGCCTGCCTTCCACTGTATCATGTCATTTTTAGGATTTTTAAACATATTTCTTACAATATTTTGGAGCAAAAATAACCCTGTTTACACAAAAGTACAAAATATGAGAAGTGTTTTTCCTAATGTTTCCTAATGTATCACTTTCTCCATCCCTCCCTGCCTGCCTCTTATCCAGCAGCTCAGTCTGACCTCAACAACATGTCTGCTGAGAGGTTCCGCATTTTCAGAGCAGAGAAAACCTACTGTGTTAATGCTGGGAAGTGGTACTTTGAGCTGGAGGTAAGAGGAGAGATGATGATACTGATAGATGGAATCTTAAAGTTTACTGTGATGATTTTTATAGTAAAATATGAAAATAAACTTTGGGTTGAAATTCACTCTGACAAGATGTCATGTCTATAGCATAAATGGGGCGGCTGTGGCTCAAGAGGTAGAGCAGTCGCCCACCAATCAGAAGCTCGGTGGTTTGATTCCCAGCTCCTCCAGTCCACATGCCGAAGTATCCTTGGGCAAGATACTGAACCCCAGATTGCCTCCAATCGGTGTGCGAATGTGTGTGTCTGTCTTTAGAAAGCACATTGTATAGAATTGTGCTGTATGAATGTGTGTGTGAATGGGGTGAATGTGACCTGTCGTGTGAAGCGCTTTGAGTGGTCGAAAAGACTAGAAAAGCGCTATATAAGTACAGTCCATTTACCATTTACCATAACTAAACACCCTTCACAGTGGCCTGTTCTAAGCTTTGATGTGCTGGGGTAATACACTGTGTGCCATGATCCAGTCTCATCTGCAGACACATAGAAGAATGTGCTTGTTTATTGAAATGTAAATGTAAGCTAAATGTCATCTGCCTGCAGAGTGCAGGACATTAACCTGTTCCTCCGTCTCCTCCAGGTACTAACAGCAGGAGAGATGAGGGTGGGCTGGGCCAGGCCAGGATGTCTCCCAGACCAGGAGCTAGGATCTGATGACCAGGCCTTTGTCTTTGATGGCTTCAAGGTGGCTGAATTTTTCTTTGCTCATGCATTCATACTACACATCCCATTTTTTCAGTGAATTCTCCTGTGCAAAGCATTGTATACAGTCCTACTTCTTGGTGGACCTTTCAGATATTTAGTGATAGTGTGATAAATGGGGAAAGTTTTTTTTTTTCCCCCAGGTCCAGCGTTGGCACCAGGGCAACGAGCACTTTGGGCGTGCCTGGCAGACGGGGGATGTAGTGGGCTGCATGGTGGATCTGAACGAACACACCATGATGTTCACACTCAATGGAGAAGTGCTGCTCGATGATTCTGGTTCTGAACTGGCTTTCAAGGACTTTGAAGCTGGTGAAGGTCAGGGCTTTGTCACTGACACACACACACACACACACACACACACACACACACACACACACACACACACACACACACACACATACATACAGTATATGCCTCTCTAATCAATGCCACTTGGAATCATTCTGGTTCTTTTCTACGTCCCTTGGCCTGAATCAAGAGTCTGTTACAGAAGAAACAGGTCACTACCTTCTTATTAATGCTGAAGTCTAGGACCAGAGGATTTCTCTTCAGTTTTATAATCAGTTGTGTGTGAGTTATTCCAATTTATTTGATTGCTTAAGTTTTGATATATTTCTGTTTTACACAGATATCCACATGTTGTAATCATATTACTCAGATGACCAGGTGGATGTCTAGCTGTACAAATGGTATTAGAGGAAGCAATACACAAAAAGCTTAGTATTTGATTTTTTCTGTGTCCCAGGTTTTATCCCAGTGTGCAGTCTGGGTGTGTGTCAGGTGGGGAGGATGAACTTTGGTAAAGATGTCAGCACTCTCAAGTACTTCACCATCTGCGGCCTGCAGGAAGGCTACGAACCGTTTGCTGTCAACATGAACAGAGATGTAACCATGTGGCTCAGCAAGAGGCTGCCTCAGTTTGTACCTGTCCCCCCCGACCACCAACACATAGAGGTGAGGGCAGTTGCCTGGAGCACACTCTGCACTCACTTAGGACAATGTAGATAATAACAGGTAACATGGTAAGATGTGTAACTTCTATGGATATTTGGTACATTTTTGGTAGAGGATTGACAGTAAAGATCCTTTCAAACACATTTCTAGACACATTTCTCCCATGTGGTTTTTCAACAGAAATCTTCATTAAATTATTGTTCCAAGCAGACAGAGCAGATGGAAACACAACAGATGAATTTTTTCTTTTTGTTTTCAGGTGACAAGGATAGATGGGACAGTGGAGTCGTGTCCATGTCTTAAGGTCACCCAGAGGTCATTTGGCTCACAAAACAGTTACACTGACATCACCTTCTACAGACTGAGCATGCCCATAGAGTGTGTAGAGTCCTTCTCCAGATCCCAGCCTAATGGCAGCCTCTTCTCACCAAAGAGGGTAACAGACACTGTGTGTAACACACACACACACACACACACACACACACACACACACACACACACACACACACACACACACACACACACACACACACAAACACACTCAGATGTAACCCATCTGTTGTGTAGCATTTTCCTCCACTGCCAAAGTTAGCTCAGCTGCAGACTGTGTATTTCTGTGTATTTCACATTGCCGTAATGATGCTAAACATATAAAACATAATATCAGGGTTATTCTAGTTATTGAGGTTATTGCTACACAATACAAATAGTAGCTTGCAGTGCCTTAGTTATCACATAAGTGGGCAAATGTTGACAACAAAGAAAATGAAAGTCTGTGTGTTTTTTCATCTTACACACTATACACTTTCAGGCTGTGAGCAGACTGTTTCTAAATGTATAAACTGAACCTCATTCAAACTTGCTGTGAGATTTATTGAATTTGTCCGTGCTCAGTTTCTAGGCTACTGCCTGTTACAGAAAAGCTCACTGACTTTGTATATTCACCTGCAGACATGAACAGCAGGGTTGAGTCTGTGACTGAGAATATGTGTGATGTGTTCACTGTCTGTTCTGCAGGAGTTGGAGGACTTTGAAACGGTATCAGACTTTGAGGTCCTGATGAAGTCGTCTCATGGCCACAGTGGTCCCAACGGACCTGAGAGAGATGAATTCAACAACCACAAAGATTATAACCAGGAGAAGCCATCCAAGCTCAAACAACGGTGAACCCTCTGTCTCCTCATATCAAAACAATCCACTTATTAAAGGTTTGTTTTTTTTTAAACTTTTGATCACTATATTCAAACCTAAACCAATGATGTGCTCCACCAGGTTCATGTTGAAGAGAAACAAACCAGACAACAGCTGCCCCTCATCTGCTCGACTGTCAGAGGAAGTGATGGCTGACAGAGATGACTATGAATTCCTCATGCAGGCCTCCATTGTAAGAGGATACACACACTTAATAAAACTCATGAAACACCTGCATGCATACTTAATGATGCCAGCTCCCCAGTCCAAGAGAGCAAGTTAAGCTAAAGATGTGATGTGTACAAGATGGTTCTGAAATGAATGAAATATAAATAGTATTGAGACATTGTGTGTGTAGGTACTAAAAGGGTGCTATAGTTCAGTCATTAGAATTGTTAAATATAAATTACTTTATTTGCAGTCTCTGATTTTTAGTAAAAATGTTTTGTTTGTTTTTTTATCCCTTGCAGCTGCTAAAAAGTGTTCCTGTATTCATCCACTAATGTGGTTGTCGTGAAACCCAGTGCAAAGAAACTTGACATGATTATACATCTCCTTCTGTGCAGCATTACTACTCAGTGCGGATCTTCCCTGGTCAGGAGCCCAGCAGTGTGTGGGTAGGCTGGGTAACCTCTGACTTCCATCAGTATGACCCTGGGTTTGAGCTGCACAAAGTCCGAACTGTGACTGTTACCCTGGGAGATGAGAAAGGCAAAGTTCACGAGAGGTTAGTCCACTTCCAGCCAATCTGCAGCTTAGGTTCAATTCTTCTGTTCTTCTAGTGAAATGATAAATCATTCATCAGGACATCTTTAGTGCCTTTAAAATCTGTAGGATCCTCTGGTATATGTCTGGCAAGGTATAAAGTATGGCCAACAAGTATTACTTTTTATCTCATGTTGACCAGAATTCCATTACACGATTTTCAGTGTGGAATCAGCTACTTAAGCCAAGCCAATTTTGTTCCTCAGAAGTCATTTTAAGGTGCCCTACTGGTCCATTATGGCACTGCATTTTGCTGTTTATGCAGGCGATATTAGATTATTAGGGCTTGTTGATGCTTTGCATCACAATCTCCTTTCCCTTTACAATTAAAAACAAAAACATTGCTGAGTTGTAATCATATAAACTGCCTTACCAAGCAGTCTTTATTATGTGTTCCTCTCAGCTGTGTAGTAATAAAGTGTTAAAAACCCACACCCCCTACCTTGGGCTGCTGACTTGAGGTGCTGTGAGTGCACATGGTGCACTGTTCATACAAGAGCTGTTGTTGTCATGCTTCTGTGACTGGCTCAGCTGTTTCAGAGTGATGAGATGTGATTGGCTCTGAGCATATTTAGTCATCACTGCACCCTCTACATCCACCTTCACCTAGTCCTGGTGCAGCTATGCTGCTGCACGTTCATGAACCAGAATAGCAGAGGAGATGCCCGCACAGTCTGTGCACCCAGGACCTTCTGCTTTGTGCTTGTCATTGACCAATTCAAATAGGGAACAGTGTGTGTGTGTTTTTTCTGATCTGGATTTGCATGTCTTTATATGGTGCCCTGCTCTTATTTGTGTGTTGCAGTATAAAGCGCAGTAACTGTTACATGGTGTGGGCTGGAGAGAGCAGCAGTCCTGGTCAGGGGAGGAACAACAATGGCTTAGAGATTGGCTGCCTGGTCGACACAACAAATGGACTGCTGACCTTCACTGCCAACGGCAAAGAACTCAGCACATATTACCAGGTCCGTATTTGATGTAACATTACAGGTGTTGACTCCTCCTCTTCTTTGATTACTGTTTCTTCTCCCTCTAACTCCAACTGATCAGCCACAACATTAAAACCACTTACCGGTTTTGAAGTTGTGGCTGTTTCTTTCTTCCTACATCACCATTTGCTTCCTTCCATCCTGCTGTGTTCTTTCTTTTTCTTCTTATGTATTTTGTTTGCCTCTAACACTAGACCCTCTCATTGTAACAATATGGCACCAAGAAAAACCATTTTCCTCTACCAGTAATGTCAAGTCCAACTGAAACTAAACTGCATCTTGTTTTCTGCTACAGGATACATATCTGCCCTGTAGATCACTTGTTCTTAGAGGGCAACTTCAGAGGACATAAACGTTGGTTTCATGAACCTATATTTGTATTAAACAGTCAGAATGCTGCTGGTTCTCTACATGAACAGTTAACAGTGAACTGCTGCTCAAGCCAATCAAATCATTACATTTTAAGCTGTATTTGCATAAAGCAGTAGCATTGCTGTCCTGTCATTTGTTGATGGTAACACTGCCGAACAGCCCCTGCCTGCTCAGCTTTCAGTCAGTGATGTAGAGATTTAGAGCCCAAAGGAACATTTCCGAGAAAGACCTTTTTCTCCCTTTAAAAAAGCAAACGAGGCAACCTGATAGCTGAATGGTTAGGGAGTGTACCACATGGGCCTTAATGCACTGAGCAGCTGGTTCCTAGTTCAAACCCTGATTTGGCCAAACCTTTATTGTGTGTCATTCTCTTGGTCTCTCTCCCCATTTCCTGTCTATCTTCCATGTCCTGTCAATAAAGGCATAAAGCCCCCCAATAATTTAAAAAGTTAACAAAATTGATTTAAAAATCACTTTGACTTGATGTAATGCAGTATAAAAGAAATGGCTACATGTGATTTCAGTTGGACTTAATAACCAGGCACTCTCTCCTCTCTGCAGGTGGAGCCCAGCACTAAGCTGTTCCCTGCAGTCTTTGCCAAGGCCACCAGCCCCAATGTCTTCCAGTTTGAACTGGGGCGAATAAAGGTAAGGAGGACACACACAAACAGTTTAACCACTAGCTGTAGCTGTCCTCTAATGCTGACAGAACCTGTGATGCAGACACTGCAGTGGTTTCTGTAAGACAGTACAGTACAGAGTTTTGGGGGTTTTGTGAAGATTTCGTCCCAAATTTTCTCCCATTTCAGATGTTCCTGTTCTGTGTGCATTGTGCTCCTTACCACTGCTACACTAATTCCACTGTTGATCTATCAAAAAAAAATCTCCATCTCTTGGTGTGAAACGAGCCTGCTAACCTAACGTGGGTAACCCTGTCTTTACTACAGCAGCTTCAGAATAAAATCCTTCCAGTGGAAAACCAGAAGAACAAAATGTCTGTGTAGGTTCTCAGTCATCCAGGTCATGGTAGTTGTAAGTGCTGAAGTTGAAGGCAACTGAACTTCTTTTAGGTTTCTTGAAGATGTTTCACCTCTCATCTGAAAGGCTTCTTCAGTTTCACTTCAGTTTCAGTCATCAACCCACCCAGTTGTTATGCAAGTCATTAGGGTCACATGAACCCAGGTGTTACTCGTTAGTGGGTCGTTGCTCCACCCTGACATCATGTGAGTCATTAGGGTCACATGTCTCAAGGTGTGAATGGGGATTAAATCTCCTGGGTAAGGATCTCAGGAGTGCATTGTAGGTGGCTGAAAGTTGGTGTCATAAGCCACCACCTCTGTTTAGAGATGGACGTTCCAGATGGACATAAATGGCCTCTTTTACTCCTCTCTCAAGCCATCTGTCTTCTCTATCCAAGATGTGTACCCATGTCGTCCTCAAAAGAGTGTCCCTTCTCATTCAGGTGTAAAAGAAGTCCAGTTGCCTTCAACTGCAGCACTTAAGACAGAGGAACAAAACTTTAAACCAGAGGTGCTACATTACATTACACTGCACAACAGTGGAAATTGCAGCTTCTTTCTACATAAGTTGAATCAGTCAATGCAGTGATGCAGCTTTGTTGAGGATAGAAAACATTGTGGTTTGACCCTGCTCCAGTGTCACAGCACAGGCAATAATGGTTAACGGTATTGTGGTCTCTGGGATTTAATCACCTCTGAACCTCATGGCTGTACCAGCTATTCAGAGATCACAACATAAAGTGAGGACACAGACTGCCACTCAACAAGGAAGGAATACAGTCCTTATCTGAAACCCTGGGGAGCTCCACTAGCCTCCCCATCACTCCCCTTGTTCCCTGCAGCACCACTTCTGGTTGGGTGTTAGTTTGCTCTGGTCCAATCATGCACTGAGCTCAGTATTGGTTTCAGTTCACTTAGGTCACATAGAAATGAAACCAAGATACTGAAAGGATGAGACTTATGTGATGCTATGGTCAGCAGAGCACTGTCCTCTCTTCTTTCTCTACCCCTCTGTGTCTGGTGTCTGCCCTCTAACCAGTTCATACAGTATTAGCGAAGACCTGCCCACTGGATGTTTGACAACCAATTAAAATTACTAATGGCTACCTGTGACAGAGACACAAGCAGGACCATTGTATCACAGGTCAGCACAGGTATCCCTGCTGGGAAAAAATAATACCTCTGGAGCATGAATCCAATCTATGATCTTGTGTCAGTGTGGAACAACTGAAACCATTTGTATGGTGGGAAGCAACACCTTAATTCACCTGATCCACACAGGAATAATAGCTCTTATGACCATTCCAACCTCATCTTATGTGTTGTTGTAACATTATCCACCATTCTTCTGTTTACTATCAGAATGTGATGCCTCTGTCAGCTGGACTGTTTAAGAGTGAGAGGAAGAACCCAGTTCCTCAGTGTCCTCCTCGGCTTCATGTCCAGTTTCTCACTCCTGTTTTATGGAGTCGTGTTCCCAACCACTTCCTCAAGGTAACAACTCTGTTACTCTGTTAAAACTGTTTGTTTGTTTTTTGTTTTGTTTCAGTTTGGTTTGACTTGGGTTGGTTTGGTCTGGTTTCAGTATGGAAATGATGCTGAGGTTGTGAGGCCTGTACTATTAACCAAGATTTACATACCCAGAATATCTTTTTGTAATCTTCACTTGGCCTGATGACTGCAGTCTCACTAAGTGGTCATTTGAAGCTGGTTATTAACTGGCTCAGTTAACTCTATGTTTATCTACTCAGCAGAACCATGAATAAAGCACTAAATATGATCTGAGAAGAAACACTGACACCTGCAGATAAATGCAGTTACAGCAACCTCCAAAGGTGATATTCAACGAGGTGAAATGTGAACAATATGATCACATGATTACAATAGAAAAGAAACCAATTAATAAAGTTAGGCTGATGATAAGTACAGGACTCAGTAAGTTTCTCGCTGAATCAGTATATTAGTATAAACTGTTAAGAACATGTGATGGTAAAGTAGCAGAGAGAAGAGGAGAGAGTTCATGTCTGAGAAGGCCAGTCTGAAATGTTCATTTATAATCATGGGAAATATTTAACAGTGTGTGGATCATTTTTCTGATAAAAGACATCAGAGGGTTTAGTTTTTATTTCCAGCTCTGGTCTCCTTATGTCATTCAGTGCATTCAGAGCTGCAGTGATGGAATCAGAGTAGAAGCATCAACACTGTCAGGATTCTGTTGGATTAAAGAGTCTGTTTGTTAGAAGCTCTGTTTTAAAACCACGGAAAGCCTCAAACAACAAAACAGTTCCACTGATCTGTGAAAACATCTATGGCTCTTTATTGTAAACTCTTTTGTCCATGTCAGGATCTTGTGAATGACTACTTTGTTTTCCAGTGATGTGATTGGTCAGTAGTTGAGTTGTTGACAGGTTTTGATCTGATCCTCTGAACATAAGCTGCTGCGGAGCAGGTTTGTCCTGCTGTAAAAGTTACCATGGCAATGTACCCTGACAAAGTGAACCACTGTGGAGTTAAACCTGATGTTACCTCACTAACCTCAAATCCTGTTTCATAGGACAGGCCTCTGATTGTAGCTGCTTGGTTAGTCTTAAGTTACTTCCATACTGTACAGCAGTGCAGTGTAGTATGCATGGTGAACTGTGTGCTGTGCCTCACAATGGGCTAATGAATTTGAAATGTCTTATCTTATTCAGGTGTCAGCATCCAGAGTGAATGACAGACATGGCTGGCTGGTCCAGTGTAATGAACCTCTGCAGTTCATGTCTCTGCATGTACCTGAGGAGAACAGGTGGAGCATACAACACACACACACACACACAGTCATGCTTGAATCTCTTCACTGGACATTTCAGTAACTTACACACTTTTCCTGGAGACCTAACCCTTACCTTAAACCAAGTCTTCACCCTAAAACTTGACAGTTTATATTATGGACTTGCTTTTAGTACCCTCACTGTGAGTAATACAGGAACACACACACATTGTCTTCCTCCTGTTGTCTTGTCTCTCATGCAGTCCCTCTCTCTCTCTGTGTTGTCCAGGTCGGTGGATATCCTAGAGCTGTCAGAGCAGAAGGACTTATTAAAGTTTCACTACCATACCCTCAGACTGTACTCTGCAATTTGTGCTCTGGGAAACAACCGGGTGGCACACGCCCTCTGCTCCCATGTAGACGAAGCACAGCTCCTGCAGGCTATAGAGAATAAGTACATGCCAGGTAACACACACACAATGTATAGAAAGACTAAGTGAAGGTAGAGTAATAGAGCCTGTCCCTAAGAAATAACCAGAGTCACCCGGGGTCAGGGTCATCATACATTATTCACTCTGGGCCGGGTGACCCAGCCAGGGTTGATCTGGCCCTGACTTGTGTCTGAGTAGCACTTGACTACAGCTTGTTCTTCTTCAGCCACAGCTATCTCTCTGCTGCCACTGTGCTGATGTCCTTCTCTCTTTTGGTACCTGTGCTGCCCAGGAGATGGAATGTCCTGAGGAGCAAATGTTGCCCACTTCCACATGCAGTCATTGTGCCCCCTACCCTTGCCTCTGGCAATCCTCTACCAAGCCTTGGCTTGCTTCCATCCATTCTTCCCAGAACTGTGAGCTCCAGTATGACCACCTGTGTTGATGGCTCTCACAGCAGCACTATGTCTGGCCCAAGCACAGTCATGGTAATGGACAGATGTTGAAGTTGCCCCAGAGGAGTCCCGTCTGTGGTCCCTTGGTTGTAGCTGAATCCTCTCCATGGTCCACTGTGTTGGCTGGACGTGTTCATGCTGGGTGATGCCCTCAGAACCTCATCATGGCACCAGTGATAGCATCTCTCCCACAGCTTAAACATAACATTACTTTATGCCACGTAATTTCATCCATTCACAAGTCCTAAATAATAAACTCAACAGTTTACTCTGGTTAGTCATCAGCTCATCTTTCCATTATGTAGAGTTGTTGTGAGTTGGAAACAGTATTCAAATAATTTATTTGATTAAAACACCACGAGCTCTCAGCTCCACACCCACCAGTTACTTCGGTAAAAACACCTCACAGATATATCATTTCAATTTAAAAAGTTGGGGACTATTTTCAGTGGAGGATTAATCCACATTTGGTGCTCTGTATTTGTGGCAGCAGGACGGTGAGTGTGTGTGTTTGGGTCAAAACAAACTGCAGTGTGTGTGTGTTAATGGTGATGAAGGAACACATTTTTGGGAATAATGGATCTCTGTGGCTCAGAGGAATCAGGTATATCAGACTGTGATACGCTCACAGTTCTCTTTAGTAGGAGACATTCAGTGTTTGAGTCTGCACATGGGGTTTGTGGACAAGAAGAAAATGTAGAACATCTCCAGACCTATCCCATAAATAAATATATTTACTTATTATTTATTATCAGTAATATGTAAATAGAGTATAAAAAGTACTGATGATGGATTATTTTTACTGATTAATTCGTGTGAAAGCAGAATTATTACATTGTTGTTCGTTGAGCATAATAATATGAACATGATAGTATAATCCTTCTGTCTGTCTCTCACCCACAGGGTTGCTTCGTGCGGGCTACTACGACCTCCTTATCGACATCCACCTGAGCAGCTACGCAACAGCTCGCCTCATGATGAACAATGAGTACATCGTTCCCATGACAGACGAAACAAAGAGCATCACTCTGTTTCCAGATGAGAAGAAGAAACACGGCCTGCCAGGCATCGGCCTCAGCACCTCCCTCAGACCCAGAATGCACTTCTCATCTCCGAGCTTCGTCTGTGGCACTGGATCACTGTATCGTAACAACGGCAGCAGTGGATCAGGAGACTGTTTCCAGTACAGCCCTGAATTCCCCTTAGATATACTGAAAGTTAAAACCATTGAGATGCTGACGGAGGCGGTGAGGGAGGGAAGCATGCACGTACGGGATCCAATAGGAGGCAGCACTGAGTTTCTCTTTGTCCCCCTCATCAAGCTCTTCTACACCATGCTCATCATGGGAGTTTTCCAGAATGGAGATCTGAAGAACATCCTGCGACTGATTGAACCATCTGTGTTCTCTGAAAGACCAGGCCAGGAGGAGATTCACATGGAGCTGGAGATAGTGAAGGAGGTGGAGGCTGAGGGAGGAAGGGAGGATGGACTGAGGAACATGCCAAAGGAAGGACTGTTACAGATGAAGTTGCCAGAGCCTGTAAAACTCCAGGTAACAGTTAGTAAACCCTCTGTTTGTAGATGCAGTGATCATCATATTATCATCACATTAGTATCATCACATCAGTGTTTACAGTTCCAGAATATTTTATATAATCAGCTTTCATGGGATTTATGACAGGGAATACACAGTGCTTCAACATTTTGAACGCTCACTGAGTGAATAAAGATAACTGAGGTCCTCTTCCTACCTCCTACCTACTTGACTGTATCCAGTCAAATTTAACTCTTCTGATGACTGGTAGGAAGGACATGTTGATGGCTTGGGTTATTTTCCTACCTTTGAGCTGGCTTCTCAGCACCTGTCTCACCATCCGGAGGTATTTGGTAGTGGCTGATCTCCTTGCGTCCTCATTATGACTCCCATTGGCCTGTGGGATTCCCAGGTACTTGTTGCTGTCCTGTATGTCTGCTATCCTGCCCTCTGCTAACTCCACCCCTACAGTCCTGATCACCTTCTCACCATCAGCTACACTTTTCCAGTCTGAATCATCCTGATGTCCTCGCTGTAGGTCCTGCTGAGGTGGATCAGTGAGTCTATGTTCTGTTCACTCCTGGCGTACAGTTTGATGTTATCCATGTGTAGGAGGTGGCTGATGGCCACTCCACTCCAGAATCTGTGTCTATATCCACTCTCTGCGACGCTCTGGCTGAGGGGGTTCAGGCCTCTGCAGAACAGCAGCAGGAACGGCGCAACACCTTGGTATATGGAGCACCTAATCATGACTTGTGTGATGGCCTAGGAGGTGGCTTCCAGTGTTGTTCACAGCTGCATTGGGTTCTTGATGAAGGTGATCGGTGCGCTGTTAGCCTTGTATAGTGCCATTCTCTCTAGTTTTCATGTGTGTGGCATCGAGTCACAGACTTGACCATTGTCAGTCCAGTTGGTTACAGTGGCATGTTCTGTATCCTACAAATGTATCTTTTTTTTATATTATAATTTTCTTATTCATTTGATAAGATATAGTCTTTCAACATACTATGTAGTTTACCTGATATTATATTTGATTGGATGTATCTAATGTGTGTGTGTGTGTGTGTGTGTAGATGTGTCATGTGCTGCAGTACCTGTGTGACTGCCAGGTGCGACATCGTATCGAAGCAGTGGTGGCCTTCTCTGATGACTTTGTGGCCTGTCTCCAAGACAACCAGCGGTTCCGCTACAATGAGGTGATGCTGGCACTCAACATGTCTGCAGCTCTCACAGCCAAGAAGACAAAAGAGTTTAGATCGCCTCCACAGGAACAGGTAGGAGCACCACTGAGTGAAGTGAAGTGAGGCTGGGCTGGACAGACAAGTATAGACGGATAGGTTGCAAAAATTGGGAGACTGGAGAATGCAAACATTTTGTGTATTAAGAGTATATTGAAATAGGTCAAGTCTAGCCTCTTTAGAAATGAGTAAAACAGACCACAGTAGAGCATGAGGTAGAATATAAGCACAGAAGAAGAGCATATACTAGAGAAAGACCAAGGCTTAGGATGTGGATCACAGTCAGATCTGTATGTGCTTCTGCAGATCAACATGTTGCTGAACTTTAAGGATGAGAAGCAGGAGTGTCCCTGTCCTGACTACATCCGAGAACAGCTGCTTGACTTCCATGAAGATCTGATGAGACACTGTGGTAAACTGCCAGTCAGCTTCAGTCAAACAGTCAAATGAATGACAGTGACCAGTTTGCTCACAGAGAAGAGAGCAGTGATAAACACAGATCAATATTATCTTCATACTGTCTACCTGTTCATTGAAAACACATAGAGTACACCGTGTACTGATTTCTCCATTCTGTCAGGTATAGAGTTGGATGAGGACAGAAGGATAGATGGTGACAGTGACTTCACCATCCGAGGTCGACTCATATCGCTTGTGGAGAAAGTGGCTTATCTAAAGAAGAAGATGGCCATCCTGCCAAAGGAGAAAAAAGACAGGAAACCCAGTAAGTCCTCTGCACCTGAAGATATACAGACAGATGTGACATACATGCTAATATTTGATTTGCTTGCCAGTATTTTCATTCTGAAAAAACACTGACAGAAAACAGAGGATGGCTCATCATTTACTCAGTGTCAAAATGTGGTGAGTAAATCCAGACTTCTGATCATTTTAGTTTCAGTGACCCCATGACCTTTCCTCTAGCACAGTGGTTTTCAAACTTTTCCTTGCACGCCCTGTAGAAGCTGAAAAAATGTTCATGACCCCCCCACTCTGCAACTTTTTAATCAATCATTGCCAGTAATAGGAGAAGTAACTCATAGAAAGGAACCAAGTTGTAGTGAAATAAAGGTCAGAAGGACAGCATCAGCACACGAGTGCACAGAAAACAGCCAGACTCAAGCTAGCAGCACTTTAATGCATTTTAATGGGCTTTAATTTGTTCAGGAGTCGCAGTGAAGGAATAATAGACAAAAAGAAGAAAAAATTGAGAGAAAACAACATTTTCAGATGAACCCACACTGAACCCATAGTCTTCCACAATCCCACCTTACTCTCTCCCCTGTGTGTCTGTGTCTGTGCAGGTACACTACAGCAGCTGATTTCAGATACAATGGTTCGCTGGGCTCAGGAGTCCGTTATTGAGGATCCAGAGCTGGTCAGAGCCATGTTTGTCCTGCTGCACCGCCAGTATGATGGCATTGGAGGACAGGTTTGTGTGTGTGTGTGTGTGTGTGTGTGTGTGTGTGTGTGTGAACATTTTAATAGAGGAAAATCAAGTGTCTGACAACAAAGGGAATGTGTGTCTTTCTGTCTCTTTTAGGTGCGGGCTCTGCCTAAGACGTACACTATAAACTCAGTATCCATCGAGGACACCATCAACCTGTTGGCTGCTCTAGGTCAGATCAGATCTCTGCTGAGTGTCCGTATGGGAAGAGAGGAGGAGAAACTGATGATCCGAGGGCTGGGGTGAGGACACACTTATCTGTCAGACTCCTTAACCACCAATTATATTTTTGATTTTATCTTTTTTGTAAGGGGGTTTACTTCTCTGCTGCTATTTCCTCTCTTTCTTGTTAATCATTGACTTTCCATTTGTCAGGAAATTTGACAAATGGGCAAATATCTACACTGATCTGACTGACTATCTCACTTTTTTAAAACTGCATTTGAGGAGGCTATAAAAGCAGACCACTGATTCTGAAAGCAAGACTTGACACAAACATCCACAATCTTATGTAGTGGCCACCACTGCAGGTGCAGCCTGTTGAACTCTTATTATTCTATTCAAAGTTAAGGAAAGTATATGTACTTTGTGTATATTTTGTAAATATCACACCTATTTTATTGCATGTGTGACATGACTGTTTTGGTCCAATCATATTTACTGCTTGTTTTTAGCTAGGAAGATGTCTAATGTTAAAGAAAGGAAAACTCAGAGAGGTTCATGTTAATCTAACTGCAGAGACTCTGCGTTTGATCTTATAAACATACTTTGTACTGGATTTCCTTTCTGTGTCCTGTATTATACACTGATCAGCCATAACATTATGACCACTGACAGGTGAAGAGAATAACATTGATTATTTGGTTACAATACAATATTCTCCTGAGAAACCTTGGGAATGTGGGGCCTCCCACAGCAGTACAGTGCTCCAACCACACCACAAAAACGTCTCAGAAATGGCCCTAGGAACACGACAAAGAACCCAAGGTTTTGATCTGGGGGGGTGGGGGGGTGGTCTACAGCAATGTTTAGGTGGGTGGTACATGTCAAATTACCATCTAGATGAAAACCAGGACTCAGCAGAACATTCTATTGTAACAAGATGATCAATATTATTCACTTCACCTGTCAATGGTTTTAATGTTATGGCTGATCAGTGTATATAACATGTTCAGTCAGTGGTTATAAACCTGATGAAGCCTTTTAACTCCTTATTCCTCCTCTGTAGTGATATCATGAACAACAAGGTATTTTACCAGCATCCTAACCTGATGAGAGCTCTGGGGATGCACGAGACTGTCATGGAGGTCATGGTCAACGTACTCAGTGGAGGAGACTCCAAGGTATGAAGCATGTTGACGCTGCAGAGTCAGAAAATGACCTAAACCTGGATCAGGGTGTCGATGAGGCCAGGGCCATGAACAGCTTAAATCAATCACAGATCTGCTCTTCAGTTCAGTATAGTTAAGCAACAACATACAGAGAGGTACAGAAGGAAAGTAGTTCTGAAGTGGTTCTGTTGATATTTGATCATCAACCTTGCCTTACTAAAAAAAAAAGGCTACACAGTGCGTTTAAACTAGACTTTTTTTTAGCTGAATAACATTTAAATAATTCAATAAAGTGATGATAAAAACATACCAGTTATACCGAGTGGACACTTGCTGTCTGATTTTGTTCAACAACTCTTAACATGTGTGTGTCTTTGCAGGAAATAACCTTTCCTAAAATGGTGGCCAACTGTTGTCGGTTTCTCTGTTATTTCTGTCGAATCAGTCGTCAGAACCAGAAAGCCATGTTTGACCATCTCAGCTACCTGCTGGAGAACAGCAGTGTTGGCCTCGGTGAGTGTGTGTTTATGTGTGTGCACCTTATCTTCTATGTGCTGCCTCTGTTTAATTAAGAACAGTTTATAATATAAAATAATTTGGTTTTGGTGATGGGTTTGTGTCTTGGTTAAATTTACTTTATTGTAATGCACAGTGTTTGGTGAAAATGGGGGCAGGGCTGAGCCGGCCAATTTCTGTGCAGTGAGGTATAAGGCAAGGTTGTCCCATCTCTGGCCAGCTATATAGTATAGGCAATTGAGCCTCTGCTGTGCAGGTTGAGGGATCGGCTCAGCTCGGGGTTTTTTTGCCTGGGTCCTGAGGCTTTGAGCGTCCCCTAACCCTTTCTGCTTACGTAGATGATGTAAATATCTTTGTGTCCAGCCAGGAGGATATTCGGTGTCTGCAGGACACCCTGTCTCTGTATGAGAAGGTAACGTCTGCATGGGTGAACTGGGCAAAGAGTGAAGCACTTTGTTGGGTCAGTGGAGGGATCAGTCAGTGTTCAATCTGCCGGAAGATCTTAAATGGGGGAGGGAGGGGCTAAAGGTGTTGGGAATTTTTCTAGGTACTGAGGGGTACAAATTAAAGAACTGGGAGGGAATCAAGGAGAAAGTATGCACTTGGTTGTCAAAATGGAACCAATACAGGGGAAGAGTTCTGGTTGCTAATAACTTGGTTGCCTCGACTCTCTGGCACAAACTCATCCCTCTGACACCACTGAGGGCCCTTATAGATGATATCCAGAGGACAATCCTGGACTTTTTCTGGTTTGGTAAACACTGGATCTGGGGAGTAGCTTTGTGCCTACCTGTAGCTGAAGGTGGTTATAGACATTCAGTCCAAAATTGCTTAGTTCAGACTGCAGATGGCACAACAGATCCTTTATAACAGTGGTCCAAGCTGGCTGGACACAGCTCGACTGCTCTTGAGGAGAGCTGGGCATCTGGACTATGACAACAACAACTTTTCCTGGTACAGAGTGCGGATCTCGACCTGTCTGGACTTACACCTTTCTACAGCTCTGTGCTGCAGGCCTGGCAGGTTTTAAGGTTTGAAAAAGAGATTTTTGAAGAGCCATTGTTTTGCAATGGCTTCTTGAGGACCCAAGCCCTGCAATCTGCCAGCCTATGGGCCAGCCACAGAGGAGCTAGGTCATCTGATGAAGCTGACTGCTCTGCTTGTAAATGTCTTGAGACAGGAGCAAAATCACCTCTATTCTATTGATCAACAGGGTGGTGGCAGAAGTCTCTGGCACTCCATTTAAGACTTTTTGTGAGAGACCAAACCCTGTGTGAACAATGGAGCGAAGGCAGTGAGTACGGTCTGTTTCCCCTGTAGTGGGGGAGTGGCAGGAGGGAGGGGGTCAGCTACTGTCTTTCACACCACCACACCTGGACAAGTTCAAGGATGCAGGGAAAAAGGAGCTGTACCAGATCTGCGTGAAAGTCCTCCATCTCCGGTCCCTCTCGGAAGTTAGGGAGTCAAGGTGGACTGAGTTCCAGCCCAGATGTTTCCCTGAAGGGCAGCTGGCGGTCCCTGTACAAGCCGCCCATTGAGAAGCGGACAGCAGAACTCCAGTGGAGGGTTGTACATGGTGCAGTAGCTATGAACAGATACAGAGTGCACATGGACCTTGGGGTGGGAGAGGAGTGTGTGTTCTGTTCACAGACTGAAACCCTTGCACATTTATCATAAAACAATGGAGAAGTTACAGGACTTCATACATGTGTGGGCTGTGGGGGGGTCTTGTGTTCTGTGGAAAGGGATGGGGAGCTGACTATTAAGTTATGATTTGAGGATTGTATGTATGTTGGGTGAGATTTTTTGGTTTCACCCTGAAAATAGTTTTTGCTCCCATGTTTACTCTGACTTGCTAGTGAGGTTTATATCTCAACAAAGTGGTTTAATAAAGGGACTTTGAAAACCAAAACCTCTCCTCTCCTCTCCTCTCTCCTCATCTCCTCCTCTTTCTTCTCCTCAGCATCTCCATCCATGCGAGGCTCTACTCCTCTTGATGTGGCGGCAGCATCAGTCATGGATAATAATGAGTTGGCCCTGGCTTTGAGAGAGCCAGATCTGGAGAAGGTGAAATTTATAAACATGTATACACACTCACACACAAATACAAAGTATGGCAAAATAAATCAGAAATTCCTGTTGTTGCTTCAATTGAAAGAAAGTAGTTCCAGCACTGGAAAGACTGATACATTTGATTGCATAGTCATTTTATAAAGTAAATCTAATCCAGTTTAATCCAGCAGTCCTGTAATTTATTGGTCCTCTCATGAAGGTTTAATGTTCAGTTTGTGTTGGTAATGTTTCAGAGGGATGATACTTTAGTTTTCTGGTCATTTTGGAGAATGTACTCTGTGCTGCTAATTTATATCACTGAGGGTCAATTATGTATTAGATAGACATCTCACTGTAATAAGTTAGGTAATAATCAACTATCCTGACTGTGGTCCAAAACAACCATAAATAATTCAGTATCCCAGCAGTAAGATGGACAGTGTGTGGGATTTCTTTCATTTTTATTGAGGTTACACTTTGCACACATTCAGCTGTGCTGAGATTGTTTTACATTTTTGGATGAAGTGAAAACTTTGTCTTCCTGTGCAGGTGGTGCAGTACCTGGCTGGTTGTGGGCTGCAGAGCTGTGTGATGCTGGTGCGTAAAGGATACCCTGACATTGGCTGGAACCCTGTGGAGGGGGAGCGCTACCTGGACTTCCTACGCTTTGCTGTCTTCTGCAACGGTGAAAATTTAAACAGCTTCAATTCACAAGTTCATTTTTTCAGAACTAAATATATACAGGTCAAATTATTTCCAGCTTAAAACTCTGTCTGTCTTGGCGGGTGTAGAATGTGTCTGGCATACAGTATGTTATCACAAAAACCTCTATTCAATTCAATTCAATTCAATTTTATTTATATAGTGCCGAATCACAACAGAAGTCATCTCAAGGCACTTTTCATATAGAGCAGGTCTAGACCATACTCTTTAAAATAGGTATTTACAGAGAGAGACCCAACAAATCCCACCATGAGCAGCACTAGGCGACAGTGGCAAGGAAAAACTTCCTTTTAAGAGGCAGAAACCTCGAGCAGAACCAGACTCAGGGTGGGCGGCCATCTGCCTCGACTGGTTGGGTTGAGAAAGAGAGAGAAGGGGGAAGGGGGGGAGAGGGGGTAGAGAATATCGAGAGAAGAACATAGCATAACACGGGTTCCATGTAAAAAATGTAAGGTGATACCAATAATACAGTAATAGTAATGATAGTAGTGATAATTAAAGTAATAACTGCTAACGTAGCAATAAAACTAATAGCAGTATAAGTAATTTCTAATTATAGCAGCAGGTGTTGAGTGGAGTTGTAGGAGCAGCAGGAGACTTGTCATCACAGATCAGACTCTACAGCTCCAGAGGCAGAAATACCTGCAGAAAGAGACAGAAGAGGAGAGAGAGATGGAAGAGCACAATACTACAGGAAAGGGAAGATATTTAGTTAGTAACATGTATTTATGGGATATGAATCCATATTAATCATCTACTGTTCTGTGGTCAGGTGAAAGCGTGGAGGAGAATGCCAATGTTGTGGTGAGGCTTCTGATTCGCCGACCAGAGTGTTTCGGCCCTGCTCTTCGGGGTGAAGGTGGTGATGGGTTGTTGGCAGCGATGGAGGAAGCCATTAAGATCTCTCAGGATTCCTCCAGGGACGGTCCTTCTCCTACATCTGAGAGCAGCAAAGCACTGTGAGACGACATCTTTCACATCCAGTCATTTGTTGCTTCAGTGAGGAATTATGGGATGGTAACCTTCCCTTTTATAATACAGATTTTGCTGTGTAAATGGTGCAGTTAGCAGGGCTAGTAGTTATACTCTCTACATGTTCTCTGGCTGAGGGAGAAAGAATGAAGCTCTGAAGAGGCTTACTGAAGCATGTAGAGAGATCCATGCAACTACTGTGGCTGTCTTCTGCTGTGTACTGATACTGTGGGGTCAGTTCACTCTATGCGTGGTGGGGAACCTGCAAAGGTTCAGTACCAAACTAACCCTCTGAAAAATGTGTTTGAGGGGAGACTGGTCTGAGGGACTTACTGGTGTGAGTGACATGTTATTGTTAATATGTGTGTGTGTGTGTGTGTGTGTGTGTGTGTGTGTGTGTGTGTAGCAGTGACATGCTGGAAGAAGAGGAAGATGATACCATCCACATGGGGAATGCCATCATGACCTTCTATGCTGCTCTCATTGACCTGCTGGGTCGTTGTGCTCCAGAGATGCATGTGAGTGACAATACAGTAACACACACAAACACAGTCTCACACAGATACATGCTCACGCTAAGTGATCTTATTTTATCTCAGCTGATCCATGCTGGTAAAGGTGAAGCGATCCGTATCAGAGCCATTCTAAGGTCTCTCATTCCCATTGAGGACCTGGTTGGAGTCATCAGCATTCCATTCTCCATGCCCAGCCTAGCTAAAGGTAAGCAAAGCCACTCCAGCTGATGTGTGTAAACCAGTAACCCTGAACAGGTCATAGCAATACAGATGGAAATGTGCTGACACAACTAAATGCCAGTATTAACTTCAGTTATTACTAATGGTTAAATCTTGACCTTAACCTTGTTTCTTGTGCGTGTATATGTGTGTGTGCCTCTGCATGCATAGATGGGATGGTGGTGGAGCCAGACATGTCAGCTGGTTTCTGTCCAGATCATAAAGCAGCCATGGTGCTGTTCCTGGACCGGGTCTATGGTATAGAGGACCAGAACTTCCTGCTCCACCTCCTAGAGGTTGGATTCTTACCAGATCTGAGAGCTGCTGCCTCTCTGGACACTGTAAGTGTGAGTGTGTGTGTGTGCGTGTGTGTCAGCAGTACATAGTGGAGCATTTAGCAGCTAAAGTGCCAGAGCTAAAAGCACTGAATTTCATAGTGCAATCAGAAACACCACTGCATATGGACACCAATAAACCCCAAACCTAGCCCTCTGTATCCGCTGGGTGTATCAATAGACAAAACATTTGACATTTGAAACCAACCTGCAAAAGGGACAAACAACTAAATAACTAATGACCTATAGAGGATAAATCTATCAGATACTCCCTTCATTTGTTACTGCTGTAGTACTCTTGAATTCAAAGTCAACTACACACCACTTTTACTGGAATACAGCCATTTTTAACAAAAGTATGTAAATCTCTTCTCAAAAAGAAACGTCATTTGTTGCCATTGAGATTTTTATGTTGAAGCTGAGATGTAAAAGAAAACAGTAAATTGCCCAATTAAAAAAATACTACAATGCAGACTGAAGTGGATCACACACTCATCATTCTCCATCACTCCTTTCTTCCTCTGTCTCTCTGTTTGTGTCAGGTTGCACTCAGTGCCACAGACATGGCCCTGGCCCTCAACAGGTATCTGTGTACAGCTGTGCTGCCTCTCTTGACTAAATGTGCACCGCTGTTTGCGGGGACAGAGCCGTTTGCCTCACTGATTGACTCCCTCCTCCACACGGTTTACCGCCTGTCCAAAGGCTGCTGCCTCACCAAGGCCCAGAGGGACGCCATAGAGGAGTGTCTGTTGGCTGTCTGTGGGTAAGAGTGGAACTGAAATGGAGTGTTAATGAAGATATTCATATGTGAGAGTCATCAGAATCCCTCAGTGTGAATTATTGTTAAAACAATGTGAGATACTGAGAAGTGGTGTCAAATGGGTGAACTCACCTTGAACTCATCTTATCCAGTTTGGAAATCACTTAAATTTCTCAACAGTAACATTCTGAGTTTAGCATTTTGAACTGTATTTTGCAGACATCAGTATCCCACTGTAAGTGTGCTTCACTCTTCATTCATTGTTCATGCGTCTATCATTAATGCATTTTTGTTCAGAAGGTTGTGCTCATTGTTGTGTTTGTGTGTTTGGTTATATTTTCCTGTTGTTTCTTCTTCAGGTCAGATTGAGTTTCTGCTCATAGTTTATTTTAATAAAATCACACTCATCATTTTGTTCATTATGTTTTTATACTGCTTATCCTCCAGTGCTCATTCTATGTCAGTGCAAATAGCCAACTAATGCATGTCATGTTAATAATGTGCAGTAAGCTGAGACCCTCCATGATGCAGCATCTGCTGAGGAGGTTGGTGTTTGACGTTCCCCTGCTAAATGAACACACCAAGATGCCTCTGAAGGTGAGAAACACATCACGGTTAAACTCAGTCTCTGCTTAGTCCAAAATTACCTTTCAGATGACTCAACAGGGACTGTAATTTTGCACTAACATAAGAAGAATATTAACTTCTCACCACCATCTGCAATGTGCACACTCTTACTGATGTATTAGCTCAGCTCAGAGCCAGGTAAGATTTCCCACTCTAACATGAATTGTGATCATGTGTCATGGTAATATAAATGGCAAGCTTTTATTGATTGTCTATAATTGAAATCACCTTCTACAATACATTCAGAAATGTTTTTTCTTGATCTAGTTGTCAAGAACATAAAACAACAAAATCCCTTTTTACAAAGTGTCATCATTCACCAGCGTCTCTGATTTCAGATTTACTACATATATACAGTATATACCACAATCAAGTGAGCCTGCATTGTGACTTTGTGCCACTGGCTGCACTGCACTGCACTGGTTCTTAAAGGCAGCAAATGGTTGATAAATGTCCTCTTGACTTTCCTCAGCTCTTGACCAATCACTATGAGCGTTGTTGGAAGTATTACTGCTTGGCTGGAGGCTGGGGCAACTTTGGAGCTGCATCAGATGAAGAACTTCACCTCTCCAGGAAACTGTTCTGGGGAATATTTGATGCTCTGTCTTACAAGGTGAGGTTTATAGTTTAGGTTTATTTTTCAATAAAGCAGCAAATGAAGACTAAATGAATTAAGGGATAATTAAATTAAAGGAGCAGTGTGTAGGATTTAGTGGCATCACTAATTGCAGCTAACTGTATACCTGTCCCCTGGACACTCCCTCTCCAAGCATGTCAGAGATTCTACGGTGGCCGTCCGTTGATAAAATGCTATCAACTATTGGCTTGGTGTGAGACTCAGTCATGTTCTTTTGTCACTTAGGCTGTGTTTATCCCCTCTCCTCCTGTCCACACACATGGACCAGAGCAGCAGCGGAGACAGGAGGAGGAGACAGGCTGACAACTCATTATGCTCATCACAAGAAAAGCTCCCACACATGTTACTGTCTTTAAAATCATAGATGGATAGATGTTGACCCCAAACGTCTGAAAGTCAGGACAAAATATCAGCTGTTTTTTTATGTACTCAGTCTGACAGCAGTGTCTCTACTGCTGATGACAGGGAAGCTAGCCTGGGACCTCTCCTGTAAGTTTGTTGATTAATATGAATTATTATACAACCACGCCTACCCACTGCCAGCAGGACAACCCACCACCCCAACAGTCACCCTAGAGGAAACACAGTGTGTTTAGATATTGTATTTAGTTGTTAATCTAACTATAGGTAACAGCTAACATGTAACAGGCTGTGACAGGCTGTGGTGTCAATGTAAAAACATGAAAGGCCTGATGTAGAGCCACTGGACTCACTGTAGTAGTACAGACTCAGTGCAGCAGAGGCTGATACACCCTAACCTTTACTCCCCAGTATGGATAAAAAACTGCTGACTTCCTCATTTCACACATTGAAATTAATGGCATCTCTTTGTTATGCCCAGGACACACTGCAGCTGCGTTGTGTGCTTGACAGTTGCAGAATATCTTGGTTTTCATTTCAACATTCCTAGTTGTTACTTTAGGTTTTTCAGTTTTTCAGGTACAGAAAGCTGTGGGTTACATTTCTGTTACATGGAATGAAATGATTCTATCTCAGCCAGTTCAGTTCAGTGAACACACAAACAACTAAATCTAGAGACAAAATCATGAGCTTTAAACACGTGAGACCAGAAGCAGACGGGGTTGAACTTGCAGTGGAAGCATACCAGTTGTGCGTAAGACTGTGTATGTGTCTTTATGATCCAGCAATATGACCAGGAGCTGTTTAAGCTGGCGTTGCCATGTCTCAGTGCTGTGGCAGGAGCTCTTCCTCCAGACTACATGGAGTCTAACTACATGGCCATGATGGAGAAACAGTCATCCATGGACTCAGAGGGAAACTTCACTCCACAGCCTGCAGACACTACCAAGTATACACCATACACATCACTGTCCTTTTAGAATGTTTGTTGTTTGTTTCAAGTATTTTATTTTATTTATTTATTTTTTGTTTATGTTTTGTTTTGTTTTTTTTTTGATCCATCCTAAGAATTTTATAAAGGATTTCTTAAAGTTGTTAATTTGGGAAATTTGTCAATCATCATCTAGCACTGTCAGTATACTGATACAAATCCAGAGGCAGATTCAGAATTTCTAAACATTTACTGTTATTAAAATAAATTCAAAGGATTAAATGAGGTTTGATATCAGGTGACTCCAAGTGTTTGACTGTGTTGTTTCTTTTCTGCCTTCATCAGTGTGACTGTCCCAGAGAAACTGGACTATTTCATAACCAGATATGCAGAGCACAATCATGAGAGGTGGTGTATAGAAAAGGTAAGGAGACAACAGACGACAAGTCAGACATGAAACTGTGGTAGTCCTGTTACTGATGTGTTTTAATGATGTCTCAGCAGTTAAAGAAATGATGCAAGAAAATGTTTGAATTTTGAAATATCTCTTATGTATATTGCACAGTTTTCCAATGGCTGGTCATATGGGGAACAGATATGTGAAATCAGCAAGAGCCACCCTTTACTGAAACCATACAAAGGCCTCTCTGAAAAGGTAGTCTGCATGCAGCTGTCTGAATCTGTGTACCTCAGGCAAAAAGACCAGAAGGCATTCAAGTGTCTCTGAAACCAACACAAGTCACACCAACTGGCCTCATGTTGTCACTCCAAAAATTCTAATTTACACTTTGAACTGATTTGATTGGTCTGTTTTTGATTGTGGTTCTGTGGGTGCCAGCTCTGGGCCAGTGTCTGTTTCTGAGTTCTGATTCAGGGTTATGATGTGTCACTAGCCTGGCATGAATCTGGGGCTTACCCAACATCAGGGTAAACTAGCCAAGTCTGAAGCCCTAAATCTATCTTTAATGGAAGAATGGCAATTGGAGGACAGGGTTTTTTAAACTGTGCTCTTTTTTCCTCAGATGCTGGTTAGGTACAGATTGGTGCAGGTCTTTTTAAAGACTTACTTTAAAAGACTTGCAGCGAGAGGAAAATATCCTAGGAAGTGATCTTTAAAGAGAGGAAAACTTTATGTTCTCCACTCACAACACTGGACACTTGGTAATGGAATCATGAAGCTGGGTTGTGTTCTCACAGGATAAGGAGTCATACTGCTGGTCAGTCAGAGAGTCTCTGAAGACCATGCTGTCATGGGGCTGGAGCATTGACAGGATCAGAGAGGGAGACCCCGCCAGCCTCCATAACAAGTCCAGGAGGATATCACAGGCTAGCCAGGTACACATGCACTCACAAACACGCACATGCAAGTTAAATGTGAATTTTGCCATAAAGGGTATCTGTAGAGAAAAACTGAAAATCACCTGAAGAAGTGAGAGCAGTATAAAGTAAATCCTCTCTCCCACAGCTGTCATTTGAAGGAGCTCCAGCTTTCAGCCCGAGACCCATCGATATGAGCAATGTCACACTGTCCAGAGACATGCAGGTAGGTTATACACAAGCATATACAATATATATAAATATTGACATCAACATAGACAGCAGAAGGTATAGAGGATGAATAGATGAATGGCTCACATATGTTTAATATTGTGTTTGTCCAGTCAATGGCTGAGCTGCTTGCAGAGAATTATCATAATATCTGGGCCAGGAAAAAGAAAATCGAGCTGGAAGCCAAAGGTAAATCTAACACATCACATCCACAAAACGTTTTCCCTTTGCCTCTATCACCACCAGCTTTTATTGCTATTGCTGCTAAAAGCATGGATCAGTGTTTCAGCAGAAACTGTGGACACAAAGATCTGGTCAGAGTGATTTTGACATTTGGACTTTTTTTCTTGAAACCATGATTCAGTTCATCTGAACTAAGATATGAAGATGTTCAGTGAAAAGGCCATTAATACAGTTAACTTAAAAGTCATGTGCTGTTGTTGTCTCCAGGTGGAGGAAACCATCCCCTTCTGGTTCCGTATGATACACTGACTGCCAAAGAGAAATCCAAAGACAGAGAAAAAGCACAAGACATCCTCAAGTTCCTCCAGATCAACGGTTACACTGTGTCCAGGTGGGAAACAGGCAGCACAGATTCATTTTGTATGAATTTGGTTGACTGATTCAAATATGTGTCATGCCTGATGACACACTACAGTTTGAATAACAGTGTGTACTAGACTGCATTTGTTTTTACAAATCAAAAGAAACTATTTTGGGAAACATGCTTTTTTTCTAAAGTTCCCAAAAGATCCAAAGTCTGATTACGTCAGTTTCATTTCGGTGAGTCCAGTATTAAGGTCTGGGATGACAGCTTAGAATTAGAGGGTCTTTAATGCACAACTCAGAGACAGTGGAGAACAGTTCAACTTTATTCAGGCAAAAGGAGACAAGCATAAACAGGAGGTAAGGTCAGGGTGGGGAGCAGTGGTCAGCAACAGGCAGGTAGGAGAACCAGGCAGAGACAGAGCAGGCAAAAGGCTGGGGTTACTGCAGGTCAAGAGGAGGTGGCAGAGTTTGAAATTACCAGAAAGTTAGGGATAATGACAAAGACAGAGAATAAATGAATACATACAGGATTGGGGCGTGATGTCCAGTCTCTGTGCTGCCCCTGAGCTCAGCTAAACACACAAACCAGACCTATTTCAGTAATGAATGCACAGAGAGGAAATTGATATCTCATGTAAGTCTCGCAAAGATGAAAAGTTAGTATGTTATCCAAAATGTCAGATCATTCCTTTACAACAGTGTTTGTTGTTTCCAGAGGTGTGAAGTCACAGGAGTTGGACACTCCAGCTATAGAGAAACGATTTGCCTACACCTTCCTCCAGCAGCTCATCACATACGTAGACCAGGCCCACGAACACATGCTGGAGTTTGGTAAGACTCTTCTGTTGTCTAATGAATGATAGACACACGACAGTTCAGACATTGATAAATTAATGTAATGCAAAAGGCATGCAAGGTATTTAACAATAATGATAGCATTTGAATTAGATTCCTAAGGGCTGGTGCAGAGCAGAATGGGCTTAATTACTGAAACATCAAGAATGGACAGAGTGGCTGTCTGATAGACATACAGAAAGCTCAATTTATATTTTTTCAGTTTATAGCCACATAACAGTCACTTAGATTGTTTTGGTAGAACAGATAATTTGCAGTTGACAGCAGTGACTCCCAGAGGCAAGAAACAATGTGTAAAACAGTCACTCCTGTTATTTCTGTGCAACGCTACAAGAAGTTTAGAGGACAGAGAGGAGTGCTTTTAATGTAGTATTAATTCTAGGTCCTTCTGTGATCACAGATATTATCTGTGTTTGTTTGCTCAGTCCTTTCCTCACATGATGTGTTCAGGTACTAGTTCAGTGTGAATATGGCATTAGAAAATGAATAGTTCACTCTGAGTTGTGTGCTCCCCTTGGTACACCTGAGGCAACGTGCAGATGTGAATATCACCATGTAAGACTCTCCTGTCTGTCATTTAGATTTGGGAACAAGACCGAAGGGAGAGAAGATTCCTCATGAACAGCGGATTAAGTTCTTTGGAAAGGTCAGAGCTCCTCATCTTTTTTTAGTTCACCAGTGTCAGTTGAGAATTTATGTTCACATCTGACCTTGACGTTTTTGAATGTAAAGAAAATGTTGTCTAATAAAAACAATGGGTCTGTATGACCTGAGGCAACCAGTAAACGTGAGTGTAAATAATCTCAAAGGCATGTTCAATGCAAATAATTCTAATTACTTCATATGACAGATGTTTGTCCACACTCTCTCTGTCCATGAAGAGACAGGCATTTCACTGAAATGTTAGTTGGTCTCTTGATATTTTCTGTTTGCCAGACAGAGAGGTAATTTCACTGTGTTTATGCTGTTTAACCCACAGGTTGTGTTGCCATTGGTGGATCAGTACTTTAAAAACCATAGGCTGTACTTCCTGTCCACGGCCATCCATCCAATCAGCAGTGGTGGCCACGCTTCCAACAAGGAGAAGGAGATGGTGACCAGGTGAGTGTGGCAGACAGACAGAGAGCCAACAATGCCAGTATGTTTGCTTAAATTATTAATATTTATAATTGACGAGACGTGGAAGACAGTCATGGAGCTGTTGGAAGTACCAACAGCTTGACATCAGGTCATGTGCTTTTAAATATCTCGTGCACTCTCTGTTTTCCCCTGGATCTCTCTCATTTGATTATCCCTTTTATCTATTTCTCTGCTTCCTTCTCTACCTCCTCCTCTCTCTCAGTCTTTTCTGCAAACTGGGAGTTCTTGTCAGACATAGGATATCCTTGTTTGGTAAGGATGGTTTATGTCTAATGCTTTTTGGTTGATGAGATGTAAAGGTTTTGTTTAATAAGCTAATGCTGAATGGTAGTGCAGTTTGAGTGGGTCCTGCCTGCTCTACACACAGTATGTGTCCCACACAGAATTTGCAATGAATATGGCAGTTTCTTTTGGTGTTTTTACAGTGTTTGGTGGAATAGAAGGAACACTGAACTGATCCCGGTCTAAAGGGAAACTGCCATACTCTCACTGTATTGAATCTTAACTAAGTTTGTCCCATCTCAAAGACTCGTCCAAATGCAGTACAGAATTGATGTCTGATTTTGCCCAAATTTGAAGGACTCAACCAGTGTGTCCCTTGTAGTGCTCACTATCCCATAATGCATTGTGAACCAGTTGGTTTCTCTATTGTAGTATTCAGGTGGTTCTCATAAATGTGGGAAATATCACATTTGTATCAAGAAACATCTGTCACTGGTAAATATGTCACTTGACAATTTGTTGTGTGACCCTGGTTCTCTAAGCAGCATGGAGGAGATGTCTCACAATAAGATACACCCTCTGTCATACTGGAAGAAGTATTTATTCAATTTTGACAACCCTGTATGGCTGTGATGTCTGTGCCTTTACATATGTCTGATGAGCATCTCTTCTGCTTTAGCGACTTCCGGACAGTCTCGTGAGACATCTCACTCATGCCTCTCACAGAACTGGGGTCACGCAAGAACCTATAGGTCTCTGTTATAGCATTTGATTCAAGTCTCATATTCTCCATATTCTCCTATTTTAAAAGATAAGCTTATCTTGACAACTGAGCAGCCAACTCCCTCTCCCCATGTCTACTAAGGAGTCCTGCTCAAGGCAACATGAGCAAGGACTGGAGGTGTGATATCCAGAAGGGTTTTGAACCATACAGATATGAGGGGCAGTGACCAGTAGATCTTCTGGATAAACTGGGACTAAGAGATTACCAGACTCACGAATGCACTTGTAGTTCTCTTCACATACACATGGAAAATGCAAACTGGACACATCATCAACTGCTGTTTTCCACAGAACACTGCAGGGTCCACTGGTGAGCATGGATTCACCACATTTGGGACAAAATCAGGATAAAGCTTTATACAGGCATACAGGCCAGATGCACAGACAGTGGTTCGATAGCACCTCCATGTTTGGTTTTTACTAGGGATGGGCGTTTTGATTACTTTTTGATGTCGATTAATTGAGCCAATTTAAGTCGTTTAGTAGCGACGTCATCGTTAAGACGTGCCCTCCACCCAAACCAAAATAATAATATGTTGTCATGTCAGGTCATGTTTATTGCACTGTAGTGTACAGATGCACTAACTTTACCTCCCAAGCTCCACTCATCAACAACACACCTCAGACTACTTCTGTGTGTCTCATCTGTGCTGCGAGTCTGGAGCACAGAACCAGAAATGTTCTGGTCACCGTCCATTTAGCCACAGGTGACATTGACATAAAACTCTGATGTGAGAGCTGTCCATGCAGTGGTTGTTATTGCTACTTTGTTGGTTTCCGTCAAGTTCTTTTTTAGAGCTTGTACTTTTGTACTTTTTCTCAATCTGGCTGGTAATGTTCTTCCATGAAGTCACAGTGTATTCAGCTTCCAGCTGCTCTAAACATCCTGTGTGTCACAGAGAAATATTGATTTTTTTATATGAAACAGTTTTATTCAGTGTTTCTACTGATTTTACTTACTTGGTTGGTTTGTTCTGGAGTTAATGAGACCTCCGTACATAATTCATCTCCCACTAAAAACCTCCTGAACCTACAAACAAGCTAAGCATCTAGCAACAACCTGAGGTAACATTAGCAGCAGCTTGTTTAACAGCCTGCTTCACTTCTTCTTATTGCAGACGTCTGTTCCAGTGTTTTGCTTGCACCACACAGAGAGAAGATGCACACTCGGGCAGAAACAGATCCATAAACATTAGTTCCACATCTCTATGAAGTAAAACGTAAATCTCCTCCCACCCCCAACCAAATAAAAGTCAGTCAAATAAAAATTAGTAGTTTCTTTAAAAAAAAATTCGACTAATAAACTTATCAGTTATTCGTGCACATCCCTAGTTTTTACCAAAAGTCAGGAGCAAAGATGGGTTGAGATGCCTGACTGTCCAACCACACAGCCCTCCTGTCCTGACAGAATTATTGTTGATTTTTAACTACAATATGTGATCAGAAGAAACAGTGTGTATAATGCGTGTGCATGGGTGTGTGTGCATGCATGCATGAAATTTTTGCTCTGTGTATACCCTCTTCTCAGCAGCCATGTGTTGTGTGGGATGTGATGCAGCTTGTTGTACCATATGAAAATATGGAGAGCATTCCACCATGTCATTTTCCTCAAAGTGAAAAGGAGTTCTTCTGCAGATTAAACTTTGATACAACTAGAAACAAAGATATATATTTGGACTAATAAAATCTGTTATTTTTTAACATGTTATTTGTATTTATTAGGCTATTAAAATATTTACCATAGTGATAATCCTTCTATCTCTTCAGAGCATTGTAAAAGGCTCGGAGTGAATACATAATATATGGACTGTATAGTTTGTCCTTACTTAAACATATGATGACTTTTAGTCTTTAAAGGAACATCCTTTTTCTTTGAATAGGATGCTCTTTGGTGCTTTTTGCTAAACGCAAACATGAGGGATGTGATTGTTCAGATTTAGGTTTCAGACGTTTCCAGTTGACTTCCAACAGGTAGAGGCTGTTGTTTTGTTTGTGTGTGTGTGTTTTAGTGCCTGACCCTTCACATCCCTGACAGACATGAGCATGTTTATCATGTGATCCGCTCTGCTCTCCAGGTAACAATGCCACATCCATAGTCAACTGTCTGCAGATACTGGGACAAAGCCTGGATGCCCGGTAAGGAAAGCATGAACTTTGATGTATGTGTGAGTGCACCTTAACATCACACCAGGGATGACATTTAAATTAAAATGTTTTGTCCAGGTGTTGAAGGACACATATTCTCAAAACTGACAGTGCTCTGAGGTTTGTCTGATGTGATAGAAAGTGCAACAAAAGTAAATGAATAAGAGAGCAAATAGGAAATAAACATTAACTTTTCACCTGTGATGTAATGTAGTTTAACTGTTTCTCTGTCTTTGTTTTCTTTTTTATTTAAGGGTATGTCGTTCATTTCTGTGTGGTATTTGGGTTGTAGTTACCAAAATAGTAGAATGTGTGTGTCTTCTCTATCAGTTGAAAGATAAACCTAACTCTTTCCATATATCAGGACAGTGATGAAGACTGGTCTGGAGTCAGTGAAGGCAGCTCTACGGTCATTCTTTGACAGTGCAGCAGAGGATCTAGAGAAGACACAGGAGAACCTGAAGCTCGGTCAGTTCACCCACAGCAGAGATCAGCCACGAGGTGTCACTCAGATCATCAATTACACCACCTTCGCTCTGCTGCCTGTCCTCTCCTCCCTGTTCGAACACATCGGACAGAACATGTTTGGAGAGGACCTCATATGTGAGTACAGACTCATTTCATGTTTTATTGAAGCATCAAGGGTTACAGTTATAGTTTTCAAAGACTTTCCTCTGAAAGACTTCAAAAATATTTGTATCAGTGAAAGCATTTTAAATAAGTGGCAATGTCACATTTCCAACATTTGTTCCATTTCAAAGCAAATATTAATTGTTGATTTAGAGGCATTATTAGAAATGTGTATTTTTCCACTTAAAAAAATATAAACTACAAATGTTTGTCTCTTTTCTTCCAGTGGATGATGTCCAGGTCTCCTGCTACAGAATCCTCAACAGCCTTTACTTTCTGGGAACCAACAAAAGCATCTATGTAGAAAGGTACAGTTTACCCTACACATATATTTAAGGACAGGAAACCTGTTATAGGTGCAGAGCAGCTGAATATAATTCAAAATCAGTGTAGATTACTCCGATTTCTCTCACTGAAGTCTACATGCCAGGATGGTAAGGGCATCATCATTATCATTAGGAAGGCAGCTAAAACAACAATGCCACCAAATGTCTTTGCGAAGTATCAGTGCACCTTACATAAGAGACCAGCTTATGCATCATGTACTACAAACACATACTCAATACTCAGTTGTGCTGAATTTCATGCTGCACACAAATGTCATTCTAGTTCCTCACACAGAAAAAGTTCATTTCATTTCTTACTTGCACTGGTTAACAGTTCACAGATGCATGCCATGTTCCCTACTTTGCACCTTTTTCTGTAAGTGGTGAAGTATTGTTAACCTGTTTTTAAACCCAATGTCTCAAGGAGAGAAGAAAGCAAGGAGAAAATAGAAACACATTAAGTTGACGGTATATCTAACAGCTGATCAGCTGATCAACAAAAGAATCAAGACCTATTCAATCACATATTCATGATTTTGAGTGTCCTAGTAGTAAGTAAAGATAGTCACTGCCAGTAGCTTCAGCTACTGTTGCATTTACAATTCAAGGGGTTAGACTACTCCCTCTGAGCAGCACCACTTCTACAGGGCAGTCTGGATGCTCTCTATTGAAAAGATGGGCTAGTTAGTATGTTACCATCAGTAGAAGAGAGGAAGTGATGGAACTAGAAGCAAAACATTGTCGTTGCTCTCCACTGCAGGAGACAGCTCTTTGCGAGCAACTTTTTATTTAGAGTGGTAAGTATACAGCTGTTAATGCTAATGCAGGCTAGTTAATAACAAAAACATACATATACCACCTTTAAGATGAGAAAAAGCAAAGGTGAATTTAAAATGAAATTTATTTAAAATTTAAAACAATTGAAATTTTAAACAAGTGTATTATTGCCACACAATATTACCAAACCAACCAATGTAAACGTCTTACTGTTTTTAGCATGCTTAGACAGAATAAAGAATAGTGTTTATTAATGTTGACCATTAATTTGAAAATGAAATAGATGATTGATAATTGAAATAATGATTATGTTCTTATTATCTCCTCTCCGCTCCTCTCCTCTCCGTTTCCGTTTCCGGTGACTGTGAGTGTGAGTGGCGGTGGTGGTGGTGTGTGAGTGGCGCGGAGTTTAAACTGGTTTTCTGGTCTGTTTTTCAACTGGTGTTTCCACTGATTTCTGCTGCATTATCAGGTAAGACAGTTACTTTATTTGTCTGTGAGATTAGCTGCTGTCGGGAGGTATGGCGTCTGCGACGCCTCCTCCGACTATCCGGCATGGTGCTCGGATAGTTCCTCCAGACGGTTCAGTTTCCGTGGAGGAGGTTCTGCTGGCAGCAGGTGAGCAGGTAGGACACGACAACATCTTGTTTGCCTCTCGCATGAACAGGGCGGTTGTCGTGTTCCTGAGAAGTGAACCTCACGTTTTTCAGTTAATCGAGAGTGGCGTGTTCATCGGGGACCTGTTTGTGCAGGTCTCCCCGCTGACAGCTCCCTCAACGCGGATCACCGTATCCGGTGTTCCGCCGTTCATTCTAAACGAGCTGATAGAGAAGGAGCTTCGCCGTTTTGGAAAGTTTGCCAGCGGGTTTAAAACTGTGACTTTGGGATGTAAAGACCCCAAACTGAAACACGTCCAGTCTCTGAGGAGACAGGTGTTCATGTTCCTGGACTCGCCGACACAGACTTTGGAAGTGTCTTTCCGTGTTAAACAAGGCGACGCTTCCTACATGGTGTATGCTAGTTCAGGACAGATGAAGTGTTTTGAATGTGGTGATGTGGGACATAAACGGTTTGCGTGTCCACACAAGCAGCAGGGGGAAAATGCGAACGGCTCCGCTCGCGCCGGAGCGGCGGGTGTGGCCGCTTCCGCGGCTGGCGGGTCCTCGACCGGCGCGCCGGAGGCCGATGCCTCCGCGGGAGCTTCGGCTCCGGAGACTGACACGAATAACGAGATGGTTGTCAGTGGAAGTGGAGAGGTCCACTACTCTCGGGGATAACAGTGCTACGATGAGCGTGACTGCAGGTCAGGAGTCTGCAGATGAGGTTAGTCTGAGCCCCTCTCAGGCTGCTGACAACAACACTGCAACAGGGCTGGTTGAGAATAAAGGAGTTGTTCGAAAGAGTTATCTTGACCAGGAAGTGGCCTTCAATAATGAGAACTTGCTGTTTAACAGCCAGGCCTCATGTGCAAGGGAGGATAGGAAGATGAATATGAGTCAGACAATGTGTCCATCTCTGAGGCACCCTGCATGAGCACTGACCTGTACTCTCTGGAGGAGATAAATCTGTTTTTGGACGAAACTTTCAAGAAATCTGTCAAAGTGGAAGATTACTTTAGGGACACTGACAAATTCATTAGATCAGTTAATGTACATAAAAGACAAGTTGGTTTTGACCTGCTAGATGAAAAAAAGCGCTTCCGTCTTAAAAAACACATCACCACTCTGAGAAAAATCAGCGGTAAAACCAGAAGAGTTAAAAAGTGAAATGATGATGCATCACTGGGTGTTTCTCTCTCTCCTCTGTTTGTTAACTGTTACTATCTGTCTGTGTTCCTTCTCTGACCTATCTATGAGGAGCCTTAAAGTAGGGTCTCTTAACATAAATGGTGGGAGGGATAGACAGAAAAGGGCTTTAATATCTGAGATCTCAGATCAAAAAAAGATTGATGTGTTGTTCTTACTAGTTTATCTTGCACAGAAGTAGTGAAAGGCCGTTTGCTCGTTGTTAGAGCATCCATAGAGGGCTCAGTTTACTGCTTTGTTAACATCTATGCCCCAAACAGTGGAAGAGGGAGAGTTGGCTTTTACATCCAGTTAAAAAATGAGTTGACAATGCATCAGGAAGAGTATATTATTGTTGATGGTGATTTCAATTGTACTTTAGATTTCACTGTTGACAGGATTGGTGAGGAACCCTACCCACAGTTGTCTCAGACCCTGAGCAATGCCATATTACACTCGGACTTGCTTGACTCTTTTAGAGTAAAACATCCACAATGCCAACAGTACACTTGGGTCAGGGTCTGCAATAACCAGGTTTGCGCAGCCAGATTAGACAGAAATTACATTTCAAAAACTCTCAGCCCCAGATTGCTTTCTTGCAGTATAAACCCAGTTGGTTTTACTGACCACCATTTAGTGACAGTGGGATTAGTAATTTCGTCAGGTGTACGGGCTAAGTCCTGTTGGCACTTTAACAATAAATTGCTGCTTGACAAAAATTTTTGTCATGATTTTGAACAGTTTTGGAATCATTGGAGAACTCAAAAAGTAAATTTTTGTTCCCTTAAGTTGTGGTGGGAGGTTGGGAAAGCACAAATATGTGTTTTTTGCCAGCAGTACACCTCCTATTCCTCTGCCAGGATAAAAACTGTAATTAATGACCTAGAGTCTGATATTAAGAGCATCGAAGAAGGCTTGAATAGGAGTGCAAATAACTTTACTGGCCCTCTGCTGGAGGAGAAAAGGTCGGAGTTGAGCTCACTCTTGCAAGAGAGGGTCAAGGGAGCCCTTGTCCGATCCCGGTTTCTTCAGCTTAAGGACATGGATTCCCCAAGCTCTTCTTTTCGTGGCAGAGAGAAAGCTAATGACATGCTTAAAGCTACCGGGGGAAGCATTACCACCGACCCAGTTGCGATGAGGAAGCATGCCATGGACCTCTATGCAGGCCTGTTTGGATCAGAACCTTGTGACCTGGAGTGTCGTGAAAAGCTTCTGAAGGATCTTCCTCAGCTCAGTGCAGAGGAAAAGGCTGATCTGGACAAAGAACTGACTCTGGAGGAGCTAACATCTGCCATCAATCAGATGGAATCTGGACGAGCACCAGGGATCAGTGGTCTGACCATAGACTTCTTTAAAACTTTTTGGAACATCATTGGTCATGATTTGCACGGAGTTTTCTTGGAGTGCTATAAAACTGGATTTCTCCCAGTGTCCTGTCAGAGGGCAATACTCTCCCTGCTGCCCAAAAAGGGAGATTTGGCACTTTTAAAGAACTGGAGGCCAGTTGCCTTGCTCTGTTCATACTATAAAGTACTGTCGAGAGCACTGTCTAACAGATTGAAAGAAGTACTAGGCAATATTATTCATATGGATCAGAGCTATTGTGTTCTGGACCGGAATATTATGGACAATATTTTTCTTATAAGAGATGTCATTGATGTGTGCAAATTTCACAATGTAAATATTGGTATTGTTTCTTTAGGTCAAGAAAAGGCGTTTGATAGGGTGAACCACTCTTAATTGTTCTCCACACTTAGGGCTTTTGGCTTTGGTGATGGGTTTGTGTCTTGGTTAAATTTACTTTATTGTAATGCACAGTGTTTGGTGAAAATGGGGGACAGGGTTGAGCCGACCAATCTCTGTACAGTGGGGCATAAGGCAAGCCAGTTATATAGTCTGGCAATTGAGCCTCTGCTGTGGAGGTTGAGGGATCGGCTCAGCGGGTTTTCTTTGCCTGGGTCCTGCGGGTTTGAGCATTCCCTAACATTGTCTGCTTACGCAGACGATGTAAATGTCTTTGTGTCCAACCAGGAGGATGTTCGGTGTCTGCAAGGTGCCTTGTCTCTCTATGAGAAGGCAACATCTGGGAGACGGAGGGGTTGAAGGTGTTGGGAGTTTTTGTGGGCACTCAGGGGTACAATTTAAGGAACTGGGAGGGAATCAGGGAGAAAGTGTGCGCTTGGTTGTCTAAATGGAAATGGTTGCTACCCCAGCTGTCATATAGGGGAAGAGTTCTCGTTGCTAATAACTTGATTGCCTCAACTCTCTGGCACAAACTCATCGCTCTGACACCGCCGAGGGGCTTCATAGAGGACATCCAAAGGACAATCCTGGACTTTTTCTGGTCTGGTAAACACTGGATCCGGGCAGCAGCCTTGTGCCTACCTGTAGCCAAGGTGGGCAAGGTCTAAAATTGCTGCTTTCAGACTGCAGATGGCACAACGGATCCTTTATAACAGTGGTCTAAGCTGGCTAGACACAGCTCGACTGCTCTTGAGGAGAGCTGGGCGTCTGGACTATGACAAACAACTTCTCCTGGTACAGAGTGCAGATCTTGATCTGTCTGGACTTACGCCGTTCTACAGTTCTGTACTGCAGGCCTGGCAGGGTTGTTCCAACGTGCAAGCAATCAGACTCCGGGTATGTGGGTTTTTGAGGAGCCATTGTTTTGCAATGGCTTCTTGAAGACTCTAGCCCTGCAATCTGTCAGCCTGAGGGCCAGCCTCAGAGGTGCTGGTTGCACCAAAGTAGTTCATTTGATGAAGCTGACTGCTCTGCCGGTAAACGTCCTGAGAGAGAGTAGCAAAATCACTTCCATTCGTTTGATTAACAGGGTGGTGGCAGAAGTCTTTGAGGCTCTTCCACCCCTTTTAAGACCTTTTGTAAGAGACCAAACCCCGTGTGAACAATGGAGTGAAGGCAGTGAGTACGGCTTCCCCACTCTGTCTGTTTCCCCTGCAGTGGGGGAGTGGCAGGAGAGGGGGGGTCGGCTGCTGTCTCTCACAACACCACACCTGGACAAGTTCAAGGAACAAGTTCACCTGTACCTGATCTGTGTGAAAGTCCTCCATCTCCGGTCCCTCTCGGAAGTTAGGGAGTCGGGGTGGACTGAGTTCTTTGGCCCAGTTGCTTCCCCGAAGGGCAGCTGGCGGTCCCTGTACAAGCCGCCCATTGAGAAGCGGACAGCAGACCTCCAGTGGAGGGTTGTATATGGTGCAGTAGCTATGAACAGATAGAGAGCACACATGGACCCTGGGGTTGGAGAAGAGTGTCTGTTTTGTTCACAGATTGAAACCCTTGCACATTTGTTTGTTGAGTGTCCTAGACTAGTATCACTGTTTGAGCTGTTAAAAAGGTTGTTTCAGGGATTTGGGATGTGTTTTTCTTTTGACTTATTTATTTTTGGCCCAAAATATCGGGCAAAGGAGAAATCTGTTTGTACATTGTTGAACTTTTTATCTGGGTCTGCAAAGTTGGCTATCTGGCTGACACGCAGGAACAAGACCCATAACTCTGGGTGCGTGGACCTGGTGCCAGTTTTTGAGGGACTGTTAAAGTCTCAACTCAGGGTGGAATATGCTTTTTATAAAACAATGGACAAGTTACAGGACTTCGTACGTGTGTGGGCTATGGGGGGGGTATTGTGTTCTGTGGAAGGAGATAGGGAGCTCACTATGAAGTTATGATCTGAGGGTTGTTTGTATGTGTTGGTTGAGATCCTTTGCATACCCTGAAAATAGTTTTTTTTTTTGTTTGTTTTTTTGCTCACGTGGTTTTTCTAATTTTGCCAATGTTGTTTAGCAAAGTGGTTTAATAAAATGACTTTGAAAACCAAAACCTCTCCCCTGCTCTCCTCTCCTCTGCTCTCCTCCTCTCTCCTCTCCAGACAGCGTCCAGCATTAGGAAAGTGTCTCGCTGCCTTCTCAGCAGCCTTCCCTGTTGCCTTTCTTGAGCCACACATCAATAAGTTCAACAGCTTCTCCATCTACAACAGCAAAGGAACTAAAGACAGAGGGGGTACTGATGAATATGGTTTTCATTTTAATGTTATGCTGCTCTTTGTGCTTGTATTTCACAAACACTAGGGGGAGGGATTACACCAAAATATACAAGTCATATTGTAATTGTATCCTTTGAGAATTATGTATACTCTTTATGCAACTCAGTACTTCATGTCTTCAAATCAGATACTGTATTGTACAGAGTGCTGAGGATTTGCAGTGTCTGTGTTGACATTCATTTGTAATCACCACATGTGTGTGCACAAGCTGCTGATGACTCAGCAGGTGTTGAAATAACATGAAAAAATGAAAAATAATTTAGTGTAGAGATCAGCACTAACATTAGCAGGCTAGACTAACTAGTGTCTGCTCTCCAAGTGAAAGACAAATTTAGAAACATTAATACATCAAAAATTTAATGTAATTAAATAGAATTAAATTGTTATTTCATAACTGCTAAGACTCATTTGTTGAAACCTTCCAGCCTTTTCTCAAAACTGTACACACAAAACCCAGTTTGCAAACTACATTCATAAAAAGTCTGACTCTTCTTGCGAAATCAAAGAAAAGCTTCAGATCAGTTTTAACTGCGTTCAAATTCAAACAATGTGTTCAGATCATACACACAGCCAGTCAGAAGAAATGCACTGCTGAGCATTCATTACACACTACATCAAAAATGGCAGAGACAGCGTTCAGAGCAGGTATTCACAACTCAGTAACACAGTTCAGATACTGCATACTTTAAATACGGCAAGCAATACAGTATTGAATGTGGATTCATCCAGTGCCATGGCCTGTAGGAGACTTTTCTTGGTATAGGGTTTTCAGTCATAGACCTTCCATTGCCATACAGAGATAGACTCGTCTATTGGATTGAGGAAGGGGAAGTATAGTGGCAGGAAAACATCTGTGAATGGCTGGTTGGTGTTGAATCACTCACACTCAGGATAACATGGTGAGAACTGGTGTCACAGACTATGACATAGACAGGATGCTCTGCCTGCTCACCACCCTTTTGCTCACACCCAAATAGAGATGTAAGAAGATGTTGGGTGTCATATGATGGAGGAGCCCATGATTACTTATGGCTGCACAGTGTCACACTGCCACCACACTGGACAGAGACTTTGACGATGGCCCATTGGCCAATGATGTTCCTGCCTCTCCCTCTCCTCCTCGTCAGACTGAATCCAGCTTTATCCATAAAAATGTTTTTCCAGGGAATCCAATTCAAACACTCCTGCACATGCCTAATTTACATGCATTACAATGTAGTGTAGCTTGACAGTAGTGTATAAGTGCTGCTGTGAAACTCTTGACCAAGTCTTCCAAAATATCTCATGTGACACTGATTCTAATTGCTCTTCAATGGCTCCCCATCAAATCCAGAATCCAGTTCAAAGTGTGATCACCTATACAGCCCCACATGGTCAGGCTTCTGCCTACATTAGAGATCTGCTGCAGCCATGTGTTACCAGCAGGTTTATATTGGTTTCATCTCATCATCAGCAACAAGTGTGGACAGTTTTTAATCATTGTGTGTAAGCTATGATATATTTGCTGTAGTTGAGTTTAACTTCTGCCACCTATACATCATATTATGCTTCACAAGTGCATCACAGTGCAAAATGTGTAAGAGTAAATGAGATCTGCAAGTTGTGTCTAACTAGGTGAAAATTAGCTGAGCATTTGGTTCAGAGAATGGAGTTTAGTGTTTTAGCAATTCAGAAAAAACACTAAGTGCATTTCTCTTCCCACTTCCCAGCTTTAGGTCTTCCGGGGCACGTTTGGGAGGTTTGTCCTGTTATCCCAAACTTAGAGAAGTCTCTGGAGGAGATCATGGAGTTGGCAGAGTCTGGCATGAGATATACTCAGATGCCTCATGTCATGGAGGTGGGACATATAACAAACTTAAAATGTATATAACAGAACAGGAATAAGGACCTGGGTTCAACCATGGACCTTATTTCTATTGTGTGTGGGTTTTGTTTCCTCAGGTTGCTCTGGTTTCTTCTCAGCTCAAAATAATCCATTTTAGGTATTAGAAATATTCTTTCCATCGTCCATTAACCAGATTGTGAATTGAAGAGGCTTTCACTGTTGGCTCAGAGACCGATTCATCTGTATGAAACCAGCCTCATCAGACTGTTCAGATGTACTCAGTATATCTAGAGCTACACCTTTAGAGTCAGTAGAGTAACACTGTGTCTGTGTCCATGATGAAGCCAGACATTGTTGAGCCTTCATGATCTCATTATAATTAAACACTGGGTATGTATTCTTTTGACTGCAGGTGGTGTTACCCATGTTATGCAGCTACATGTCTCACTGGTGGGAACATGGACCAGAGAGCAATCCAGACAAAGCTGACAGCTGCTGCACCTCTGTGACCTCTGAACACATGAACACTCTGCTGGGAAACATTCTCAAGATCATCTACAACAACCTGGGAATAGATGAGGGGGCGTGGATGAAAAGACTGGCTGGTAAACATGAAGCACAGTGTCTCTGACAGACAGACGTGCATCCCTCTTTCTTCTTTCTATAGGATGCTTCACAAATGTACTTTACCAATGAATTTGACTTGACCAAAATGATGGGCAGGTCCTGTGGAGTTTTCCTCTGAGCAAACATTCAGTGTTACTCACCTCATTGTGTGTACTCCTGAGCTCAAGAGAACCTGTTTAAAAATGCATTTAGTGAATGAGCTAGCTAAAGCTAATGTAGTCTGCACAAATGTTCACTTGAAGAATAACTGATTAGATTTTGGTGGTCAAAGGTCAAGGTCACCGTGTCCTCACATTCTTGTTAATATTTCATTACAGCTACAGCCATTACACATTCACTTTGTTTCAAGGATGAACTGATTAGAATTTGATGGTCAAAGGTCACTGTGCCCTCACAAAACACATTTTTAGCCATCTCATTCACTTACACACTTATTATCTGCAGATGGACAGGTTAGCAGAGGCATACAACTGTGAGATGATAATTCTCATTCTGTTTTTAACTCTCCACTCCCATCTTTGTGTCTGCCCCCAAGTTTTTTCTCAGCCAATCATCAGCAAGGCCAAACCTGAGCTGCTCAAGACCCATTTCCTGCCTCTGATGGACAAACTCAAGAAAGTGAGTCATTATTATTATTATTATTATTATCATTTTAGAATGTGTTTTATAATGTGTTGTAGATTCCTACATGACCTTGTACAAGACAAGTGGAAAATAATGTATGGCTCTAAATTGTTATAGCAGCACAGGTTAAATGATTTGATGGTCTAACACAATGTTTAAGAAAACAAATCAAATAATAAAAGATAATTCATTCATACTTCTACAATGTCAGATGAAATGATGTGAAAATACTGCTGTTGAATAATTTGACTTCATGGTCATACTAGTCACTATTAGGCTCCTTGTCCTGGGGTTTCAACACACACACACACACACACACAGAGTAGTACATTGTAGCTTCAGCAACCCCATAACTAGATTACTGCAAAAATAACTTGACACAGTGACAAGAAGCTTTTCTAATGGGCTGTAATTTCCTGACAGCAGTTATAGTAATTAAAAATCGTAAAATTTTACTGCAGTGAGTAAATGTATTTGGTGTGCACATTAACAGATTGTAATGTTTACTACTACTGTAGAAAGCAGCAGTTGTGTTGATGGATGAGGAACACAGCAAGGCGGAGGGGAGGGGTGAGATGTCAGAGACAGAGCTTCTCATCATGGATGAATTCACCATATTGGTCAGGGACCTGTACGCCTTCTACCCTCTCCTCATCCGATTTGTTGACTACAACAGGTACAGTGCTCAGACTGAAGGCTTCCTGTACGTCACTGCTTACACTTGGACATGCTCTGAAACAACCAATATGACTTATATTATGACATCATTTCGCCATGATATTTTTCAGTAATATCATATAAGCCTACAGGCATGTCCAGTAGATGATGTGTGTTGCTGCCACCAAGCTTTATATTTGCTGCATTTTGGGAAGGGGTGACAGAGTCAACATGAGTAGCTCAGTTCATTACAGAACACAAAGAACCTTCTAAAGAAGTGCTACTAACTACCTTTATATATTGACAGGGCCAGATGGCTGAAAGAGTCCAGTCCAGAGGCTGAGGAGCTGTTCCCGCATGGTAGCTGAGGTTTTCATCTTCTGGGCCAAGTCTCATGTAAGAAAATCACTGACAAAGATGCAAAGTAAGACAACAAGGTGCTGCTGATTGAAAACCTCACAGAGTGAGGTAGACAAGGAGCAGGTAGTGAGAACACTGGTAAACTCCTGCTTACTGTCATGATCTGGGAACTCCACTGATGAATGATTTTCATGTCCATGTCAAAAGGTGCTTGTACTGCTCATTTCACTCTATGGAGCTTTCAGACGCTTTGAGCTCACTGTGTTTTTTAACTGGCCCTTATAGTTTAATCCTTTCATGTCTCATTAAGAGCCAGGTTTAATGGTCTCCCTGACCTGCCTTGCACCCTAACCATGTCAGAAATCAAAAGTGTCTATACTTGATCCAGACAACCAGAACATGAAGTGAAAAGCAGGCTGTCACAGAGAGGAGATGTGATATTTGTTAGAAATTGGGAGAACAGCACACATTTTCAGACAGTCTCCCCTGGGAGACACCACAGGGTTGCTTTTTGTTGTTCTCATGAAAAGCGGCACAAATAGTTGAGTTAGAGATAGATCAATCCTTGCACTTTTCTCACCTCCTCAGAGCTGGCCAGTCACAGCATGGAGCGGATGTGGATGTGGATCATCGGTTTCATGAAAGTTACAGAAATAGTTCCCATAATCCAATGTTGGAAAGGTATGGGAGGACAGGGCTACTGAATCTATCCAACCATCTGACAAGCACTGTGGACAGAGTATAAAACCAGCAGTAACTTCCACCCCCTTATAAAAGTGAAGGCAGCTGCTTCAAACTCACAAACACACTCCTACCAAGCTCCGAGATACAAGAGTAGGTGTACTGAAAAGGTTGAACTGAGGGATCTCCTCAGGCCCAGAAACACAGCAATGAACCAAAACATTATGGCCACTCACAGATGAAATGAATAACACTGATACGCTGCAACAACAGTGCATAATTGATGGATGAGGCAACAATGGTTATCCCATCTGGTCTGAAACAACAGAGGGGCTTCACTGTGGCACAATTCATTGAATTCTAATGGCGGTTATGGGAGAAACACAATGCGCATCACACCCTGCTGCATATGTGGCTGGTGATACTGTTTCGGCTCATATGTGTACATCTTCTCAAATCTCAGTTTGAACCATTAGATGTAAAAAAAATAAAAATAAATCAAAGCCACCAAGAGCTAGATTCATATATTTTGTGCCATTAATTTGCAGTAGCAGCTAGCCAGGCTCAGCAACTGAAAGATGGAAAATACATTACAGGCACACAAGTATTGGACTGAATAGATCACCAGGTTTGGATTCTCACACATTGCACAACACACTGAATCAGAGCTTTTAAATAAGGACATATTGGACTCAACAGGTGGTGAGAAATAGGTCTAAGATGGGATGCCCATGTCTGCGTGATGGTAACTTGGCAAGTCTGCCTGGCAGAACATAACCTCATCCAGACAAATGAAAATTATACAGACTTAGAACTTCTCTACTCCTCAGGTAACCATCTGGCCCACATGGAGCTCTGTGAGATGGCTTCTCTTTCTCTTTCTTTCTTTCATCTTCTTTCTCTCTCTCCCTTTCATCTTAAAGAGATGTTGTCTTCACTTCCTGTAACCATTGTTTCAAATTAAAAGGCCTCTGCAGAGTCACATGATTGCATCTTCATAACTTTGCAGCAGCGGCAATAATTTTCCCCAAAATGTATTTAGCATGAACACTGCAGATAGAAAGTTGGCATCTTGGACATAGCTCAGTTATGAAATTGTACTACACCACAGAGTGTCTCTCCTGCCGGGCTGCTGACAGTTTTGTCAGCTGGTTTTCGCTCACCATAATGGCAAGAGTTTCAGTTTTAGCTGTTCAAATTCCTGAGATGGTCATGCATCTTTCAGCAGGCAAAACTTAGTTGTTGAGTTGAGAGTATCAGAGCGGCCAACAGAAAGAAGTCCCTCTGCCCTTCATTTCAATCACATTTCCATCACACTACCTCCATCACAGTTAGCCAATTTAGTGACAAGACTCAGTTGTAAAGTTTACAGTCTGTTGCACGCACCTGTTCCTACAGTGCTCTGTCTGAATTGTGAGGCAGCTGGAATTGTGAGTCAAATCAGGGTCTTCCCAACTGATGCATTGAATCATCAACTTTTAAGGGGTAGCTGATGGAGAGCCAACACTATCAAGTATATCTGATGTTGAACTGAGAGGAATGAACAGAAGATTCTCTGATTTATCTGCATTTAACTGAGGGAAGTTCTGAGACATCCAACAGTGTATGTTAGGTAGGCAGGCCTTCAGGGAAGCTAGACAACTGGGGTTGGTGGAATTAAGTGGAACATACAGCATCATCTGCATAGCAATGAACTGGATGGTATGCTTATGGATAACATGATCTAGGAGGAGCATATAGGTTGAAAATAGTAAAGGGCCATGGAAGGGTCGTGACCTTTTAACTTGTCACTGAATAATCCAAACGGATTCATTTTCAACATCAGACAGTATAACAGCATGACAGAGGAGTGATGAATTATGTCATGTTATCGTCTTTCTGCAGAACTTCAAGAGGGAAGAGCAGAACTTTGTGGTCCAGAATGAAATCAACAACATGTCCTTCCTCATCACTGATACCAAGTGTAAGATGTCAAAGGTATGGGTACATGGAGAGGCATGGGAAGTCTTTTAACAGTGTGTGTTTGTACATCTAAACATGGGATTTGGTCATGTTAATTTACCTTTGTAAAATGATACAGTAGGAAAACATATAAACAATGCAAATACAACAGTAACAAAAATAGAGGAATTTGGTGATCAAGATTCACAACCAACAGCCACTATACAGTGATATAATGTGAAGGAAAGCTAAATATCTTGTCATCTGATGTTTGATTTTGTCTCAGGGAATAGTTTCAGACCAGGAGAGGAAGAAGATGAAGAGGAAGGGAGATCGATACTCGATGCAGACGAGTCTGATCGTTGCTACTCTGAAGCGTCTGCTGCCTGTTGGACTCAACATCTGTGCCCCTGGAGAACAAGAGCTCATCGCACTGGCCAAGAACCGCTTCACCCAGGTATTGAAAAATAACATTTAGTACATTCTGAAAATTGATGTTATGGTTACTGGCATGAGACCTTCCTACTGTATAACAAGGGACTATAGAAAGGATTTCAGTGACTTCAGTTTTGAAGTAGCATCATACCTAAAAATTCCTTGGTATAAAAGAAGAAGAACAGAAACACTTCATTTCACCTAGCAAACAATTAATTACTGGTAATACCAAATGATTTGGAAAATCCATATGTACAATATGATCATTTTGTGATGAAACTGTTAAATCAAAGTCAAAGCTTGTACAGTGTTCTCAGGCAAACAAATATTTTTATTCTTATGGTATCATGACAGTATAAATTACCATCATGACCTGTGACCTCAAGGGTTAACTTCTTATCATTGCATTTTATGCCTTTATTAGATAGTGATAGTAGAGAGATGACAGACATGAGGGAAAGAGAGATATAACAAAGGGTTGCAGCGATGTTATGGTTCATGGTCAGCAGCTTGATCTCTTTTTTCATAACTAGCAGTGATGTCTTGTCCATTAGGATCTAATGAACTGTATATTTGTTCTGTCAACAGAAAGATACAGAGGATGAAGTGCGAGAGATCATCAGGAACAATCTCCATTTACAAGGGAAGGTAAGAATACAGTGAAGTAAGTTAAGGTTTGATATATACACCAGTGAAAACCTTGTTGCTGTGAGGCCACAATGCTAACCACTTTACCACTGTGCTGCCCACACATTTAAATGCATTTTCTAAATGTGATTGTGGCTGTATGTGTTTTTCTTGTACAGCTGGAGGACCCAGCTATTCGTTGGCAGATGGCTCTGTATAGGGACCTACCTAATCACTATGAGGAAACCTCTGACCCAGAGAGGACTGTGGAGAGAGTCCTGGACATCGCTCATGTCCTCTTCCACCTAGATCAGGTGTGTGTGTGTTTGTGGAGAATAAAAGATGATACAGAGCGGAGGACAATTTCAACATTGCATTTCAGGGATCACTCAAGGACTGATGTGATGTGAAATGATCATGTCTGTCCAATTTTGTGAAGCCAATACTGTTTGAAGATGCACTTCTGTAACCAGCTGTCCTAAAGGTGTCAGTTACATGGTCTCCAGACAGTGAGCCACCTCCCTGCTGAGTTCAGTTTGTGTGTTTAGGTGGAGCACCCTCAGCGCAGCAAGAAGGCTGTGTGGCACAAACTTCTGTCCAAACAGAGGAAGAGAGCCGTGGTCGCTTGCTTCAGGATGGCACCGCTCTATAACCTGCCCAGGTAAGTTCTACACCCACACACATACTGTACTTTAGATTCAGTGCTCATCTGTGTGTACTGCACATCTGATATATCTTAAGTTATTACCCCTCCCTGCATCTCCCCAAACTAGGCACCGGGCTGTCAACCTGTTCCTGCAGGGCTATGAGAAGTCCTGGATAGAGGCAGAGGAACACTACTTTGAAGATAAACTCATAGAGGATCTCGCTGTTAGTTCATTTCTATACCAAAGGAAAACAAGTGATAGAATTTCTTTTACTTTGAAGAAAAATCTGACTCTGAGACCAAATATTTTTTACCCTTGAGTATCTTCTGATTGGGAATGTGTGTTTATGTCAGAAACCAGGTGAACAAGAGCCATCCGAAGAAGAGGAAGGGATGAAGCACATAGACCCACTGCATCAGCTCATTCAGCTGTTCAGTAGAACAGCCCTCACAGAGAAGTGGTGGGTTCTCATAGATGCATGTAAGATTCAAGTGATGTGATTTTCTCACACCAACATGTTCATTAACTTGAAAACTTTCTAACAGAGAGACTCCAAAACATATTCACAGCAGTGAGACTTCTACCCCAGCCACCATTCAGACCTCAGACATTTATGGTGTGTTTGACTCACTTCACTTGTCCAGCATCAGTTTTTGGGTGTTGAGTCTGATTCCAGTTGGCATGTTTTGAATCTAAACGCTGAGCTTAAAGTGGCTGAAAGTTGAATCCAGCTGCAGTGGATTTTTCAGTGTGATCAGCAGCACCAGTAGAAAGCTCACATCACCAGAGTCACTTAAATCAGTGCCACAATAAAAATGTTTAATACAGCTTAAATGATAAAACCTGTTCAGTCAATTGGTTCTAATGTGTATGCACATATTTCTTGTTGCAGTAAACTGGACGAGGACAATCTTTACATGGCCTATGCTGACATCATGGCTAAGGTACCAGCTGCTGAATGCCAGTAGAAACTTTGTCATTACTTAGAAGTCAAATAGCTGCTTATGACAATGTTAATTGTTGCCTCCATATGCTCCTTTGTTTTTCATCACTCTTCTTCCGTCAGAGTTGCCATGATGAAGAAGATGAAGATGGAGAGGAAGTGAAGAGTTTTGAGGTGGGTGATCAGTCACTCTTTGTGTCCATCTGTCAGTCTTTATGGTGGCTTTAGTTGTAGACTGTTCTGCTACTTCATGTCAGACCTGTTTGGTGTTTCACATGAATAGGAGAAGGAGATGGAGAAGCAGAAGCTGTTGTATCAGCAGGCTCGGCTTCATGACCGAGGAGCTGCTGAGATGGTGCTTCAAACCATCAGTGCTAGCAAAGGTAGGTTCATGTCCTCCCAGCTTTTTCTTGGATAGTTTTGGCCATAGGTACCTGGTAGATTGCACATATAATACATTAAATCAACTGTGAATTTGTGTGTTTTGTAAATAAAGACGTATCTGGTGTGGTGACTATGAACTAGTGATTGAAATAATGACTGGTTAAGATGTGTCAGGTTAAGATGACTCAGAGAATGGTCACCTACATTACATATGGTAATTACAGCACTACTGTCAGTTGCATTCATTCACTTTCTGAATGAGAGTGGCAGCTGACTTATGAAAATGTAAGCATGCAATGATCTTGTGTTGGGAGAGACAGAGACTGAGCCTGCTCTGTGGTAGGTCATGGAATAATGTCCAGGTGTTTTCTGTGTGTTATGCCTTTTCGCCAGGTGAGATGGGTCCCATGGTGGCCTCTACTCTGAAGCTGGGCATAGCTATTCTGAATGGAGGAAACTCTACTGTACAGCAGGTATTACAGTGCTCACTCACTTCTGTTTCTGTCATGAAAATGCTGTTGTTAGTGTTAGGAGTGTTTGTATGTCAAATGCTGTATATTTATTTGTATATGGATATAATCTTCAGCTTGTGTATTCCATTTGTATGTATCTAGTATCTGATACCTACTTAATATAAGACACAAACAAAGTAACAGGAGCATGTGGAGATTCAGTCTAATTCATTGTTCCTTTGAAATGTGTCGTGTTTGTTGAGACCCTGTCTCCAGTCTCTCTGTGTCTCTTTGACAGAAAATGTTGGATTATCTGAAAGACAAGAAGGATGTAGGCTTTTTTCAGAGCCTGGCTGGTCTGATGCAGTCATGCAGGTAACTCTACAACAGGAGGTTAGTTGTACTTTGGCTGCTGATTTGGAGCAGTTACCGCAGCAGTGGTTGTGACACAGCTCGTGGAGGTGATTAAGGCACTTAAAAACACCCAATGCCCAGTTTTGTCAGAAATCACACTCTTCCTCACAGTCATGACTCAGTCACACACAGACATATTTTTAGATTCAGTATGATTTTCTGAAGACATTCCTTTTGATGTCCATCATGAATAAACATTGTGTTTTTCAGTTTTCTTTTGTAGTAAAGTAATCTAGTGATGGTTATCTGTACATCCAAGGGTACACTGCAAACTGCAAACACAAACTGCTAATGGATAATCCAGCATACTTTGTGAGACACTGTTGTCTATTCATATACATACATCAGTCCAGTGACATTTAACACATGGAACATCCACAAAAAAGGCAAAAAGGTTATTTATTTGAAAAGATATTTCTTTGCAATCATCACTTAACTTGATATGATCAGTAGTTTTTAATAATGCACATATGCCAACACCTTTATTTATTTTGCATTGAATAGGCTGAATATGTACCATCTCAATAAGGTGGGTGGGGTGACCCTACCTCAAGAGTTTGACAGAGAAGGGACATTTGTCTGTGTTTCAGTGTTCTGGATCTGAATGCATTTGAGAGGCAGAACAAAGCAGAGGGACTGGGAATGGTGACAGAGGAGGGATCAGGTAAGTTTCATTAACCTATACATCCCTCATAGACTTATTTTATAGCAATAGAAAGAAAGAAACATTCCTTGAACATCTCTTTTTGTCAGTAGGAGATTAGTGTTGTTGCTCTGAAACCTTACTAAACAAGACAAAGTAGCTAAATTATTTAGAAAAAGCCAGTCCTGCTTTTCTACACCAGGTGCAGGTACATTTCTTAAATGTCACTGTAATTAACCTCAGGATGGTTCATTTAAATCCACCTATAAAAATCCAGAGGGCACTGCTTGCTGGGACCAGTGGTTTCAGAGAGGAACACTAAAAGGTAGATTGTAAGGGAGCTGAAGGTTTTCTTTGTCCAGTTCAAAATATGAAGGTAAGACTGACATAAGCATGTTCTGGAGTGGTCTTCAGGACTGCTAACCTTGTGGAAAGAGATAATTAAAGTAGTTGTGCTACAAGAATTATACTCTTTGGTGTACACACCTCTTTTTGATACATGAAGGTTATTTATTTCCTGTCAGGTCATCCTTCTTTATTTATTTTGCTTTGTCCCATTTATCCTGTCATCACTTTGGTTGAGCATTTTGTTGATTTTAATCAAGTGGTAATGCACTTGTTCATATGCATTATCAAGTACGATTCCTGGTGTGCAAGTGTATGTGCTCATGATTTGCCTGCTACATCCTCTATGTGTGTGCAGTTGTTACAAATGTTCACAGTCATCCTTTAGATTGCACATGGATGCTCAAAATCCAAATCCGTTACCTTCATATAGACAGCCCACAACAGTGTAAGAAACGTTCATTTGTTTGTTTGACTCTTGTAGAACTAGATTTTAAAAAGCATTAATAACTTCCTCTAAGTACTGAGTAATCTACTGGGTAGGTGCAGCAGTGAAAAAAAGCTAAATACCTGAAGTTATTCTGTTGCAGTATATGACATTTCTGACCTCCTTTCACACTTTAATTTCATATAATTTATACACTCTGTTCTGTAAGTAGCTGAGCAGAGGTGGATGCACAGTGATGTTATTATTCCACCATTAAACCCTCAGAATGAATCAATGGGAGTACAAACAAAGTCTAAGACTGTGGGTCTCCTACAAAAAGTCAGTTTCTCTCCTCTAACCATGACAGTGATCTTTTTCTTTTTCTAGTGAACTAAACATAACCACAGCTTAACTACTGAGGTGGCAGATCAGAAAACACTCACAGGATTCATGTTTTCGTCACATTGGTTGTTTTGACACCTCGGACAGAGACCTTTTTCATTGTTTAGGCATAAGGACTTACTAGTACGTTAAATTAGGTATGACCTAATTACTGAATTATCAGCTATGTTAATAACCTAAATACTAATAAATAATCACCTATGAATTCACAGATAACCATATGAAACAGCTTGAAGACTGTGGTCTATCTTAACCTTCCAAATTAGTTCACATTAAGTGTAAGTCTTATGCTTGCTGTACTGGTTGTTTACAGAGTAGTCACTACAGAAAACACTTTGTTCTAATGATTATTAATATGACTATATTTCTTCTAGTTTTCAGTACAGCTAAATGATGCCTGTTTAAATATGAAGTAAATACATAAGAGTAGAGAAATAACAAGAACACCTGACAATATATTATCACTGAAAACAAGAAATTCTGCAGTTTTAAAGCTCATGCTGACTGCTGATTTATATTAGACAGTAGGTGTTTTCTCTTCCTAAACCAATCATTACTAAAACTGACTTTGTATTACTCATTACTGCACATATTGTAGCATGAAGTCATGGAACCAACTACAGCTGATAATGTTCTACTCTAAGAAAAAACTCTGAACCACCACTGTGAAAGACGTAGTACGAGGTCTTGGTGTTCTGCATTTTAGGTGACCCTTTGCTGTTTTCTGTTATTTAGTCTATCATTTTTTTCATGTTGACCAAACAACTTAATTGGGAATTTTTAAAGCTCTTTTCCCTATATGTAATCTTTTTCTTTGTTTCTTTCTTTGTTTCTTACTTTCTTTCTCTCTTTCTTTCTTCCCCCTGTTTTCCTTTTCTCATTTTGGTTTACTGCACTTTCTTCCCTTCCTCAGTCATCACTCATGAGCGTGGTAATTATGCCTTCTGCCATTTTCTTGTGTGTTGGTTGGTCTCTCTCTCGCTCTTTCACCACAGATGGTTAGTCGTTGTGTCAGTTCTGTCCAGGTCCTGAGTGTAGACCTTCAAACCTCGTCCTTACCAGCTCTGTGCTTGTAGCTACTTTTCTGCCTTACCCTCACCATTCTAATCTGTTTTTGTTGTTGTTGTTGTTTGTTTGTTTGTTTGTTTTAGTATAGACCAATTACAAGTCACTCTCTGGTTGGATTTGTAGTTGGTCTTAGTCCACCTCTGAATTTTGATATAAAACATGTCATGTCATTCTTGGTCACAGTAGTGAACTGATGACAATACTATGATGGCTTGTTCTGGAATATGATGTATAGATGTTAGATGTTAAGATTTAAAATTGTTTAGAAACATCCAGGCAGAAGTAGTAGAAGTGTAGCTGCCACAACCTGCCGTCTAGAACATCACCCACGTATGCCTCTCCCAGGATTTGTACAGTATCTGGCACATTTTAAATATTACTAATATGAATATTGACCTTCCCCCACCCTCATCCTCCACCCACACCCTCTGAGCCATGTAGTCCACCTAAAGTCAGCGGGTTGTTTTGTCTCAGTAATGGAAATTTTTATTGTGCTGGTTGTTTTCTGTTGTGAAGTGTTCAATCCCTTCTGTTCTCAGCCACTGTCTCTGTCTCTTTTCTCACTCACTCTCTCAGGGCTGCAATGAATACAAAAATAGAACCAAATAGAAGTTGTTTCAACTGAAGCTGAATCATCTCCATTAAATCAACATTATGTAACTATTTAACCTTTAACTCTCAGCTTCAGATTCACTGTGATGGTTCAGTGGAACAGGGAGAATGGAGCCTCTGTCATTTGAACACCTGTTGTTGCTCTGTGGAACTTTGGTGAGCAGGTACAATCTCCCTCTAACTGAGTGATAGTCAGCAGCTTAAACTGCTGGAATAAGGCCCAGCAAGTTCCAGAGTAATGCTGAACTGTAGATCAGTTAAAAAGACTCTGTGTTACAGTTCACTGAGTGGGAATACACAGTCAGAGTTCTGGTTAAGAGACTGATAGACTTTGTTTTCTCTACATGAAAACCCCTAAACTGCACAGACTCAGAGACCAACAGGATTAATTTCCACTGGTGGCTGCAGAGGTGCTGTTGTTCAGTAGAGTTACATTTAGTTGCTTAGTTAGTTAGTTAGTTGCGAACACATCTATGTAACACAGCACAACACAACACTCATAGAAATCAGTGGCTTGTCTGCAGAGATACTTTTTATACAAAGGTAAATGCAGCTTTTTAGTGTGGACAATTAAGAGTGAAATCCAAACATTAGAATTAAAAGTGAACTGAACAGGTTTGTAGTTGAAACATAAACAACAGAAGACATTGACAATGTTGGTAGAAACCCTGGGGCCATTAGCTTTCTTATCCAAGTAACTGACCCTAAAAATACAATAAACACAAATGACCAATAAATGCACTGATTTACTAACTAACATAAATCATAGCTACATGGTGCAGGTTTATTGTTAATGCGAGCTGACTAGATAGCTAGCTAATGAAACAGAGAAGCCAAAGGTTAATAATGTGCTTCAGACTCTAACAGGCTAAAACAACAAACAGCAACAATGCAGGGTATAGGGTATGCTTGAATCTTTGATAGGTTTCTTTGTATAAACAAAGTGACATTTTCATGTTTGAAACAGTTAAAAGGTCAGTGTAAAGTAAACAAAATGTGTATTCTCAGATTAAAGATTTTGAAGGATGGAATGTATAGATTTAACAGAACCTAAAATGAAATTGCAGCCCTACTTATTTCTCATCTCTCACCTCTTCATGTCTTGTGTTTAGACTCCCTCTCTTTTCTCTCTAAGTGTTGCACTCTGGACTCTAAAGTGGTTGTTTCTAGCCATGCTCCTCTGTGAGTGGAGGAGGGTGAACTCTGATCATTTTCTCCTTCCTTCCTCTATTCTCTCTGTTTCCTGGCTGAGCTGTGTTCTGTAGACAGTCTACTTGTCCTCCATAACTGTTTTGCTTACATGAAAAAAAACTTGAATAACCTGTCCTTTTTTCATGATTTTATGTCTTGACTTATTTTCACCCCATGGTTAGGTTGTAGTTGTAGCATCATAGAGTGTAAATCTAAAATTTCTGACGCACTAGAGGGAATTTTCTGTTCTATTATACCATATCTGCAGCTTGTCAACTTTTAGAATCCTTTGACAAACCTATAGAGACATAATACAGAGATTTACTTGTTGAAACAGTAATAAGAATATAATATGGTCTCATTCTTTTTTTTTTAATTTTAGAGAAATGTATTCCCCTCATCCAGTGTGTCACTCTGTTTGGAATAAGCCTGAAAGTGCCTTTCCTTTCCTCCTTAATCACTGAGTCATATTTTCATCTTATTCTTACAATTCTAGATTAAGTTTTCATTGAAAAACATTGCATATCTGTTTTGGTGAGAAATACAGAGTTATATTACCTACTATTATTCAGAAAATTAAATGATATGTCTGTGCTGTTGTTGTGACATCCAGTGATTTAACAACCATGGTCAGGTCTACAAACATTTTCAATAGTGAATTTTATTGCCATAGCATCAGTAAATGTAGAAAAGATGTTGGGGATATTAAGGTGCCTTTTCAGAGAGTAAGCCCTAAGATTTACCTTCTCCATCTATCAGTCCATCCAGGAATTTAAACACAAATTCAGTCAATTCAATGTATGGATAGGTGGATGAATTTGTGATGATCTAGAAATTTTTTCCAGTCCAAAATTTCTAGTTTAATCTTCAAGAAATCAGTTAGAAAAATAAAACCCTCTGAAACAGACAGATGTCCGGAGGCAGGAGGAACTACATCCTCCGTGCTCATGGAGGCAAAACCTCTGATGCAGGAGTAATTCTGGGAGGTCAGAAGAGAAAGGCTTTCAGTCGACCTCAAAATGTTCTTAGATAATCATCTGACAATTCGGAGGAGGAGGCCTAGACTGTTTAATGCAGGTGAACTGCTGTTATTGATGGTGTTACTGATGATGAATTTAGGATTGCATCACTGCTTTTTTCAGATGATATAGTTCCTCTTTTTCACGGTTTGTTCAGACTATGGCCAAAAACACACACTAAGATGTTTTGTACCTGAGTGTGAAGCGGCCAGGAAGAGACCCAGAGTCTGATGTCATGGCACTCTCAGAGAGAGCATCGGAGTTCTTGCTCACAAGTGTGAGGAGGATGAAGTGGGAACTGAGCCTGTCACCAATTATCATGAGCTTTGGGTAATTACTGCAAGAATGAGATCACAGATCACAGGAATCCAAAATAAACTTCCTTGGTAAGGTGTGTGAGCTCACCCTTACAGACAAGGTAAGGAACCTGGACATCTGATGGATGGAAGTCTGATGAAGTGATGTCACCTGAGTCAGTGTTGGTTGGCTCTGAGGTCTACAAGAATGAAAAGTTAAAAAAAATCTGGGGATGAGTACTCTCCACATCTCTGCTGCAGGACAGAGGCTCCAGGCTACACTAGCTGCCACTCACATAACATGTGAATCTCTGAAGCACCGTTGGCAGTCAGGTTGCTCTGTGGTCAGAGTAGGCACCAGGTTTTGACAAGGAAGAATGTATAGAACAAAAAACATGATGTCAGAACCACTGCTGCATGGGTTTTGTGTCCAATTGTGAGTTAGGCAGTGCTAGAGGAATACAATGATAAATTTGTGGAGTACCCAGAATGCACTGGATGTATATCCTGTTTGGCCTGGGAAAAATAACTCTAGTAAGAACTGGAAGACATGGCTTGGGAGAATGATCTATGGGCTACCTTATTTAGCCTGCTGCCATCACATCCTAGTCCCCATTAAGTGGTGACAAATGAAACTACAAACATCCATTCCACCCTGTCCTGTCCACAACAATACTAAACACTGCACCACTGTCACCACTATAAGTGACTGTATCATTTTAGTCTGTTTAACAGTTATTATGTATTATAATAATATAACAACTTGTTACTACAATGTAATGCATATTAACAATGCATTAGCACAAATTCCATCATTCTAGGCCGTGATAAGTAAACTGAAGTGTTGACACCCTTGAGAACTGATCTATAGATAAGAAAAGTTTGTACATCCACCAAATTGCATTAAAAAAAAGAAAAGCTGCACTTTCAGTCTTGTTTCAGATCTCCAGATGTTCCTCCTTGAGCCCTTTCCAGTTTGTTGTCATATTTTATTGTATTCAGTTAATGTTTATGTTGTTATTGTATGAGTATGAGTTATTGTGTAGTGTCTCATCTTCCTCCTCTGACCCTCTTTTTCCTTTTGCATGGTTCAAAGCAGCATTTTAACACAGTCAGAGCAGCTGTCCTCAACTTCCTCAGTGTGTAGTCTGTGCAGAATCTCCAATGGAAAGCACAAACCAACACATTTTCAGTCTAACAATGAGCAGCAGCTTTTAGAAAACATGAAAAGAGCCTAAATCCAGTCCTGACTGTAAAATGCTGCAGTTCAAAGACCAGTGCACTTCAGTCCACCACCAAGTGCTGTGGCTGCCCACTGCTCATCCAAGTGTGTGTGTGTGTGTGTGTGTGTGCGTGCGCATGCGTGTGTGCGTGCGTGTGTGTGTGAGATTGCATTAGATAAGAATGGCGTTTTATGACCATACACCTTTCACAGACTGAAACACTGCAGATTACTTAACATTAGCTCCATCTCTCTTTAATAGTTCTTCACTCTCCATCCTCTTGTCTGTCTATCCCTCTCCTATTTGTTGTCTGCTTTTGTCTTCTCTGTTCTCTGACTTTTTTTTATGTGTATGTGTGTCTGTTTATATGAACGTGTGTGTGCATTCGTGTGTGTTTGCACATGCTCGTGTTCATGTGTGTGTGTTTGTGCATATGTGCTTGTGCATATGTGTGTCTGCATGTGTGTCGTCCTGTTTGTGTGTGCATGTATGTGTGTGGGTGTGTGTGTCTCTTCTCTCTGGCCAGGTGAGAAAGTCATGCAGGATGATGAGTTCACCTGTGACCTTTTCCGCTTCCTGCAGCTGCTCTGTGAAGGACACAACTCAGGTGTGTGTGTTTGCATGTGTTCTCTGGTACTGACTCATGAGTCTACGAATGTAGTTACATTTCTTAATGATCTGCAGACCTTTTTAGCTGTTAACCTGACCGGTATGTTTGTGCATATATTACAGGTTTGGACCATATTTTTGTGCTGGTAGAATGAGTGACATTATTTCACTGGTGTTTCCTCTCAGACAGCCTCTTTTACAACAAGGAGTGTATGGTTGCAGTTTGAAAAAATGATTGGAAATTTGTTCCTTCAAACAGTATCAGTATCGTGCTCAAAGAACATGCATGCAGTGATCTGATGGCCAAATGGTCAGGACAGACCACATGGGTGCATTTTGTATGAACCTGAGTAAGGCAGCAGGTCTGCAGTTCAACTCCTAACCGGCTCAGATCATTTACTGCATGTCATTCCCCCTGCTCTCTTTCCCCCAAAATTATTTTAAAAAAGGAACATACACTTTTTCCATATCCTAAATAACTGACTAGATGTGTACTCAGAAAATGACCCCCTTATATTATGCTATAAGGTTTTCATTCAGATGTTTGAGGCATAACACAATATGTCATGCAGTATTTTACTGAAATTTTACCACCACTGTATTTATTCATTTGAAGACATTTTACAAGCATAAAATTGCAACATTTTGTGTTATCCTGTTGCAGACTTCCAGAACTACTTAAGGACACAAACAGGGAACAATACGACTGTCAACATCATCATCTCTACTGTTGACTACCTCCTCAGAGTCCAGGTTTGTTCCTGTTCCTGATGTGTTTTCCAAAGTTTAAACTGAAATGATCATGTAATCAGTCTGTTCTAAAAACCATGTAACTCCTGTTCAGTTAGTGGAATTGTAGATTTTACTCACTGTGACAGTTCACTGTTGATGCAGTGCACCTAACACTGTAAGCCTGTCCCATCTTAAAGGAAATTCCTATATTCTCTTCAAAAATGTGTTTTTAACAGACTTGCATTTCTATTTTCCTTTTGCTATTTGTTGATTTGCTCAGATAGTATATTTGTATTGATTCTTTAAAGGAGCTATATGTACCACTTAACAAGAGCTTCAGTCATTGTTACGTTTCCAAGTAGCAAACACTGGTGTTGCTTTCCACAGCTGGAGACAGCTCTTGGTGAGTAAAGTTTGATGCTGAACTCACAACATTTCTTCTGGATTGGTAATCAAACAGCTTTTAATGCTAACATTGGCTATGTAGCAAAAACTTACATATAGCACCTTTAATCAGTACATGTTGCCAGTACACTCAAGAGTCACAGTTTCTACCACTGTTGTTACTACTACGACTATTAATAATAATTTAATTTATTTTCTCATGGTCTATCTATCTATCTTCTGACTTTTTGTTTTCCTTCTTTTTTCTTCTTTAGGAGTCTATCAGTGATTTCTACTGGTATTATTCTGGGAAAGATGTTATTGATGAGCAGGGCCAGAGGAATTTCTCCAAGGCAATAAATGTGGCCAAGCAGGTTTTCAATACACTGACTGAGTACATCCAGGTAAGAAGAGCCACTGCAGTTATCACTGTCGTTATTATGTAGAATTATTTAATTATGATTATTCAATTATTTTCAAATATCATTCTCCAAAGTTAAAAATAGCTTCAACAACAACACCTTACAAGGAAACAGGATGGAGAGATTCTTCATTTCTGAATGGAAAGATGTAAAAAAAAAAAAATGACGATGGACATTTGACATTTGAAAATCAACAGTACATTGATATTCTACAATAGTTAGAGGCTGTGTCTGTCAACTAATTTAGAAAACTGCTGTTGAGTAACATGGACATTAGATTATTAGTTGTGATGTGATTGTGACTGTTGTTTGTGATGTTGAAGGGTCCATGCACTGGCAACCAGCAGAGTTTGGCCCATAGCCGTCTGTGGGATGCTGTGGTTGGTTTTCTCCATGTCTTTGCTCATATGCAGATGAAACTGTCTCAGGTGAGCTAAGATCACGTGTGGGGGGTATGTGAACTAGAGGTATCAGATGCTGATCATATGATCATAATGTCTGGTCTGGGAGTTGTGTTCTCTGCCAGCACCTGTTACTATCTGTCAGTCTTCCAATCCTTTTATCATCTTTTATGAAGAACCCAAAACACTACCGTTTTTCAGAATGTGAAGATATAACAAACTTTTTTCCTTTCCTCTTGTCCTTTGTTTCTTGTGGTCACTGTAATTCAATCACATTTATGCATTCATTCATTTTTTCATGCATTCATTATCTATACCACAGCTGTCATTGGGTGAGAGGCGGGGTACACCCTGTACGGATTGCCAGTCCATCACATAGAGACAAACACATACACATAGAGACAATCAACCATTCACACTCACAGCCACACCTACGGGCAATTAACCGGTGGGTACGAACCGGGGTGCGAACTGTCTGTCTTGGTTAAAATTCTTAAAACATCTTGTTCTCTCTTACTGTTCTCACCTCAGGACTCCAGTCAGATCGAGTTACTGAAGGAACTGATGGATCTGCAGAAAGACATGGTGGTAATGCTGCTGTCCATGCTGGAGGGTAGGTTTCTGTTCATGAACAGAGCTGTATCAAACATGGAAGACATGAAAGAGCTAATAGACATACAAGCTGCTCACCTTGTCTCTTCACACATGAAAAGATTTAAGCACTGTTTATTGAAATGTGTCGATTCAGTCTTAGATGTTTGCAGCATTTGACAATTATGATCCTCCAAATGTTTGAATCATCATCCTTAGTATATCTAATTATATAAAATGTTGCCCAGTACTGTACATTGTTCTAACCAGACACTGGCATCAGAAAAATCATGTCTGCTCTCGACACATCATTATGATAATCATGAGTGTATTTAGATAAGGAAGTAGATTTGTTTATGAGATGGGATACAGAATATATACAGCCGAGGATGTGAGACGCAGTAGACAGTAGCAGACTTGCTCTCCAAAATAAGCTAACCGGTTCTCCAAAAGTCACTGCCTGTTCAATCAACAGTGACCTTGTTAGTGACCAAGACAAAGAGAGTTGTGTCATAAGCAAACTACAGTGGTGGAAAAAAGTTTTTGGACACCCTTAAAATTTTACACAATCTCAAATATTATCATGAAATATTTGGGGAAAAATCTTTTTTGTGTTTCAAAAGGTGTGGCTGCATTAGACAGACACAAACAAATACAACTGATATTTTTTTGTTTATTGTTTACAAGAAAAACTAACAAAACTAAATTCATGACAGTTTCAATATGTCAGTTCTCAACATTGTTGGTATCAAAGTCAACAAATAACAGAGAATGTGTTCAAAACTGAACAAAAAATAAATAAACCATCACATCATCAAATTAATATTTAGTAGTCCTGCTATTAGCACGCAGTAGAGCTCTAATCCTGGCTGGCATGTTCCCCACGAGCCTTTCACACTGTTGAGGGGTAATCTTGTCCCATTCTTCTTGAATTACTGCTTTTAATTCTTCTAAATTCTTCGGTTTACTCTTTGAAACAGACCTTTTGATAATCCACCACAGATTTTCAATGGGGCTCATGTCTGGGGATTGAGCTGGCCACTCTAAGACCTGGATATAGTGGGGCGGCTGTGGCTCAGGAGGTAGAGCGGGTCGCCCACTAATCAGAAGGTCAGCGGTTCGGTTCCCGGCTCCTCCAGTCCGTGCCGAAGTATCCTTGGGCAAGATACTGAACCCCACGTTGCCCCCGATACATCGGTGTAACATCGGTGTGTGAATGTGCTAGAGCGCTTTGGAATGGGTGAATGTGACGCGTAGTGTAAAGCGCTTTGAGTGGTCGATACGACTAGAAAAGCGCTATATAAGTACAAGTCCAGTGCTCCTGCAGCCAAGTTCTACTGGCCCTGGATGTATGGCGAGGGGCATTATCTTGTTGAAACATCCAGTTTTGACCTTGACGGAACAGTGCACGTGCAGAAGGGAGCATGTGGGTTTTGAGAATGGCACAATACTTGGCAGAGTTCAATGTACCATCACAGACAGTGAGATGACCAACACCAGCAGCACTCCTGCATCCCCAAACCATGATACTGCCTCCACCATGCTTGACAGTAGGTACTGTACATGCTGGAGGTAATGCTTCACCTGGCCTTCTGCGTACCCTCACATTATCAGGAGGAGGATAAAGGTGGAAACTGGACTCATCTGACCACAGAATCTTCTTCCAATTCCTGGCTGTCCAGTTCTTGTGTGCTTGGGCCCAACGACGCCGGGCTAACCTCTGTCTCTCATTGATCAGGGGCTTCTTGACAGCCTTGTAGGACCTTAAGCCATGATCTAAAAGTCGGCCACATACAGTGTGGGTGGAACACTGGACACCAGTTTGGTTTGACCACTGCTGCTGAAGCTCCTGTGAAGTCATTCCGCGGTTTTCCCTGCGGATCAGGATGCGGTCATTTCTTGCTGGAGAAACCCTTGGACGCCCAGATCTTGGTTTGTCTTCCAAGCTGTTGGTTCGTCTGTATTTCTGCAAGTGTATCCAACTGCTGAAGGACTGCATCTGTACTTCCTACAGCTGTATCTGGCGGCAGCTGTACGCTTCTGGCTGAGAATCTGTCTTCCAGGCGTGTTTCCTGTGTGCGTTCCTTGTTTAGCCATTTTGTCTCTGAAAAGAACTTTCAAATGTGCTGGCTTTATATAGACCACGAAGCCGCTGGCAAAAGAATTGTGTCTTAATAAAAACACGACCTTCATTATGAATCCACTGGTACCAAAATGACCCAATACTCAAAATGTCTTATGTATTTTTATGGAACCAATCAATTTTAAGTTTTTAATGTCTTTTTTAGGATTTGCTTAGTATTTTGGCTGTGACTGTACTAAAAGAAACTGCACTTGAAGACCTAAGAGTGATTGTTAATGCAATATTTCACAAATGCATGGGGTCTCCGAAAACTTTTTTCCACCACTGTATGTGCACTTTAACACAGCCCACAGAGAGCACGTCAACCTTTGTATATGCTCCGACAAAGCCTTTGTCTCCAGTGGTTGGTTAATAATGAGTCATGTTGTGGATTCAAGTTTTTTTCCTATATTGTAAACATGTTTTTTTTGGCAGGTAATGTGGTGAATGGGACTATTGGGAAGCAGATGGTGGACATGTTGGTGGAGTCGTCAAACAATGTAGAGATGATCCTCAAGTTCTTTGACATGTTCCTCAAACTGAAAGACCTGACCTCCTCAGATGCCTTCAAGGAGTATGACCCTGACGGAAAAGGCAAGGCTCTTAAAAACATTTCCTTGCAACATATTTTTATATACACATATACACTAATCAGCCACAACATTAAAACCACTGACAGGTGAAGTGAATAACACTGATCATTTCGTCACACAGTGTTCTGCTGGGAAACCCTTGGTCACTGATATTCATCTGGATAATGTTGTGGCTGCTCAGTGTATATACATATTATATTTATCACTGACGAATCATCAGGATTTACATCTTTTGACCTGAAGATGGACATGGGAGAGCTGTTAGAGGCAGACAGGAACAGTCAAGTGATTTAATGGAGCAATCAGAGTGAGAACAGGTGTGCAGATGGCTGAGGAGGTCAGGTGTGACCACGCTTGGCAAGGGAGTCCAGAGACAAAATCATGGCAAATCTGACAACGTACCGATTTACTGACAGGTGTCATCTCAAGAAGAGGACTTCCATAAGGCCATGGAAGCCACAAACACTACACACAGTCTGAGGCGGACTTCCTGCTCTCCTGTGCAGAGACTGATGAGAATGGCACTCTTGGACTATGAAGAATTTGTGGGCGCTTTCCATGAGCCAGCCAAGGTAAAAGACTTCTGAGTTTAAAGTCTAAAAGCCAGCTTTAAATTGTCAAATGTAAAGTCCTCCAGGATGATTAAAATCTAATATTAAGCTTCCTTTTTTTGTGATTTGTTTCACCATCTAGAAGGCTCTCTGTGTGTGTGGAATTGTGTGTTAGAAGTTTTGAGGTTAGGTGAGCAACATGATGAAAAAAGGAAACTGTTATTTCCAAAAGAAAAAATATTTATGTCTGTGATTCAAAAGGATGTGACTGATATTTGCGGTTTGCTGACCAACCTGTCAGGCACATGCCTCATGACACCCAGCTGCAGACTGACGCAGGCTGGCAGACAGCGTCCTCAGCTACTTCCAGCCAATACCTGGGCGGATTGAGATCATGGGCGCCAAAGCGCATCGAGAGGTCTATTTTGAGATCAAGCGAGTCCAGTCGAACACAGTGGGAGAAACCTCAGGTAAAAGATGAGTACAATACATGGTCAGTGAACAGGAATTTGTTTTTGATATTTGTCACTTGAGGAGACCCTCTCAGCTCCATTTTATGCCTGTCCTCAGGTCAAAAGAAATCCAAAGCGTCAGTTCATCTTGATGTGGTGAATGAGGAGAGAAGGAGAAGATGGAGCTGTTTATCAACTACTCGAGACGCATCTTTGAAATGCAGCTGGCAGCTCAGATGTCTGATGTGGTGGCGCTCAGCAGTGAAGGAGGAGAGTGGCCAGGGGAGAAACCAGATGAGGAGAATCCTGAGATGGGCTTCTTCTCTGTTACTACTGTCTGCAGCAACAATGGCTCTCTGCGATACAACGTCATGCTGCTGATAAAGGTGAAGACACACACTGCACCCAACACTAGCAGTCAACAAAAGTTTGGCTGCATTTCTGAGATTTAAAAAGGAACTGTTGACATCTTTTAAAATTGCTCATTTGCTTTCTATGAATGAGATGAGAGGATAGATACCAGCATGTTCAGAATTTGGCCAGAGCTGCACAAAGTGCAGGTGGATGGATAATAAAACGAATTTACCTGCATGTCTTTGGACTCTGAATTCAAATTAAGAAACTTATTTATCGAGGAAATTGCTGTACATAGTTGCAATACAGAGGTGGAATGTAATACAGTGTATGAGAGAAGGTAAGATAAAGCTATCATAAAGTAAAATAAAATAAAAGTAACATAAAATAAATAAACAAGTAACTAAATGCAACAAAAATGCCACAAAGGTTGCAATGCTTGTCAGATATATACAATATGCAACAATCTACGAACTATAAATTTACAGTAGCATAGTTGAAATAAAATAGAGTACAAGTGAAATAAAATAAGTACAAAAAGTAAAGTGGCATTATGGCCTCAGGACACAGTGTCTCCACTGTCCCTCTCGCGACCAGAGGTAGATGGGTTAAACAGTCTGATGGCCACAGGAAGAAAAAAGACTTCCCTCCTGGCGTTCTGTGTTACACGGGGAATGAGTCTGTTACTGAAGGTGCTTCTGCTTTCGGGGTTAGCACCTTGTGGAAGGGTGAGCATTGTTGTCCAGGATGCTGTGCAGTTTACGGTATCCTCCTCTCAGACACCACCAACAAGAGGTCCAGTTGGACCCCCAGGGCCAGACCAGCCTTCCTGATAATCCTACTGATCTTGTTGAAATCTGCTGCCCTCAGCCTGCTGCCCAGCACACAACACCAAAGAAGATGGCACTGGCTACCACCGACTGGTAGAACATCCTCAGCATGATGTTTTATACGTTGAATGGCGGAGCCTCCTCAGGAAATAGAGAAGTTGACTCTGGCCCTTCTTGTAAACAGCCTCAGTGTTCTTGGCCCCAGTCAGTTTTATTTGTCAGGTGTACTCAAGGTGTTGTAATCCGGGACAACATCCTGATCACCATTAATGGAAATGGGTGTAGGGCAGATTCCTCCTCACGGAAATCCACCACCAGCTCCTTTGTCTTGGTCTTGATGCAGATGGTTGTGACCACCCACTCACGGCCAGAAGGAGTCACAAGCAGCCCTGTACTCCTCCTCATTCCCTCATGATACAATACTTGATTGCAGAAATTAAGTCACTTAACTTCTGCGGGTGGACTCAGAGTGGAACTGAAAGTCTGGGGTGTACAGGGTGAACAGAAAAGGGGAAGAACGGTTCCTTGCAGACTCGGGCTGCTGACCACAGTGTCAGACACACGCCCCTGCAGTCTGACATACTGCTTGTTCGACCCGTCATAATCCGTAATCCAGGAAACCAGGGAGGTCCACACGCCGCGTCAGCTTGCTCCCTAGCAGGGTATGGAAAGCGGATGGTGTTGAGCCTTTTCAAATCAAGAACATGATCCTCCACGGTGCTTCCGGTCTGTCCAGGTGGGCGCCTGCATGGTGGAGCAGGAGATTGATGGCGATATAACCTAGTTTGGCTGTTGAGCAAACTGAGGGTCAGTGAGCTGACATGGGGCAAAGAAGTGACAGGACCAGCCTCTCCAGGACTTATGGAGTGGGGCGTCAAGCGCCACGGTCTGTAATCGTTGGAGAGTGCTGAGATAACTAACTCTTGATAATGGAACCAAGCGGGGATGTGTCTTCAGCAAATGGACCCTCTCCAGACTCAGGCTAAGTTGAAGATGTCCTGCAGTACTCACTCAGCTGGGCTGCTGTGTTTGAGACCTCGGGCTGACACTGTAGGAACCTGCTGCCTTGCCTGGGTGGAGTCTGCTGTCCTCACCTGCTCTGCAGTGAAGGTCTGTGTGCCGTGTGTGTTGATGGGGGGAATGCGGGGAGGTGATAGTGGGGAGAGAGGACAGGTAGGGCATAGTCAGGAAGAAAGCAGGAGGAGGGGGGGACAGCAGGGCTGGAGGTTGGAGACAGATAGTTGTAGAGAAGCTGGGGGAGGGGTAATTCCGGAGCCCTCTCATCAAATTTAGTGAAAAACAGGTTCCAGCTCGTTGGCTGGGTCCAGTGCCACCCCCTACTGTCGGGCTGCCAGATTGTTTTGTAGCCAGTGATGCCCTCATGCCACGCTCACCGTCCAGCCAAGTTGTTCTGCTGGAGTTTGTGCTCAACTTCCTCCTAATAACTGTCTCTTTACCCTGTTGGATCCTCACTTTAAGCTCCCTCTGAACCAACCTCATCTGCTCCCTGTCCCCATCTCTGAGGCCCTCTTCTTCTCATTGCTTGGGACAGTGTCTCTGGTGACCCACGGCTTGTTATTGGGGGAAGCAGTGTACAGTCCTGTAGGAACAACACTGTCCACACACAGAGTTGATGTACCCTGTTCATGATCCATTGATCATCAAGGTCCTCTCCATACGAATCCTGGGGAGGCAGCTCCAGTCCTGTAAGTTAAGGCAGCCTGCAAGCTTCATCGGTCTCCTGTGACCATCTCCTCGCAGTCCTGGTGGTCACAGGAAGCCACTGGACTTATACAGAGGCTGCAGGTGGATGATGTTGTGGTCTGTTCCTCCAAGTGGAGCAAGAGCAGTGGAACTGTAAGCCTCCTTAACATTGGCATACAGCAGGTCCAGTGTCATGTTTTCCCTGGTGGGACAATCCACAAACTGCTTGAAAGTGGGCAGCGTTGCAGCCAGAGTGGTGTGACTTAAGTCCCCAGATATCGCGATTCTGGGTGCCGTGTCTGGAGGTAACGGTGGATGACGTCATTCGCGGCGCCGCGTTTACCCGACCAGGAGGAATGTAAGCAACCAGGATGATCACGTGTGAGAACTCGCGGCGGAATAATATGGCGGAGACTCCACGGCGGGCAGTTCAGTGTCGAGCACTACGCTCCTTGACAGTAACGTGACCAGGATGACACCGCGGTAATAAGAATAGCAAGTCCCCCACCTTTCCTCTTACCTTACACTACCATGTTGACTCCTGTCTGCCGAACAGTCTGAAAGCCGTCCACAGTTACGTTAGAGTCTGGGATGGCTCAGCGAACCTCTCCGTGAAACACGGCACGCTGCTCTCGATACACCGCTGAGTCCTCACCAAAGCCGCCAGCTCGTCCATCTTATTAGCTAGCCACCTCACGTTCTCCATGGTGATGGAAGGGAGAGATGGTTTATATTCTATTCATCTATAAGCGGTCTCTGCTGAGCTCAACAAGGGATCTACGGCTTATCCTGAATATGACCACTGATAGCAGCACAGAGGGATTACACAACAGGCAACAACGTTTCAGTTTGTAACAAATCTACTTGAAAGACACATAATATAAGTGCTGCTATTAATATGGTAAATGGTAAATAGACTGTACTTATATAGCTCTTTTCTAGTCAGACTGATCACTCCAAGTGCTTTACACTACATGTCACATTCACGCATTCACACACACACACACATTCATGCAGCACTTATTCTATACACAGTGCTCTAACACATTCATACACTGATGCACACACAAATCGGGGGGGGGGGGGGGGGGGGCAATCTGGGGTTCAGTATCTTACCCAAGGATACCAGGGATCGAACCACCGGTGGTTTGGTGGGCGACCGCTCTACCTCCTGAGCCACAGCTGCCCCTCTATAGAGGTCAATCTTATAACAAAACTCCACAACTACAATAAACAGTCTATTAATGAACTGTATGTATTTGTTGGTTCTGTTTTAAACCAGCATGAATTTAACAGAGCTATGAACAACCTGTGGTGATAAATAAGCTATCATGTACAATTTCACTTACACACAACTTTTGGAAATCACATTGACCTGTTTAGCACTAAACACACTGACTCTATGTTTTGTAGGAACACTGGCTGAACTTCAGCAGTGTGCATGTTGAGTGACCTAACAGTTCTTTGAATGGTTTGATCATTGCGTCCAGGACACCCAAGGGCGAGTCAGAGCAGGGAAATTTGCAATTGTCATTTTTACACCTCTGTTTGTGTACAGCTTAAACAAACCAGATAAATGTGATATTTGGAGAACTATAGAGGTGTGGGTAGGTCGTGTTTCCCCCCACTTACAGTCTTTAGGCTAACCACATCCTGACTCCATCTGTGTACTAGATGCACATGAAACTGATCCATCTTCATTATGTCACTCTCAGAAAAAAGCTTATAGGTGCAGTTACTTTTTCCCCTCAGTTAGGCCTGTCAGTATGGACTTTTGTTAGTGTGCACAGGTAGTGTAGCTAGGGGTACAAGGGGGGCAGAAATAACATACATTTGGAGATTTTTTCTCAACTTTGAGCAGATAATTATTCAGCTAAGACCCAGGTGTAAGCAGGTTCAGAAGAGCCAGGGGTCATCACTGTTGAGGTAGATTTCTGCCTGTTTGGGGAAGGATTTCTGTTGATGATGTTTCATCCATGCTTTGCCTCTGTTTTCAGGTGCTGTCTATGAAGAGTTTGAAGAAGCAGATGAAGAAGATAAAGAACATGACAGTGAAGGACATGGTGACCACCCTGGTGTCCTTATACTGGTCAGTGTTGCTGGGCCTTCTCCATGTGGCGTTCAGTGTTGCTCGAGGATTTTGCAGAATCTTCTACAACACTTTCATGGGAGGAAGTCTGGTGGAGGGGGCAAAGACCATAAAGGTTATTATACATAATTCTATATGAATAGAGTGTATCCACTAAGAGCTGTTCCCAAACTCCTAAACTGCCTCCATCTCCAGGTGTCAGAGCTGCTGGCCAACATGCCTGACCCCACCCAGGATGAGGTGAGGGGTGAGGGAGATGACAGAGAGAAGAGACCGTCCGATCGCAGCTCACCCAAAGAGGACCTGGCTGACCTAGCAGTCAACACCAGTGAGACCGAGCTGCTGTCAGACATCTTTGGTCTGGACTTAAGAAGGGAGGGGGGCCAGTACAAGATCACCCCCCATAACCCCAATGCCAGCCTGACTGAACTGCTCAACTCCCCAGTTCCCTCCCCAAACCCACCAGCACCAACCACAGCACCCCCACCTGAGCTCAGATGGAGGCATCAGGTAAGAAGAAGAAATGTAGCAGCTTAAACATCTGAGTTAGATGCTCTTGCTTTCTTTCTTCTCAGTCAGTTTTCAATAATGGACAAATCTCACAATCAATCAGCAGTGATCCCAAATGTTTAGCTTCAGCTTTAGCTTTCAGTGCAAGCATGCTAACATTTGCTAATTAGCAGTAAAGACCAACAGCCTCTGTACAACTGAGTATCAGAGTAAATACCATACATAATACATTAGTTAGTCGTTAATCATGACAGTGTATATAACTATAAAGTATCACAACCACATCAGGCTCCTTCACCGGATGCTCAAGCTGTCAGGTTCCCTCACTTAAGCTTGTGGGGCACCGGCTCTTTTGCTCTCTCTGATGTCCACTGCGTGAGTGCTGAAGAGCCAATGCTATCCGGTGAGCATACCTGGTGCTCATCAGTATAATGTGAAGGAGAACAAAGGGTTATATTTAAATTATGTCAATGAGTTAACAGCTCTCTCTCTCTGTGTCTCTCTCTCTCTCTGAAGGAAGGTATAATAAACTGAAATCAATCATTCTGTTAATTATGGCCATTATCAGAGATAATTAGTTTATAGATAAGTAGTTATTAGCTGCAGTAGCAGCACCACAGCAGCTACACCGGTGGTGTTGACACACACACACACACACCTGCTGCAGCAGCTCAGACGTAGGCGCACAGCTGAACACTGTGAACCGATTATGGAGTTAACTGTATTGACTTTGAGTTTTGAACTGCTGGAGCTTTTTAACATGAAAAGCTATAGTGTCACACCTGCATCGGACTCTCCTTCACCTCCTTATGCTGAGGAGCAATGAACTGAAGAGCCGGTGCAAATTAAGTCAAACATGCGCCTGTTAAAAAAAACAAACAAAAACATTTTCTTTTATTTATTTTATATTGTGTGTTCTGTTTCAGTCAAAGGGCTCTTCCTCAGAGGAGAAGGAAGCAACACCACGGACTGAATGTGAACCTGAAACGTCAGAGTATGTACATATTTTTGTTATGGAATCAACAGAAGCCCTCTGACAGTCAGTACCATTCTCTACCTCTGACCTACTGAGCCTTTAATTTCTACTCTCTCCTCAGGAAAGAGCAGATACTCTGCAACATGAGTTGGCTTTATACCTGCTTGTATCTGTTCAGCTTAAACTACAGTGGCTGCCCTCACTGGCTTCATAGACAGTTTCATTCACCATCATTATACAACCAGACACCAATACTTAGAACTGTTGGTTGTTTCAGTTGTGATCAGAGCCAACGTAGACCTGCTTTGAGGAGAGTCAGTCACCCCACCACAACAGAGCAGTGAAAAGCACATAGCTGAGTGTGAAGTAGCTGTATTCTGTCCAGAGTCAGGCTCTAACATGTAGTTTGATCCACTGATTTGTCAGAAGGCAACACTGACTGTTTTCTGAATCTTGCTTACATGGGTTTTTTTTTTTTCAATCAATCAATTTCAGTAGATGAGGGCCTTACTCAGGTCACGTGATAAGTTGTCTCCATGATAACTGAGAAAACTCAGGAAGGTTGTGAGATGTAGTTGAAAGAAGCTAAGAAGTTTGGCAGGTATGTTTAGTTAGAGGTCCACAAACAAAATGAATAGAGAGTTACACCAAATACTTCTTTACAACCAAGACCAACATTTACAACTGTATCATTTATTCTGTTTTATTTTATTTATTTATTCTTGAAGAAATATAATATTCAATGGGAATATTAGTTAGAGTTAGAAAATCACATTTTTTAATTTAGCTTCATCTATATACTGTTATTTTAAAAATCATTACTTGGTGTGTAAATCCATTTAGAGGGTTTCAGAGCAACGGACATTTGTTTGCAGTGTGTAACAGTTGCCAGTCCATTTACTTAGCTCTCTGAAAAACACAGTGAAGTAGCACTGTATTGTTATCTGTGTACACATGTTTATTATGTTGTGATTTCAGGGCTGGACATGTAGAGGAGCAAGAGAAACAACAGAAGATAAAGCCAAAAATTAGATGGCATCACACCTCAAAGTGTGACGAACCAGATCTGCAGGAGTCTGCGTTCTTGAAGAAGATCATCGCCTACCAGAGGAAACTGCTGGTACAGGATCCTTCTCTGTCCTTCTCAGCTGATTTGACAATCCTGGTCATGAACTTTGTAATCAAGGAGTTTAGACCAATGCTGGTTATATACAGTGTAAATGAAGAGGAGGGCTCTGATATTAATGCAGTGACATAACTGAAAGGATTGGGATGATGTGTTCATGCGATGATGTGGACAGCACAAAAGCGAATGATTTGTAGGAGGTTGAAGTCTAACCCCTCCTTCTGTCTCCCTGCAGAACTACTTTGCCAGGAACTTCTACAACATGAGGATGTTGGCCCTGTTTGTTGCCTTTGCAATCAACTTCATCCTCTTATTCTATAAGGTAATGGAACAGTGTACTGGGGATAACTATACTGTTATCAGTAACTAGCACTTTTAGTAAGAAATGGAAACATTCATTCTTCACAGATCTTCTCAGCACATTCAGAAAAGATGAAGTTGTTAGGGGTTCAAACGACAAAGCTCTGGTTCTATAAACCCACTGTCCTCTACCTGCTCAGCAGACACACACAGTCAGAGAGCAGCTGGTGAACGCAGCAGCAGAAAGACTTGTGAAATGTTTTTCAGGAGCTGCTGGAGACCAAACCAGAGCTAAAAGGCATCATCCTGTTGTTATCAGTTACATCACAGGGGTCACATGTTGACTGTCAACTCTTTGTCATTCTTACATACCTGGCTTAAGGACTAATAAACTGTCCATACCAGGTGTCGACATCCTCATCTGTGGCTGAGGAGCGGGAAGTGATGTACACCAGCAGCCAACCAGAGAGCAGTGTTCAGTGGGATCCACTGGGCGGAGAAACAGTGGAGACAAAGGAGGAGGTTGTGGATGAGACTGGGGAGCACCTGAAGCCTGTCACAGTGCGTTTTGTCCTGGAGGAGAGCAGTGGATACATGGAACCTATGCTACGCATCCTGGCTGTCCTGCACACTGTCATCTCTTTCTTCTGTATCATTGGATACTACTGTCTCAAGGCAGGATACTGGGCATTTCTATACAGCAGAATTCTGAAAACCTCTGTCAGCTCAATCAAAATCACATTCAGTCTGTCATTAGATCCTTCTTTTGTATTGAATCTAACATTTTTCTGTGATATCTTCAAATGTCCCCAATTCATGCATGTGCGTGTGTGATGTAGGTGCCACTGGTGATCTTTAAGCGTGAGAAGGAGGTGGCCAGGAAGCTGGAATTTGACGGCTTGTATATCACAGAACAACCATCTGAAGATGACATTAAAGGACAGTGGGACAGACTGGTCATTAACACACAGTGAGTAGACCCAGTGACACAGTGTGAAGAACCAGGGGTAGAATATGAGATGCAACCTTTAGTTCAGCTCCTGGTCCTCTGTGTGGGTGGAGAGGGTTTTCATTCTTGTTAGTGGTGCTACACTAATGACTCTCACCAGCTGGACGGGGCACCTGTACGGTGGAGAGTCTACCTCCCACATGTTCTGATATTCCAGGTGTGAAGTGACTGACCATTAGTGTCAGCAGTGACTGCATTGCACAGGGAAAAACATTTCAGAATGGGAGATGATATTTGCCAGTCCAGTTTGATGTTTCTTGTTACATTTCTTTACAGTTACATTTTTGTAATATACCTTTAAAGATGATGTAACTCATGAGGCTTTTGTTCTCTGATTTTCAGATCTTTCCCCAACAACTACTGGGATAAGTTTGTGAAGAGGAAGGTAGGTGTGACTGTTTTCATAGACCTGATAAAGTCTCAGTTATTAGAAAGCACATTACTAAAGTAATGTAAGTAAAGCAAGTTTATTCATGGAGCCATTTCAGCTGTGGAACAGCACAGGTTTGAGTTTTCCTTACGGTGAATTTAGGTTTCTGGAGATTTTTGAATATTTATATTGATATTACCTTCATTTGTTTTAATATAATTTTGGTTTAGGCCATAGGAGTCCTAAGATCCTGTCCAGTTTAGACAGAGTTCCATTACACCCATGAAGAAATATTATTAATCTAATCAATAACATCCGATTACAAAGTAAATGAACATTGCACACTACAACATCATGTAGTGATGTGTGTGATGTCCAGACTCTTGACAGAGGGAGCTGTACACCACATTTACCTTTCTCTGACACAGACTTACTACTACAGACTCTAACTCCCACACACACACACACACACACACACACAGTCTCTCCCCTGTTCCATCTTTTTCTCCTCATCTTTACTCTGTCTGTGCAGTTAAATCCCTGAAGACATCTTATATTTTATGAGGTCATTTATGTCATTTAAATGAGCACTGAACCTATAAATTCTGTTTCTGTTTCCTTCTTTTTAGTGATTTGACTCTCTGTGGTTATTAAAGTATTAGGTTAAACTGTACTGTCCAAGTTTTCTCCCAAAAATCCAACAGGTTTAAATTTATCAGGGCAAGCCTGGTGCATCTGATAGTTCAGGATACTTTCAATTTGATCTGTGAACCTTTCACATCTTTAGATATTGTAGTGAACAGTGCCATAGTTGAGGGTTAAATGGATATGAATCAGCCTAAATCTATACTGAGGCTGGCCTCAATAAAAACACACAGTGGATATACTGTCAGCCAGAAGCTGACAGCTTCTTGTGTCAAAGTGTGTAAGTCCTGGAAAGGAGAATAACATCTTGTCATCTGTTTCTGAAAAGCTGAGTTTAATCTAAAAAATACTAATAAATTCTTCCTCAGGTGATGGATAAATATGGGGAGTTTTATGGCCATGACCGAATCAGTGAGCTGCTAGGAATGGACAAGGCTGCACTGGACTTCAGCGATGCTCACAAAAAGAGAAAACCCAGGAGAGACAGTTCACTGGCTGCTGTGTGAGTAGGACTGGGTGTGTGTGTGTGTGTGTGTGTGTGTGTGTGTGTTTGCAAATTTCTGTTTATGAGACTGTATTCAGTGTGAGTTGACAATAATGTTTCTGTATGAATTTAAAAAGTAACATGGAAGCTGGTTATTCAAGTTAACTAATTTTATCTGAGTAATGGAGCAAGGAGCAGACACCATTTTACTAGCAGCTGCAGAAATGTTAAACACTGGCTACACTATTTTATGGTGGGCTGCCCAAAGTTTGTCCCATACTGAAGAGGACAGACTCTAGTCAAAGTGCATTCACATGCAAGTATTTTAAAACTGCTTTTTCACTTAAAAAGGCTCAAATGTTTAATGCTGCTGAGTGCTCAGATAGCATAGGGCATTCACTGGCTGTCATCCAGACATCCAGAAAATTCTACTTTATTTAGTCTACGGTGCATTCAGATAAGTACCCCTTATCTTTTTTGCGCATTTTATTATGTTGCAGCCTTTTCTTAACATTAAAAAAAATCTCTCATTAATCTAAACTCAGTACCCCATAATGACAAAGCCAAAACTGAATTTTAGAATGTTTTGCAAATTTATTAAAAATGGAAAAAACATAATATCACACTGACATAAGTATTCAGACCCTTTACTATGACACATGAAGTTTAACTTATGTTCCTCCCATTTCTCTGGATCATGTCTGAGAAGTTTCTACACCTTGATGGAGTCCACCTGTGGTAAATTCAGTTTATTGGACATAATTTGGAAAGGCACACACCTCTGTGTCTATATAGGGTCTCACAGCTAACAGTGCATCTCCACACAGGATCTCTGGAGCTCAGTGAGAGTGACCATCAGGTTCTTGGTCACATCTGTTACGATGCCCTGTCTCCCCTGATTGCTCAGTTTGGCCTGGCTGTTCCATGTAGGAATTACAGAGGCCACTCTGCTCTTGGGAAACTTGAATACAGCAGAATGTTTTTTTGTATCCTTCCCCAGATCTGTGCCTCAAGACAATCCTGTCTCTGAGCTCTGCAGACAGTTCTTTTGACCTCATGTCTTGGTTTTTGCTCTGATATGAACAGGTCAGCTGTGACTTTGTACTTTGTACCATCACTTTGTACGTATGGGGTATTGAGTGTAGACTGGTGAGGAGGGAAATTTTTTTTGTTTTAGCATAAGGCTGCATCATAATAAAATGTGAAAAAAGTGAAAGGGTCTGAATACTTACTGAATGCATTGTACATATGACAAAAGCCCACAGGCTAGTCTTTCACACAAGTATTGAAAATCTGAGTTGATGTATCAGATTGTATAAGCAGGATTTTTGGTAAGTGCTGCCTTGGAGGCAGGAAGGTTCTTTGAAAAAAAGGCATCACACTTTGAGCTTCCTGTGTAAGCCTCTGTTTCTTCTGTTAACAGGCTGAACTCCATTGATGTCAAGTACCAGATCTGGAAGCTGGGGGTTGTATTTACAGACAATGTAAGTTTTTTGAAACACAAATCCACCATGTCTGGCTCCATCATGTGGAGTCATTGTAGAATTTCCTGTGCAGAAATAACAGGATTTCCAAAATTCCAGGATTTAAATTTTTTTTATTTAAATGCCATCATAGTAAAATTCTCTAAGGCTTTCATCAAACATCCAGTTTGTCCTGTTTGCTTCCCCTTAAGTAGTTTTAAAGTTAATTTAGGGCTGAGCCACAGAAATCAAGTGAGTAACATCTAGAAGTGCAGTCTTTGGATGCACCTAATACATTTGTCTTTCCTACACAAATTCCTTATTCGTATTTGCATAGACAGAGTTTCCTTGCTGAGGTGGTGGGACAATAACACAGAGACAGAATTTTGGATCTATTATTGGTCAGTATGAACAGGAGGAATAATTACAGCAAGCAAAACCTGTTTCAATGTTAATGTGGATACCTTTCTCAGCTCTCACACACTCTGCAGTAGTCACTACAGTACCTTGACTAACCCCCCGCTTCCCTGCAGTCCTTCCTGTATCTGGCCTGGTATATGACCATGTCCATCCTGGGTCACTATAACAACTTCTTCTTTGCTGCCCATCTCCTCGACATCGCCATGGGTTTTAAGACACTGCGTACCATCCTGTCCTCAGTCACACACAATGGCAAACAGGTAAACAGAGCCCTTCACTCTTTACGCATTTTATTATGTTGTAGATTTAATTGTAAATGGATGAGATTGCCATTTTTGCTCATCAGTCTACACTCAGCAACCCAACAATTTAGAGTCACCAATTAATCTGCATTAACATGTGGGAGGAAGCCGGAGAGCCTGGAAAGAACCCACACAGAAAAATTCTGATAGTTTAATTTAAGTGTTGCAAGAGTCCCCACATTGTACTAAGCTGCGTAACTTCAAGAACTTCTTGAATCACCATTTTCCTTTCACATGTCACTAACACAGGATGACTATTGACTATGACAACAGTCATGAAACAAGAATTCATGCCAGGAATTTGTCTCCATCACAGGCCAACCTGATCACATGTATTGGAAATTCTCATATGATTCATGATAATTGTGATTTATTAATAATCTTGACCATTTGTGTTGTACTTGTACAATTGTGCCTTATGAAATATCATATGCTTAGTACTTTTCCACATGTCATTAAGCTGACAGGGCACCTCAACCCATCAAGGACAGGGGCTGATACAGACCACTCATTTTGTGAACTGTTTTAGTCGATGTCATGGTATCAGAGTGGTTGGTAATTTGGACAATATGTTCATCTTGGAAGAAAATTATTGAGATTCCAAAACATTTGGGACTGAGCAACATTCCCAAATTTAGCCTGTCTGTATACTGAGTTTTTAAGGGGAAATGTCTCTGGGTGAACCCTCAATAACTCACTGGGAATACACCAGTAATAACACATACAAATATACAGGGCCAGACACACAAAACAATTAGCCTACACGTTTTAAAAGGAGAATGAAATGCAGAATGCACAATTCTCAATCTCTCAGTTTTCCAAAAATATAAAATTCAGGATCCAAAGTATTTAAACACAATTAGTTCTTTATGTTCCACAGCAACATTAATTAATTAATTACAAGATCAAATAATTACTGTATGTACAATTAGACAACAGACACACAAGTGGTTTTCAACAAGGAATCACTAAACCAGAAAAGATTACCATGCCATTTTTGATCACTAAACCCAAATGAGACATCAGTGAAGAAATTTTCAGTACATTTAATTTTCTAGTTTTCAAAAAGATACAGAGGTGCAGAACACGTAACACATTATTATTGAATTATCTTACATGTCTTAATTTAAGGTGGACAAAAAAGGCTTTGTAGAAAAAAAAAACACTTGTCATTTTTCTCCCAAAGTGTTGAATGTTGCACTGGTCATTTTCATTTAGACTGTGATGTACAACACAGCAACCTTGCCTGTGCTCCTGTCTCCAGCTGGTGTTAACAGTTGGCCTGTTAGCAGTGGTGGTGTACCTTTACACAGTAGTGGCCTTCAACTTCTTCAGGAAGTTCTACAACAAGAGTGAAGATGGAGAACTGCCAGACATGAAGTGTGATGACATGTTGACAGTGAGTATGAGAACTGCACTGGTCAACACTGGTGACACAAACACTCTTAACATGTGGGAAGAGAAATACAACCCCCCTACCACCCCCACCCATCCCGAGAACCTAAACACAACAAAGGTGGACTCTGTTGGTTAGTGTTACATGTGAGCATGACAGATAAGACTGTAATGAGTGTCATTCATGTATGGATGAAGGGTGTGGTGGTGGATGGAGCAGTGGGCAGCAGTCCTGTTAAGTGAGTGGATGTGGGGGCCGAATGGTTAGGGCACATACCATGTGGGCCCTAGTGGTCTGAGCAGGCAGACCCCGGTTCAACTCCCGATCCGGCCGAACCTTTGCTGCATGTCATTCCCCTACTCTCTCCCCGTTTCCTGTCTCTCTCTCACTGTCCTCTAAATAAAGGCAAAAAAAAAATGTGAGTGGGTGTGGAGGTGACCTTAAATATGTGCCCTGTTTATATGAAACCATGTAGATGGAATAAATACATAACAATAAACTTATAACACTGAAGTATCAGACATTTCCAAAAGCTTCCACAGAGAGAAAAGGTTTAAGATGAAACTTAAAAGAAGCTAGAGACCTGAGAGTCGTGTCTGAATTCAGCAGTGTCAGGGCTCTAAAAGCAAAACCTGGTCACCTCTGATCACAAACTGTAACCTGAAAGTAACCAGCAGCTGAGAGGGCACATACCAGGTCAGAGTGAATCAGAGAGGTGTTCAGGAGCCAGGCCATTAAGCCCTTAAAAGTCAGCAATGAAATTCTATAATCAATTCAAAGCCAGTGAAGGGAGGGAAGCACAGGGGTGATGTGGCAACACCTCTTTGTCCCAGTAATGAGTCAAGCAGCAGCATTTTGTACCAATTGGAGACAGTGGAGGGAGCCCTGGCTGATACCCACACAGTGGGCACTGCAGTAATCAAGCTCAGAGGCGATAAAAGCATGGAAGTAGGCATTAAGATTATGGTTTGACTCTTCAGCTATTCAGTGTGGTTGCTGTGGGCAGTGGCTCACTGCTGTTCTGGCTGGTAATGTCTGTAAACCCTGTCTCACTGAGAGGAGGAAATATCCACTGGAGCCTTTCAGCCAAGACGGTCCAGCTCCATTTATGGACAGAAAGTCATGGGTCAGAGGTTTTAGTCTGACAGTGCTCACCCTCAGGCTTTGTCTACAGTCCAGCTGAGCTGCTCTAAGATTACACAGTCTTTTTTTTGTCACTTTCTTTTTCAGGCATCTGTTAGTTTTACAGGAATAGCAACAGTGCACACAACAACAGAGATTAATTTTACGCTGCTAACCTGAGGCGTTTATCATACAAGTTCAATGTAAGGCTCTCTCTGGGGAACAGTATCTGGCTTTATTAGACCAAGGATGCTGATGCTGGAATGTAAAATGAAACTTGTCTCCTGATATTGGTGCAGGTGAACTTAAGATTCATCCTGGTTAAAAAGTGGACAAGCTTTATGATACAGGACTGTGATAATGGAGTTTAACCCAAAGTTCACTGCTGACTCATTGGTCTCGCTTCATGATACAGGCCATGATACAGTTCTTTTTACACTTTAGTGGTGTAACCCTTTACAGTTGTACAAAGGCTGTAATGGTTGGAGAGGACACCGGTAAAGACAGAATGAATTACAGCTGTGATGGATGCTGTTTCCTCCTGCCAAGCCATCTGAAAGAAATACTATAAAAGGGCTCTATGGTCTGTGTTTTCTGGGGCTGGGAGGGGGGCCTTCTGTCACCCGGAAATTTCAGGACACACACACTCTAATCCCCTGTAGTCAGCCACCCATAGCATTCCATGGAGTTCTTCTATTTCCTATTAAGGGGCCAGAGGTGGCAGCTCTAGCTGGTCTACATGAAGGTGACACAGGCTTAATGGGATGGAGGGATAGACTGAGGAATGGCCACTGCCCTGGGGAGGTTTTTGCTCTTTCCTCTCCTCCCTTACAATAACATTCACAGCACAGTGAGAGGATCTGAGCCCATCTCTCCTTTTCTGTTCACTTGTTTCCCTCTTAGCCTTCATCTTTCTCTCTGTGTGCTGAGGTTTTCCTGTCTTTGTCCCTCTCTCTTACTCTCGTTACATTGTTGCTCAAATTCTGTTGGTTAGATAACAAATGTTCTTAGTGGGAACTTTCTGCACAGAACAGAAGCATTGTCAATGTTAAAGTCAGTGTGTATCGACTGACTCAAACTCAACACAATCAAAACTGTTTTGAATTATCTGTGGGATTGAGTTCTTTTTTAACCATTATGAGCTTTTCCAAACTTATATGTGCAAAGGCAAAATGTCTGCACAGAAAAACACCCACTAACTTTAGTCATTAGTGCTTACCAATCACTTCCTGTGTGTGTCTCTCCCTCTCTCCCAGTGCTATATGTTTCACATGTATGTGGGTGTGAGAGCAGGTGGAGGGATTGGAGACCAGATTGAAGACCCAGCAGGTGACGAGTATGAGATCTATCGCATCATCTTTGACATCACCTTCTTCTTCTTTGTCATTGTAATCCTCCTGGCTATCATCCAGGGTGAGAGATTCCCCCCCCCCCCCCCCCACACACACACACACACTGAAATTAGTGTTTTTTTGGTTTGTTTGTTTTTTTGTTTGTCTGTTTTTTTACTTCAGGAAGGTCAGACCTCTGAGACCTCACAGTGACAAGACAAAGTCACCCTGTGGAATGACCTGGTTCTCTGCATTAACTGGTCATTGAATGTGACCTGACCTTCATCTAAGACAGATAAACACAGTGTTAAAACTGATAACACAGACACAGTTATAAATTTCAGTGGCTCTTGAACACATATCATTAAACAACACAGTGCTGGTGGAGAAAGTCAGTGAACCCTAGGATCTAATAAGTGGTTGAACCTCCTTTGGTCGCAGTAACCTCAGTCCAGCTTTTCCAGTCTCTATGGATCAGATTGGTACGTTCAGGAGGAAGTTTGGACCGTTCTTCCTACAGAGCTGCTTCAGCTCAGACAGATTCTTGAAGTCTGCATTGCGCTTACATCAAGAATGGTCTCTCAGTGATGTAGGAGACATCTTGTATCCAACAGTTGAGCATATATCTTCAAACATGCCTAGAGTGGATCTTTAAAAAATCTGGTTGTCTTTATTGCCCTTTGACAGCACACTCTGACTGGTCACAGCAGGGAAAACACTGACAATGGTTTGTTTCTTTTGCATTGCAGTTCAACAGCATGAATCCATGGAGCTAACCTGCCCTGTGTTAACAGTCCAGGCTGCTGCCAGGTGTAATGGTGTGAGAATGTTTTTCTTGACTCACTTAAGGCCCTTAATACCAACCAGTCATTATCTGGAATTGCAGTCTGTCTGAGTATTGTTGTCGACCATCTTCATCCCTTTATGGCCACAGTCATTATCTTCAGTTGACTACCTCCAGCAGGATAATGCTCCATGTCAAAGAAAGTCTCAAACTGGTTTCCAGTCACCAGATCTGAATCCAGAACATCTTTGGATGTGGTAGAACAGGAGATTGGCTTTACACGCAGCTGAAAAATCAGCAGAATGATGTGATGCATCATGTCAACATGGCGCAGAATCTCAGAGGAAAGTTTCCAACATCTAGAGGAATCCAGAGCAAAGAGAGGAACTACCCAGTGTTAGTATGATGTTCCTAACAAAGTGCAAAGTGTTATAATTGGGGCCTGGATTCTCCAGCTTCTTTTAACAAAGGTAGAATTATAAACATGTATAGCTGACTGTTTTACCATCATGATTATAGTTGGGTATTATGTCTGCCTTATGTAATGACTCAGCAGGTGCTGGCTTCTCATTGGTTTATAATGACTGTCAGTTTCTTGAGTGGTGACACACCAGAAATCATTTTAACACTAGTTTGGCTGTTTTAGGTTCAGTATACTGAGCTGAGAGCTGTCCTCTACATGCTCTCTACTAGCATGACCACTAGTCCCTTTCAGTCTAGAAAGCTGTAGAAACTATGGAACCAGAGAAGATAATAATAATAAGTAGTTCTAATTCTCACAGGAAACAGAGTCATGATGGTGTTGGATCTACGGCTGTTTGACTGATGTTTGAATTGAATGGAATGAACGAGAAGAACACTGAAAACCAAATGAGTCTCTTCACAGCAGAAAACCTGCTGGTTACGTATCTCTGCTTTATGATGTAACCAACATGAAAATACTTGACATTTATTTTTCTTCCTCCTTTCTTTAATTACAGCTCCCTCTTTCTCATTCACTCCCCACACCCTCACACTCTTGATTGCTCTCTAGCTTTCTTAAATATTGGATTATTCATATTGGATATTGAATTCAAAGTGGGTTTTTTTTATGTTTGTTAAGTGATTCCCTTTCAGCTTCACATTTTTGAATTAGGATCAGGTTGTAATCCACACCACATCTGTATGCTGTGTAATTCTTGCTTTGTCCAAATTATGGCAAAAAGACTCATCTAATGTGTATGACAGCACAGTAAGGGTTACATTTGATCTAATATCAGGCACTGTTGGTGTGTGTTTATGCATGTGGGTGTATGTGATAATGTCGGTGGATCTGTTTTTCTAATGTGTGTGTGTGTTCGTGTGTGTGTTACAGATTCTTTGTGATGTATCTCATCAACAAAGATGAAACGGAGCACACAGGCCAGGTAAACCAGCTTCTTTCCCTTTAGTCCCTCTAACTTTCCTCCACTGCACAGTAAAAACATATATTCTTTGGCTTAAATAATAATATAGGTTGTTAGGCCTTAGAAACTTGTTCTTTAGTTGGGAATGCTATTTTCACTACAACAGCCTTTGTGCTTACAGCTGTAAATCATATGAATGAATGATCCTTTTATTAGTAAGTGTAATTGGATATTTGTAATTAAGATAAGTTGTCAGTTTCAAGTTTAAATTCTTGAATGATCGCTGAGAATTTAAAATCCAGAGGTCAGTTGACTGAGCTGTGACAGACTGTTTTCAGTAGAAGTTATTTAGACACATAGTTTATACATAGCTTATTCACATGTACAACTGAGAAATATAGTTGAGAAATAATTGTAACCAGATCTGTGACCTGACCAGCAGAGGTGCAGAGATGTGACTGCGTTTAAGTGTCTTAAATATCATCTGGATTTTATCTAGATACAAAACATTAATAATGACAAATGGAAACTGGATCTTCGAGGAGAGACTGTTCCAACAGTTTTAGCTGTTGTCCCCTCAGAACAGGCAGAAACACTTCGGCCTCATATGTTGTTGAATGAAATCGTTTGAAGCATACTGAGGTTGTTCATGATTCATTCTTCCACTGCTAACCTCAGTAGTGGACAATGTAAATGAGTCAAAGCAATGTAAAAATGTCATATGTAATATAAACCCTTTCTACCTCTCATCTGTCTGTCTCTAAGGAATCGTATGTCTGGAAGATGTACCAGGAGCGTTGCTGGGAGTTTTTCCCTGCTGGTGACTGTTTCCGGAAACAGTATGAGGATCAGCTCAACTGACCTGTTCATGGAGCAACAGACTCTTCCCTTTCACACAGTCACCTGTCCAAGGCACTCTTATCTTCCCTCTGCTTACCCCTCAGACCTTTCATACCGCTCTCTGTGGTCTCTACCAAACGACAGGTTCCACACTCCGCTCCACTTCCCAGTAGAGGAGGAACTCCATCTCCAGCCTCCTTTACAGGCTCCACCCAAAACCTTCCTCCCAGCCGTTCCTCATCCAGACTCTGCTCCCACTTCCAGCACACTTTGTTTGGAATGCTTCTAAGACTTTGTACAGAGAAAATATAAAAGTATATGTTGTACATTAGGTTTTTGGTTTTAGGCTCAGATGATGGCTTCTTTGCTTTATCTTATCCTACAGTCACAGTAACAAGCAAAAAATACAAGGGAAAAAGGAAGGACTCGGAGATGGATAGAGAAGGAGAGTGGATGAAAGATAAGAATACCTCCTGAAGGACAGTAATGGATACACGGAGAGCAAAAGTTAAACTGACGATGACTTTTCATGTGTATAGTGCACGTTGCATGTAGGTGGGGGTGGACACAAAACATCTCTACAACCTGCTGTGATTCAACACAACAGCTCTGCAAGTCTGACCTTTTAGAAGCTTCCATGGTCAGAGATTAAGACAAATCCTCGATGTCAAAACTACATCCTCCAGAACTACCACAGAGTTGAATCAACACCTGTGACACAGTGTCAACAAAATCTGGACAATCTGATCTTCACAAACTGGGCTATTGCACTGGACTGAATTTAAGCATAGATTACAGATGTTAACACTGAGTCCACCCTGTACATGCCAACACTGTGTGTGAAGGGCTCCTTAAGTGTTCATATTTGCTAGCAACATGATCAGCAAGTCCATTTAAATCCAGTAGACCTGGAAACTCAGCCAAAGTATGGACACCTACCAGTCACAATCCTCCATCAGCTATCTGCATTTTTTGCTTTAAAAATTAGAAATAGAAATACATTTTCCCCAAACTATGCTTGTAAAATGGTTGAATCCATTATTGATGTCTGTGGAAACTCCAGTCCAACACTCTTGCCTAGATTAATATATGTGGACAAGTAAAACCAAATGTCACCATCCAAACAAGCATTTTTAACCCTGCTACTGGTCTTAACAGTCAACTAGTTTTTTCTGTCCAACTCTCCAGCACTGTGGTGTGTAAGAGACATCACAGTCTCTGGATGCCACTGGTGGGACTTAAGACTTTTTAAATGCTTCTAAAATAGGGCTTGCTCGATACATTTGTCAAATGATGTAGTTTTATGAAAAGCAATAAGAAAAGCAGCAAAAAAGAAATTTATCTGTTTAAAGCTGCATACAAAGTTTGTGCATGCCTGTTAGCCAAGATAAAGGAGTAGAGTGGAGAAACTCTCAGTCATGTTTCTTGCAGTGGGAATGTAGAGTAAGGGCAGGCTGAAGATAGAGGGAGGGGAGACAGAAGGATTCAGTGCCTTACTAAGCCAGGAACGAGCTATGCATGCTGGGGGAGAAGAGAGGACTGTTGGATCGCTTCACATAAATACAATGTAAAGAACTAAGGATAACATGTGGAGTTGGGTGATGGGGTCTTTATGACAGAAGACAGAAATATAGGAGCACTAGAGGAAAGAAAAGGAAGAGGGAAAGAGAGAGAAATGTCTTCAGTACATTTGAGACATTAAATAACTGGCATGCCTCAGATTCTTAAGCAGCTTTGGTGCAGACCTGAGTAGAAATATCCTCATTTGAAATTTCATTTGCACTTGCTACATAGCTCTGTGAATTGCAATTGAAGAGGTACAGTTTTGCAACAATTGTACCACTCAGTCTGATTCAGTTGACTGTTTTATTATACAGCCTTGTCAGATGACCTTTAAGTTGCCTTGTAGAGTTCTGGGAAGTCCCATTTCAGTCTGAAATGACAGCAACAAATGTGGACACTGAACAGCTGGCGTGAGTGGAGAGTGTCACCAGTGCTGGTGTTGTGATAAGAGACAGACCTACAGTAGTTTGCCACTTGTCAAATGCATGTGGCATCCTCCTTTTAACAAAAGCACTGAATTCTTTGGGGTGGCTCTATATATATTCAATCTAGTCAATTAGTTCCACAAAGCCAAATCTAAGGATGCTCTCACACCTACTTTGTTTAATTGGAACCAAAATAGCAGCTATGAAAGGTGATTTGGACCCAAAGGACCAAAATTTGGTTCAACCAAAAGAGGTGGTCGTGGACCAGATTAAACTGAACCATGGTTCGGTTAATTTGAAGTGGGAAAACACTTTTTTTCATGGTTCAGTCTTTCAGACCAACTAGAAAATGTTGAGGCAGGCTTGCCACCCATTAAACAATACAAGAAGAAAGATTACTGGAAGAAAAGTAAAAATGAGCTGTGGTAGAATATGGGGAGAGGAAGAGACAAAATATTCAATTGTGATTTGATCCAACAACAAAATCAAAAGTCAAAAAAAAAAAAAAAAGCCAAAACTTCAAGTTGTGTTTTGAGAGGATGAACTGACAACATGCTGACGTCATATGCACACCGTCTATAAACCAGTCAAAGTATAGGCAGAGGCAGCACATGTCAGTGATGACAACAGGACATAGATTCTGACCTTGGTCTGGACTTTCAGGAATGAAAACACCCAAAGTCAGTCTGATCCAGCAGTCCTGTAATAAATCTTCCTTCATGAAGGTTCTAACTCACAGTTTGTGCTGAAACTGTTTCAGAAAGGTGTTGATTCAATTGTCTGATCATTTTGGAGGATGTAGTTTGTGCTGCTGTTGAACTGTAATGTGTTGTACTGAGGTATTTTTAGTATTTAATCCACCCTCAGTAATATGAATGGAGTGGAGAAACAGAAATATCTCTCGGTATAAACAGACCATCAGTAGCCTATGGCAGGATTTATTGCAGAGCTGATGGATCAGACTGTATTAGTTTTAACTAGTTGGACTAGTAAACAGACACCTGAGTGTGTGTTGCAAAGCTTGTTAACGGTAGAACAAGCTTCATGTATGTGATGGCTGTTTCAACAGCATAAATGGTCTTCATGACACGTACCAGTACTCATCATTTATAATGCCAGTGTGCCACCAATTTTAAAGATGAAGTCATCTTGTTATGTTAGCTTTGTTTAAGTACACACTGCTGCAGACACACATACTGTATACATTTTGTCTCATGCAATATAGGAGATATAATAATACAGTATAGGAGCGTCAAGATACAGAAATCTAATAACCATTTCAATACATTTGATTGTATGCTCACTTATTTCTATTTTATGTTTTAATTGTTACACCCTCACTGTAAAGCAGGAAATTAACTGGCAGTTAAAGTGGAAGAAAAGTGCAAATCTTTCATAGAAAACTTTTCATGACTTACAAAGTCTGGACATTATGGGATTTGGAAAAGTGCACAAAAAAGCAAAGTCAAGGCCAAATGAATGATAATATCAGAAATTAGATCATTTTAAATAAATTTATTTAATGCATAGTTATTATTGGAGTATGGTTCTTTTAAAAAAGTTTTTGTTTATTCATTATTTTTTACTAATTAATCCCTCAGTCACAGGACCTTTGTGTTGATTGAATGAATACTCAGAGCTGGTGAATGATGTTCCACAAACATGTCTGAGAAACAATTTCAAATAAGGATTGTTGACTTTTTTTTCCATTTCTTTTCTTTTGATGACCTTATGCAATTCAGCAAACAGTTACTCTCTTGTATGAAAAAACTATCTCAGAAAAAAAATGCCATTGCATGTTTATTATGCAGGTTTAATGAACAAGTATAACATTGACACTAAATCTGTGTCACCCATAAATTGTTAAATAGGGTTATTTAAGATGAATTAAGATTTCTGTGATATTGTATGTATGTGTTGTGGGCTTCATTGTAACTCATTTTGCCACAACTGCATCCCTTTGAAAAAAGAAAGTGGCTCCTGCTTTTCTCTTACTTAACCATCTCTGTTTTAATATGCTATGAGTAACAGGTTTGTTTAAGTATCATTTGGTTTTAAGCTCAAGCAATAGCCCTTCAGGGAGAGTCTGGGAGATGACTGACCATTGTAAATTGCAAACAAAGGCAAAACAACAAGCTTGCTTAACTTTTTCTCAGATTTAAATAAAGTTGTGTATTTATTCTTTTATTAGCTATTTCTTTATTTGATTTACTTAACAAATAACAGTAAGGAAATAAAACGGAGGTTGTTCTGTTAAGTTAGTTCACCACTTAACGTTAAAGGTGCCGTAATATTTAATTGGCTCATTGCACAAAACCACCTTCACATTCTGAGCTCTGAGCTTTCTACTTGAAGCTTTCAAACAGGCAGAGGTGCTCCTGTTATGTAAGTCTGAGAGACTTCCCCAGGCTCAGCATACACTCTTCACTTGGTTTGGTTTCTCCAAAACACCAGTGATCATTAGTGAAGCATGTAAAAAGTGAATTGAGCTTCAGAATCTGAAATATTTAAATAGTGATAAATTAGGATCATATTTCTCAGACTAGTAACCTGCAGTATGAAGACCCAAAGTGTTTGATTTTAAAGTCAGTAGTACATTGTGAAATAAGTGTTCATATGAATAAATACAGACAAAATGAATAATATAAGAATTAATTAATCTGTACATTTTAAAAACTGTTATTTCACCCAGGGGCAGAGGCACCTTTGTGATTGGCTGTGTGCTCATTCAGACAATACAAACAGCCAGTCACATAACTGACTCTGTGTGTCTTGATTTCATATTTATATTTTTTTTTCTGCACCTACTTATATCATGGGTTTCATAATGTCTTCTTTATTAAACATTGAACATGCTGGGTCTCTGTAATAAGTAACCTACAGTGTAATGCAGTTAGCCATATAAACCAGCTACCTGACGTTTGTTTTTGCTGTGTAACAAATGTCAACTTTCTACAGCTAATAACACACATCTGCTAATAAAAACTCCCACTGTGAAAAACACGGGTGACATTTGAATGCAAGGCGTTGTAAATGAACCTGTCAGTTTTCTCACCTAAGTCAGTTTGTATATAACATTATGTCTGAAGTACTGTAAAGCAGGTCCATTTTATAATTTCCTCAGAGACATGGGGCTTAGCAGAAGCCATCTTTACTAATTGCACCTTTAATGTTGGGTGAGGATACATGTGGGTTTTACATTGAGCACTGATGACTTTACTGGTTACAGTTGCAACCAACTAGTGTGGGTGGTATGTATATAGCATTGCACTCATTATACAATGCTGATGTCATGCCTATGTTTTGTTCTGTTTTTTAACTGCAATACCACACCTGACTGATTAATGCCATTACTAAGTGGTATTTTGCTCATGTAAAAATAAATACATATTTTCCATATTTACCACAGAAGGGGCATGTTTAGATTGCCACACAGTGGGGCATCATGTAGAGTAGGCAAATGCTATTTCTGAGACATAAATGTGTAAAGAGGAACTGAGACTATGAGTAATGAATGGATTATGCATGATTTTGAAAATAAAACTTTATTAACTTGTGAATATTCTTAATTCAACATTTCTGAAGTCTATATCTGTTTTACATCTGTTATCTACACCTGCACATAACAGAGCAGATTTTAAAACAAGTTTAACCAACTCACCTCACAGTTTCAACAAATGATAAAAGCTTTCTGAAGCAAGGAGTTCTTGCGTTACGTTCAGGTCGCTATATTTAACTTTTATTTAAAAAATGTAGGAAAGTATCTGTTAATGAAAATGTTTTAAAGTTGGATGAAAAAAAAAATTGATTTTAAAGGACCAGTGTGTAGAGTTTAGTGCATACAGAACTGGCAGGTATATAGCACACACACCACTGATACTATAAATCCCAGATAGCACTGGCTAGCTGGCACATTGGCACCAGTGATCTTATAGGGAGATGATAGAAATATAGATTTATGGAGGATTTTGCAATGGTTTATCAGTTATTGGTCATCAGAAAATAATGAAGATATCATGTTAAGTAATTAAGAAATCATAATAAATTAATAGAATTCAATTTATATTTAATCCACCTCAGAAGCACCTAAAAAGGAACAGATGGCCTATTCACTGAGTTAGTCTCATAAAGTATACTAATTAGCAATTTGAAATGACCCTATCAGTGCTTTGGTCTGATTTGATTTGGAGCTCTAAAGGATGGAGTTTTGGAAATATTCACTCTTTTTACAACATGAAACACATGGACAAAAAATTCAATATTCTGTTTATTAGTCAAATACCAACATGAAATGACAACACACTAATCTAGTGAGAGGAAATATATACAGTCATGTGTGAGTCTGATGGGAAACGAAGGCAAGATGGCCGATTCAAAATGGCTGCTTTAAGCATGGATGTATTATTAGGCCTGGATACTGGACTGACAATAGCATCCATTCATTCCTATCAGAGTTGCTCGCCTGGCGCATACACTGAAAAAGGTTTTTGTTGTTGTTGTTGTTGGTAGGTGGAAGCTTTATCACAGCCTGAAATCATTACAGTTTAAACTGTGTTTTGGGAATTTGTTAAATGAGAAGTGGATCCTGTTTGTGACATATAATTACAATAATTTCCTAACTTTTTATATTGAAAGGCATATTCATATGGCATATCTGTTTTTTAAGTCATGCAGTGCTACAGTTTTGCATAATGTTCATTGTTGCTACTTACATTTCTGTCTATTTGTTCACTGCTTTCCATCAGTTATATTCAGGATAAATAAATAAACAACACTGTTAAATAGTAAATAGAATTTAATATTATAAAAGTAAAAAGCAGTGCAAAATCTCTGAGGGTGAAGCTCTTTTATTTGTGACTATTGCCAAGCTTGACATGAGCCACACGTAGTTTGCAACAGCCAAGCTAATGAGCACACCCCTGTAACATATATGTATACTGTAGTTAGTTTGCAAAGTTGCTGATTAGAATTTTATATTAAGATAAGATTAAGATTAAGATAGACTTTATTTATCCCACTTGTGGGAAATTCACATGTTACAGCAGCAAGAAACAAGGGTGACCAAAATAGAAAAAAATATATATATATAATATAAGAAAGGCACAGAAGTAACAAAGTAACAAAGTTAAAGTCTCTGTAATAAATAGAAAAATGTGCAGTTGTGAAATGTGCAGTCGTAATATAGGCGAAATGGTGATAATCATTGAGGTAGATGAAAAATTTGTGCAAAGTAAAGTGACCAGAAAGTGGAGTCCAAAGTTTCAGGTTTATTGTTGGGTCAGTCTGATGTTGTACAGCCTGATGGCTGTTGGAATGAATGACCTGCGGTAGCGCTCTTTCTTGCGCCGTGGATGCAGCAGTCTGTTGCTGAAGGAGCTACTCAGGTCTCCCAGAGTCTCATGCAGGGGGTGGGAGGGGTTGTCCAAGATAGACGTCAGCTTGGCCAACATCCTCCTCTCACCCACCTTCTCAACGGAGTCCAGAGAGCAGTCCAGGACAGAGCCAGCCCGTCTGACCAGCCTATTCAGTCTCTTCCTGTCTCTCTTTGAGCATCCACTGCTCCAGCAGACCACTGCATAAAAGATGGCAGAGGCCACCACAGAGTCATAGAGAAAGTCCTTAGCAGTGACCTGCACACTCCAAAGGACCTCAGTCTTCTCAGCAGGTGGAGATGACTCTGGCCCTTCTTGTACAGGGCGTTGGTGTTATGAGACCAGTCCAGTTTATTGTTGAGGTAAACACCCAGGTATTTGTACTCCTCCACGATCTCAATGTCCAAACCCTGGATGTTCACCGGTGCAGTGGGAAATGACTTCCTGCTGAAGTCGATCACCATCTCCTTCGTCTTGCTGGGGTTTATGTGCAGACTGTTCTTACCGCACCAGTCAACAAAGTTAGTGATGACCTCCCTGTACTCCAGATCATTCCCCTGAGAGACACACCCAACAATGGCTGTGTCGTCGGAGAACTTCTGGAGGTGGCAACTGTCAGTGTTGTGTCTGAAGTCCAATGTGTACAGGGTGAAGAGGAAGGGGGACAGTACTGTACCCTGTGGGGCCCCCGTGCTGCAGACCACCACATCAGACACACAGTTGCGAAGCCTCATGTACTGCGGTCTGTTGGTGAGGTAGTCGGTGGTCCAATCAGCCAGGTTACAGTCCACTCCAGCTCCTTCCAGCTTCCCCCTGAGCAGAGATGGTTGGATGGTGTTGAAAGCACTGGAGAAGTCGAAGAAGGTGACTCTCACAGTGCTTGCAGTGTTCTCCAGGTGTGAAAGGCATCTGTGCAGCAGGTGGATGACAGCATCTTCCACACCAATGCCAGGTCTGTAGGCAAACTGCAGGGGATCCATCACATCACTCACTAGGTGTCGGAGGTGGCTCAGGACGATCCTCTCCATTGTCTTCATCAGGTGAGAGGTTAGGACTACTGACTTGAAGTGTTTCGGCTCCCTGGGATGCGCAGTCTTTGGAACTGGGACCACGCAGGATGTTTTCCACAGGAGCGGAACTCTCTCCAGACGGAGGCTCAAGTTGAAGATGTGCAGAAAAACCCCACAGAGCTGATCTGAACAGTCCTTGAGGAGTCTGGCACTTATACCATCAGGGCCCGTAGCCTTCCTCGCCTTGATCATCCTCAACTCCCTCCTCACCTGGTCAGATGTGATGGAGAGGCAGGGAGGGGGAGTGACCCCTGCTGAGAGTGGTGCGAGGATCATCCTGGTGGAGTGTGAGGGGGGGTGGAGTGGGGTGTTGAAGGTGACAAAGGAGGGGGGGTATGAATTTGAGGTGCCATATTGAGTTCAAAACACCTGCTGTTATGAACGTGGCACTGGACCCAAGACAAAGTGATCATACGGAGCCAGAATTTAACTTGGTTTTCACTTGGTCTGTTGTATGTTAGTCTGTTGTATGTATGGTAAAATTTTAGATAAGGCAATATACTATAATATAAAATCACAGTATGTAAACACAAAGCTTACACATAACCACAAACAGCAATACTTAGTTGGCAGCGCTCACAATTATGTTGTCATTTGCCATGCACAGTAGAGTGACATTTCAATAAACAGTTGAGAGGCTGATTAATGGAAAATGTAGTGGGGGCATTATGCAACCAGACCAAGTGAGCCAAAATACACAGTATGGCTAATGTGGACATCCATGCTGTGAGACAGTCCATCACCAATCATGGACATCAGCACAAGCATTGTTTTCTTTGAAGGTTAAATAACAGTACTGCAGTTGTTCACGAACAGAATTCAATGGTCAGTGTTGTTGTAATAACTTTTAAGTTATTTAACATTATTATTTCAGCTGCAGCTACAGGCTATCACAGATCCCCCAAAACACTGAGTAGGTATAAGCAGTGTCACATTCCAGAGTTGAGTGATGCCACAGTAGTAAGTAATTTATAGCCTAAGTCGCATTTTTTTCAATCACAGGAATTATGAGTCCTTTAAATTGAATCCCAGCAAACAAGCCACAACTGTGCTGAGGCTTGAAATGGCAAACATCAATATAACAGCAGCTGAAAGTTCATTCAATATCAATATGGACAGGTTTCAGAGGAATATTAGTTGAAACACAAAACATTGCAAAAGTGACCCAAGCAAACCCAATCGTATCATTTTAGAGTAGAACCTGTCTTCATATAAAACCTGTCTGAATCTAGGACGTGATCAGACTGTGTCAGCAACAACAGTCCATCAACAGTTACATAGAGAGGGATATGATAGTAGGGTTGCAGTGCATAAAGCCCTCTTTAGTCAAGTCAAGTTAATCTTATCCATGTAGTATTGAATCACAACAGCAGGTATCTCAAGGCACTTGTCATATAGAGCAGTTCTAGACTCTTTGTAGTATTATATTCATAAAGAGAGACCCAGCATTACAAAGATGGATGCACAACTGGGAGCTCAGAGATGCAGAAACCACTGGCACAGGTCCACAGAGATGTGGAGAAAAGTCAGATTAGTCATACTATATTCTCCACAAGTGGGCAAGTGCCTATGTGGTGTACACTGACAGAACAGTACAGGCCTGAATGCTCGAGCCCTACAGGTCCAGTGGCTCTGCAGCATGGTTTGGGTCTATGTAGAGGGAAGGGTCGCTGTAAATCAATACAAAGTTGTTCTGGATGATCACCGTCATCCCACGATGAAACATTTATATCCTGATGGAGTGGTCTGTTCCAGGATGACAATGCTTCCATCCATACAGCAGGAGCGCTCACTGAATAGTTTAATGAGTGAAAAATGATGGGAAGTATATGCTATGGCCTGCTGTGTGTGTGTGTGTGTGTGTGTGTGTGTGTGTGTGTGTGTGTGTGTGTGTGTGTGTGTGCGCGTGCGTGCATACATATATATTTAATTATATATTGTTAATTATCTGTGTTCTCCCCTTGGGCCCCTCAAAAAAATTTTAAAAAAATCACAATCACCTATGTCAGATCTCAGAGAGGTTCCACTTCAGTTGTCAAAGGCGGAGCAGCTGGAGGTTCCAGTACGCACCAACTGAGCAGTCTGAGACACAGCAGAGAGAAGCATGCTGCATAAGCAGAGCTGAGCTTCCCAGTGGAATATCATACACAACACTGGGAACCAGAGTGGACTTGTAAGTACATTTTCTTTTCATTTTTCAAGGCACAACCCTAACCCTACAGACAGAATACAGACAGTGAGTTAGGGTCTTTAGCTAAAAGCAACTGAGGCTTTAACATCAATAACTGGTTAAGAAAATACATTAAATCATTAACCTCTTGAATTCACCTTAAATATCCCTGTAGGTTTCTCAAAATCTCTCACTTTTATATGTTCTTACTGTGGTAGTCTTTGCATTATTCAATATTTTTTGGTCCACACCAACTGGCTAATTAATGATGAACGGAAAGCACTGCCCTTGACATTATAGGAATATCACACAGTTATTATGTCAAACTGATTGTTAATGTTTCAGTATCTGATAATGGCATTTCCTACCTGCATACTGCTTACATTTTTCATGTTCATCTGCTGAATGATAACACGTCTCCTGCAGCTTTGATGGCAGACAAGTTTAAAAGAAACAATCAGTTAATTTCCATCAAGGCCAGTATTCATTTATTTTCCATGTATGCAGAAATTGTTCAATGGACTGCTACAAATGAAAAATGTAACCTGTTCCTTAAGATGATGGAGCAGTTGTTTTTGGCACATTTCTGTCAAAGAGTTTGACATCAGTTTCATTAATTTGTGTGAAAGCTAATGTTTGGCATTAGTGTACTGAAATTTTCAGTTTTTCACATTTCAAATTACAAAGAAGAACCCACACCACTTGTTATATTTAGTTATGCCACCTGTCTGGTCTTTCCAGGAAGAAGGTTTCATTCACTCTATTATCCACTGACTTTCCCTTTTTCTCAAAACTTTTCAAGTACATTTCATTCTGTAGAAGTTTCACATGGAAGTGACAGAAAAGAGGCCGGATAACAGTTATAACACTGATGGGACTGACTGGAATTGTTACATGTGTATTTCATTTTGTTGATGATAATGTGTTTACTTGAACTGCTTTATCAATTTGTGTAGGAGTGCAGCTCTAAGCCTAGCCCCTAACCCCACCAAACCTTTCTGTTCCCCAACATCATACGTCACAGAGAAGACATTTTCTGAGGAGATATGATGGTTCTGGCTTTAATTAGTACAGCCTGTATTAGTAATGTCATCTATTCTTTACAGGCTATGCTAATCTATGCCAGAATCAGCAATGCAGTGGGAGCTGAGGATTTTTCCACTTTGTGCAGCACCATTAATGTGAATACTATGTTGTCTTGGATGGGCTGCATATGAAACCACACACATTTTTATCATGAAAGAAAACACACAAGGACATAGGTTCTGATGCACTGGGAGTTACTATAAAAAGACCTGCCGAGCCAGTGCTTCAAGCAAAAAAAGATTTAAAAAAATAGTGCTGTGACTGCACTTTATGTTTGTCAGTAGTATTTTGTGAGCAAGAGAGATTGACATCATTGGTGACTGAACAGATGATGGAACAAAATGTCTGTCAGCTGACAGGCTAAGGAGATGCTGGTGTGGACAGTGAGACTCTAGAGCAGGTCTAGACCATACTCTGTGTAATACAGTGGTATGAAAAAGTTTGGGCACCCCTGATAATTTTCAAGATTTTCCTTTATAAATCACTGGTTTTTCGGATCAGCAATTTCAGTTAAATATATCATATAGCAGATAATGATGATATATGAGAAGTGAAATAAAGTTTCAGGATTTACAGAAAGTGCAATAATTCTTTAAACAAAGTAGGCGGGTGCATAAATTTGGAAGCACCCCCAACAGAAAAATTACATCAATATTCAGTATATTATCTTTTAGAAATAACGGACTCTAAACGCTTCCTATAGCTTCAATGAGGGTCCTGGATTCTACCAGTTGATGGTGACATTCTTCTTTACAAAACATCACCAGTTCCGGTCGGGTTCCGTGCATGGACGTAAAAGCGTCACACGGATTTAGGCGGAGAAACGTCAGCCGCAGATTTGTTCCAGGCTGGAGTGTTTTAATGAGAAAAAAAACTGCATCGGCAGAAATCCAGACTTTTTCATTGAAGCTATGGGAAAGCATTTGGGGCTCTGTTGACTAAAGGACATACTGAATGATGTGATTTTCGTTGAAACCTTGAAATTGCTGCTGCTACTGTTTGAGGTGTGCACACTGCAGCAGGCTCCTGTGGCTTTCATTTCGTTTGTCTGCTATGATATGTTTATTAATTGCTGATCAGCTCGGTGATTCTAGGAAAATCTTAATTAATCAGGGGTGTGGCTTTCGCTTCGCATGTTACGCAGGTATGATGGACTCAACATATTGTTTAATTCAACGATGAAGAAGGAATAGTATAATATGATTGGCTTTTGTAAATAGGTGGACAGCATTCGCCAGAGAGCAGCCCTTCAGTATTTGCTGGCAGTGGCTGTCCTGTCAGGTGAACGGCAACCGGTCTTGGCCTTGAGACATGACTGAGATGATGCTATGCATCACCATCATTGACATTATGGCCACCGCAAGAGCCAATTTAAAGAAGTGAGGAAACATGCATTTGAGAAAAGCACAACTGATCACATCCTGGTGATTTCAGGATAAATTTGAAACGACTGGTCTCTCAAGGCATTGCTGGCAAGAAGTGGCTAGGAGTAGAGCTGAGTTAGGTTCATGATGACCAACGGACATCTGAAGAAGAAACAGAAAATAGATTGACATCTTGTCAGTTCAATGACTGAGGGTGTACATGTATGTATTTGCCACTAACTACCAGCCGTACAGGTTGTGATACTTTGATACCGACTGTTGGTTAGTGACTGCTTTGCCAGCTGTATGTGTTCATCCGCCATAGATGAACAGTTGTTGTGTGTTAGACAGGGATGTTCACTAAATGTATCAGTTGCCTTAATTCAGGCCTGTAATGCAGAAAATTAAAAGCAGGGCATGTCACCGACTGGAATGAAAGGAAGGACCATGCCGTCGAACCAGCTTTTAATTTCAATTTCTGGATCCAGTCCTAGTCGAGGTTTCCCTGCCTCTTAAATGAAGTTTTTCCTTCCACATCGCTGCCTAGTGCTGCCCATGGGAACTGTTGAGCAAATACAGTGGTATAAAAAACAAAGTACCCTGATAATTCTCAAGATTTTCTTTATAAATCACTGCTGTTCGGATCAGCAATTTCAGTTAAATGTACTGCAGAAATATTGTTGATATATGAAACAAAGCTATAGGATTTAAAGCATCTAGAAATAGTGTAGTAGTGTATAATCGAAATTGTTGTTTTATTGATTTGAATACCTTAGTACTACCACGGAATACAAACTGCTGGTGTCACCAATCTTCTTGACTATATACAGGTGAAGCCAATCATGAGAAAGGGTAGTATTTAAGGTGGCCAATGTGTTGTTCTCCTTTGCATCTTCTGGTGCCACATGGGAGCCCCAAACAACTGTCAAAGACTTGAAAGCAAACGATTGTTCAACATCATGGCTTGAAGGATTCAAAAGCTCGCCCAGAGATTTCAGCTGTCAGTTTCCACTGTGAGAGAGAAATGGGTGATCACAGGTTCTGTAGCCTGAGTGGTACAAGAAAAATTGATAAGCACAGGCGAAGGATGGTGAGAAGCAACTCAACCCACAGACCAGCTCCAAAGACCTACAACATGATCTTGCTAGATAAAATGTAATGTCTAATTATGACTTGCACAGTGATGCCAAAGGAGAGTATTAGGCACATGCTACAAACAGAGTTGCCTGAGGTACAAGTAAAGCACATTTGGACAAACCAGCTTCATTTTGGAAAAGTTGACACTGACTGAATCTAGCACCACCTTTAACAAGATTGCTAGTACTGTTTGATACAGCCCACAGCATGATGGAACCGCCACCACTGTGGGTAGCAAGTGTTTGTCTTGAATGTTGTGCTCATCCGCCATGCATACCGCCTTGTTATGTCCAAATAACTCAATTTTAGTTTCACCAGCACCATTCCAAAATGAAGCTGGTTTGTCCAATGCGCCATATACCAGGCGATCGTTTGTGGTATAAAAAGAGAAAAGGCTCTTCCAGATTACTTCCATACAGCATCACCTTGTGCAAAGTAAAAAGGACATGAACTATATGACACCATCCAGTAAGATCATGTTGTGCATCTTGGAGCTGGTCTGTGGTTGAGTTTGACTGTTCACCATCCTTCATTGTGCTTATCTGAGACTTTTCACCACCCGGCTCACTAGAATTCATTCCCAGCCGCAGAATTGACAGCTGAAATCTCTGAGCGAGCTTTTTGAACTCTTCCCAAACCATGGATGTTGAATAACGTTTCAAAATATTTTGATATTTATCTGTTGGCACCTCTTAGTACTTTTTATATAACTGAACCACAACTTAAATACCCTTTCATGATTGGTCATCTGTATGTAGGTCAAGGTCATTGAGTTTACTTAACAACTTTAGTTCTAAATAATTAGTATGTGTGTTATTCAAATCATTAAACAACAAATAAGGGTGCCCAACTATAACTACCACAAGAATTTTCAAACCATAACCTATTTCACTTCTCACATCACTGTGTTTGTCTGCTATATGATACATTTAACTGAAATTGCTGGATCCGAACAACCAGTGATTTATAAAGTAAAATCTTGAAAATTATCAGGGCTGCACAACTTTTTCATACCACTGTATTTACTCAACAGTTCCCACCATGAGCAGCACTAGGCAGCAGTGGAGAGGAAAAACTTCATTTAAGAGGCAGAAACCTCGACTAGAACCAGACCAGAAATTAAGAATTAAAAGCTATTAGTTCGGCAACATGTCAGTCACTGCTACCTCTTAATGTACAGTCAGTGACTGTGCCCTGCTTTTAATTTCTGCATTATGAGCCTGAGCCTGAATTAAAAGGCAACTGATACATTTGATGAACATCACAATACAACTTTTCAACAACTGTTCATCCTATACAGCAGGATGATGAACACATACAGCTGTAGCTTGGTGCTAATAACAAGTCAGGTATCAAAGTATCACAACCTGTACTGGCTGGTAGTTAGTAATTCAACAAATACATACATGTACACCTCGGTCATTGATTTGTACAGATGTCAATCTATTTTCTGTTTCTTCTTCCAGATGTCCGTTGGTCATCATGAACCTGACCTCCAGCTCTACTCCTAGCCACTTCCTTAGCAACAGTATGAGAGACCAGTCTGGTTTCAAATTTGTATCCTAAGAAATCTATAGAGGGATGTGATCTGGGTTGTGGCTTTCTCAAATGCATGTTTCTCCACTTCTTTAGGTGGCTCTTACCAGGAGTTGGCCATATTATCTGACAGTGTTGGTGAGTGGCAGCATAATGTCAGTCATGTCTCAAGACAAGGACGAAACTTCACTGATTCACCCTTCAACAGGACATTAATACTGCCAGCAGAGGGCTTTGACCCACTGGGAGGACATACTATCTGGCAGGTAACAATCACCTGTGTTTTTACCAAAGCCAACAGTCACTGTTGTTACTGGTAAATCTTTTCTTACTGCATCAGTTTTAGTTAGTGCTTAGCTATACTCTACACTATAACGATGAATAAACCATCAACAACCATTAAGATACATTTTATAGACATGTATAATTGAGACATCATCTGACTCGCTATATTTTGTCACCTGAATGTGCTACCTATGATGAAACATGTCTACACTCTAGGTTGAACGCACTCCAGAACAGAGCCTGATCTTTTTTCAAATGGTTGAATTAAAAAAAATGAAATACAAACCTCTGTTTGTGCTAGCATTCACTAGAGGCTTTTACAGCATGAAGGGGTTATCTTATTGCTGGTAAAGGTCTGCAGCTGATATTCTTATGCATAATTGTGTTCCAGTTTTGAAGTCTAAATCCCAAAAAGTCACTGTATCTAGCAGTCCAGATAATTTCAGTTTGATTAGGCTAATATTTACACCTCTGCCACCATCCCAATACAATAACATTTACTGCTCAGAGGCATTTTCAGTTTCAAGAAACAATGTTCTATTAAGGTAGCCTCCAAAATTATACAATGTTGTGCAGCTCAGTTTTTTGAAAGCCAACATTATCCTCATTTGATTTCCAGGGCATGAACAGTAAGAGAGTCATACACATGGAAATGTACTTAATTATCCTCTTTGGTTCTCTCCCTTCCCACCTCTTTATCTTCAGGTCATCATAATTGTCTTCCTCACTGGATCACTTTCTCTTGTCACTGTTGTTGGCAACATCTTAGTGTTGGTGTCATTCAAGATCAATAAGGCACTGAAGACGGTGAACAACTACTACCTCCTTAGCCTGGCATTTGCTGACCTGACCATTGGTACACTGTCAATGAACCTATATACCACCTACATCATCATGGATCAGTGGGCTCTGGGACCAGTGGTTTGTGACTTGTGGCTTGCAATTGACTATGTGGCCAGTAACGCCTCAGTCATGAACCTTCTTGTCATCAGCTTTGACAGGTAGCAGAGCATGATGTTTTATATTATCTGATGATAAACTTCTCTGCCAGACACCGTCTTGTATTGTTGTTGCTACCTGCATGGAAAATTTATATGATGTTTTTTTTTTGTTTGTTTTGGGGTTTTTTTCTGCAAAATGAAATAGGACCTGTGGACACTGACATCAAGTAGAGGATTAGTCTGTAAGAAGTTTGTTTCCTGATGAATGTAGAGTGCTCTAATATTGAATGGATCAGAGTACCCTAATCACAAAAAGCATTCATTTCCATGTGGCATAATGGCATCATGCTGATATACATGATAGTTACTCTCTATGTTTACAGTTGCCTACTTTCTCTCTTTGTGTTAGGTATTTCTCTGTAACAAGACCCTTGACCTACCGCGCCAAGCGTACAACCAAGCGGGCCATGACCATGATTGGATTAGCCTGGTCAATCTCTTTCATTCTGTGGGCCCCAGCTATTCTGTTCTGGCAGTATATTGTGGGAGAGCGGACAGTCCAGCCTAATGAGTGCTACATTCAGTTCTTGTCTGAGCCCATCATTACATTCTGCACTGCTATCGCTGCATTCTATTTGCCCGTGACTATAATGGCAATCCTGTTTTGGAAGATCTATCAGGAGACAGAGAAGAGAGCTAAAGATATACAAGGTCTCAAGGGATCTGGGGCAAGCAACAGTCCAAGTCAGGCTCAGAATCAAAGTAGTGGTAGTGGAAGAGCTGGTGGAGAAGGTGCAACTAACAGCCAGAAGAATTCATCAGGCATGCTGCGCCAGATGAGTTCCCAAAGCTGCAGCAGCTACGAACTAAATCAGCCGGCTTCAGAGAAGAACAATAACAATGCCAGCATACCAGGGGGAACAGGATGCGGAGGGAGGTGTGGGACTTTCTGCTTTCAGTTTTCATCACTGCTGCCAGGTCGCCATGCATCCAAGAGGTCTGTCAACACCACGTCAACTACACTGGGTGAGGCAGAGCAGAGCAGCTGTGATAGTTTTAACAACAATGAAGTTGGTGCCCCCGGGGACCAGTCAGGCTCAGAGGAGGAAGCTGACGGTGCAGACCCATCAAGGCCTCCGAAAGGTTGGACGTAAACCTTCTAAGACCTTGTTTGCATGATACATAAATTACATAAATATACATAATGTTATGCTATCTATCTATCTATCTAGATGGTAAGAAATCTGGGAAGATGAAGAAAGACAAAGAGCCATCGTCATCCAGCAAAAGTCAAAGAGAGTCACAATCAAACCCTGACCAGTCACCTGCAACCATCACCATGAAAGATGCAGCTATGGCCAAACGCTTTGCCTCTAAGGCCAAGACAGAGATTAGTAAGCGCAAGAATGAAAAAAAGGCAAATGAGAAGAAAGCAGCACGGACACTCAGTGCTATCCTGTTTGCCTTCATTATGACATGGTTACCATATAACATCATGGTGTTGGTCAACACTTTCTGTCAGGACTGTATCCCTGAGACTCTTTGGGCACTGGGATACTGGCTGTGTTATGTAAACAGCACAGTTAACCCCATGTGCTATGCTTTGTGCAACAAGACCTTCCGTACAACTTTCAGAGATATTCTGATGTGTCAGTGGAATCAAAAGAAGAACAAGTCTCATTTTCATCAAAGGAAGGCTGTGGCTTTTCGGAAGAAAGATCCAATGTAGAGTACAGGACAAATTATTGGATGGAACGTTATTTAAAGATACCTTTCCTGATCCATTTTCAGAGTTGGAGTGCAGCATATATGCCTCGTTTTGCAGGGAAAAATGCTGACCTGAATTTTGCTCACCCAAACTTGTTCTAGCCTTAAGGGACGTTTTACCAAGTTAGCAGAGGGGTCTGGTTTGGCTGGTTTGTCAGTCTGAAACTGTATCGTGACAGCTGCTGGTCACATTTAAGATGGATATCCATAGCCCTCTGAGGATAATTCCTAATAAATTCTGTGACCAACCGATGTTGTGTTCAGCACAGGATCAGATCAAAACTACAACTTTGACACCAGTGATTTTCTATCTCAAAAATGAATAGCTGGATTTCTATCTTGTGAATATTCATGATCCTCAGTGTGTGAACTACAATTTTTGATGGCCCCATGACTTTGTGTATAACAATTATCAACTCAATCAAAATGTAATGGACAGATTCACATGAATTTTACTGAGCATTTTCATCATTGCAGGGATAAACCATTTCCATTATGGACATCCCCCTTTGGCTCATGGCAAGTGAGCCCATATCTCACAATTTAATTTAAAAATTTTGCATAAGATTTGGTATATACAAAATATTCTTTAAAAAATAAATAAATAATGTGATTAATATAAAATCTATATCAATATAATAAATAAAAATGCAGATATAGCAGACTCTTGTTGATACTTTGGTTGAGTCTGGAAATAATTATGTAATCAATAATCACTATTGTGGTGTTCGTATGAAGCTGCTCACAGAAATGTGACACTGTGTGACACTGACCTTATCCCATGAAAGCATCTGCTTATCTGTGGAAATACTATAGAATGGTGTAGTAATGGGAAGACATATGTCCAGTTTACAGTTGGAAAATAACCATTACACGTCATCCTGCTAAATCACATTGCACACTGGAAGGACTGCATTCGGAGCAACAACAGAGTTGTGGAAAATAGAGATCAAAGCACAGTGTGAGTTGCCAGTGGAAGGGGAGAAGATTAGTGAAGTCTGACATATCATCTACCATCTAATCCAAACCCATATTACACTGTAGGTAGCTTGCATGGAAGTTTGTCAGGACATGATTACAGAGAGTAACACACAGCATGTGAACATGCATGTCAAAAGAATTACATTTGTCCGTTTTGAAACTTCAGAAACAGCAAGTAAAATTTCCGCAAGGATTCATTAATACAAAAGCAACAACATAATGTTGTTCTCTGGTCTGTTGCTGGAACTTCCACTGTGGGAAAAGTAAACAGCATATTCAGAAAAGTATATAAACAAGACTTATTCTGGGTGAGTTGTGTTCAGGGTGAGGGATTGGCTAAATAACTAAAATCTGTCTGCCTCCCAGCTGTTTCCACAGGCCCATGAACAGTGTTCTCCCTCTGTGTGTCCAGCAATGACTGTTTTCTGAATGTCTGATATAGCTATCCTGGAAAGAAGAAAGAAGTTTTATATATTCACAGATACATTTGATCCAGTTTCCAATTAGATTTATAGAGACACTCTCACGCAATATGAAAACAAATGAAATGAGGTCCTTTCAGCTTCATTGTGCTGTTGAGGTTTCCTGCCTGTTGTTCACACCCTCACTAACTGGTCCCATGTGCCAGGCCACATCAAACACTACAGATTCAGTTCCTTCTGATCCACAACTGCTGTTTCCATGAATAACAATAATATGTAAATATTTCTAAGTGTTAAATAGTGAATACATAACACTTGAGTGTTTATTAATGTGAGTTTTTATTAATATGAGTGTTGTGTGCAACTCAACTACAAATCTGAATTTTTATTATTGCATCAATGGTCACATGTTTATATGAGTTCAAGAACAATAACATTAAATGGATAACCTTCAATATATTTACCCATGATTGCTGAAAAGATAAATAAATATGGAGACAAAGGTTTTGATATGTTGCATTTCATAACTGCATCTCTGAATCATGGTCACTGTAAAAACAGTACAACAGCATCATCCAGTGGCTTCAAGATAAACTGTTGTTAAATTGTTGGTTGTTAGACTTAAATTGCTGAAGTTCTGCTGTACTGTGGTACACGACAGTCATGATTTCCAGAAAAAAAAAAAAGAAAAAAAAACAACAACAACTAAATATAGTCAGTGGAGTTGTTTGTATTTAAAATGTTTGACATGTTTCTTTAATAACAATAACTCATATAATATTTACCTTTTCTTAACAATGTGATTTGTAGAAAATGATTCCACCACACTGAGGTTAATTTTATTATTTAGAGAGACTTACAGAGAGGTAAATATCACACAATATTGTACATCATCTTCATACTTGTTGATCTGTCTCCGGACATCAGTGTTGAGGCCTTTTGTGTGCAACTAGGTGAATATTTAAAATCGTTTTCTTTGATTAAGGATCTACCAGCAGTGAAATACAGTAAGAGGAAAAGTGTTTATATGGTGTGATCTACAGTTTAGGCTCTTTAAGTCTTCTGTCACCCTAGGTCAGTATTTACACAGTAATGTTATTTGCTCGATGCAGCATATTGGATTGTCATTTGTGTAGGAATAGAATGCAGTTACAAGGTCCATATTACCATCATGAATTACAGCCTAACATTGTCACTCTTGGTCTTTGTGGAATATTTAATCATATGGTAGTTAAGCTGAAAAATCTATTTCAGAGTGTTTCAGTGCACTGCAGTTACCTGACAAATGTCTGTTTACATACAACTGATCAATCATCAGCATTTTCAACTATCCACAACTATATTTTTGAATGAAAGGGTTATACAGTAGTGTTAGTCTGGATGTAATAGATGTTGAGACCTTACAAACAAAAGAACTGGCATGCTCATTTCAGATCTCTTCAGAGTATAATGGATCCTGAGCCAAAAGGCATAAAAAGAGCAAAAAAGTCATCACTACTCACACACACGTGTATAAATACTTATATGTACTGTATGTACTTATCTATGAGTGCTAACAACCTTTTTGTAGTTTAGATCTAATGTCCATTGTTAGTTGATAAAATATTTTCATGATAGCAGATTTTATGTGTTTACAACTGGTGCGTTCCAGTTGGTGCATTCCAGTTGTAAACACAAGCAAACAAACAAATTTCAACTGGAATTCCCCCTGAATTCAGAATTCCAACTTGGAAAGTCAGAGATACCCCATTAACCCCAATATAACAATTTCAGATGGCTGCTACTTGCATCAATAGTAGTGAACATATGGGGTCACAGGACCTCAGATTTACAACAAAAACCAGGTCCTAATCCTCACAACTTCATCTTTACTGTCTTCTAGTGTATTAGCAGAGTCAAGAAAAATAGTTAGAAAATAGTTTATTGTGGGTTAAGTGCCAACCGACTTGAGTTTGCCAGGTTTTACAGAGAGAGGACGTCTTTTAAGTTTGTCAAATCTAGCCCTGCTGGTACATACCTTGTGCTGAGAACAATATTTCTGAGCCATCAGCTCGTACATATGTAATGCTGAATCATCTGGTTACAACATTACCAAACAGCGGAGTTCAACCAAGGTTATCAACAAAAGTAGGTTAAAGTTCACAGCAGTAGGTAGGGCGCAAAAATCACAATAATTTCAACCATTTCCAGTGTACATCATATAAGAGCATACTAAAAATACTACAGCAACCAATATATCTGATTGAAATCATGTAACAATCAATATGAGATGATTTTTAAGACTCTACAAACACTCTGCTGATTTCACTGTTTATAGCAGTTCTTCTGTCTTATTAGCGCCACATTAAGTCAGTCATACAGATAGTACTGTTCATCTGTGGACATGCTGCTACGCTGTTTGTATGGGCAAAATATCACATAGAGCGTTGTTATCAACTGGTATTGCTAACAGTGGATAGCAGTGACAATGGCTAGTCCAGGATATGTTTGAAACGGTTCACGTTCACGGCTTAACATTTCTTTTTTCTCAAACAATTAAATTTGGAAAACTTTTTAAGAATGTTCTAAAGTGTTAAAATCTAACGTTAACGACAGAGGTGTTCTTCAGGGGGAGCAGATTTGTTTGGAACTTGCACTCCAAAAGAACAACTACATGGCTCTGAGCGTCCATGTTTTTCTGACTTCTCAACTGGAATACTGTTAACTCATAGGTAACATCACTCCCAGTTCTTCATTTTTCTTTATGTGGAACATGAGGTCTGAGCCCCCTGTAGGTGAGAACTGAGGCTGAGATGATGTTGGTAGTAATGTCACAAGCTCTCTGCCAGGCATTCTGAAAACAAAAAAGTGATAGTCAGTTTCACCCTCTCTTTTTCTTTTCTTTCTACTACATTAGGTTAAATTCAGCTGGCTTGCTTTTGTTCAAACACTATAATGATACAAAAAGGGCCTCATAACAAGAGCTAGATCCCTCCCAAGCAAACAAGTAAGAGCTGCTCAGTGTTAAGAGGTGACCTGAATAGTGAATTAGTACTGGTCATCCTGCCAGCTCTCACAGCAATCTGTAAACAAATTAAGCAAAGATCCTCTCTGTCAGAGACAACTGTTAACAAGCACCCAATGCTGGGAGGGAACCTCAGAGTATTACGCTGTCATATGGTGTAACATAAAAGTAAGGTGAGGATCAATTTAAAATGATCTACCATAACGTAAAAGTCAACATGGATGAGAAATCAATAAGGTAAGGACAACTGGCAACTGACAACTGACAACTCTATCTGCTAAAGAACATCACGTGACCAGCTACTGTATTGGTGAGTGGACTACGAAACATCTATGAACAGTGAGCATCTGAAACTATGGGTGAGTGGGATATTTGATGATTAAACAAATGATTCACCTTTATCTTTATTAAGAATAATTCCTACTTGTGTGTTTCTGTTAAACAGAGGATGGAGGATGTTCTGGATTTTTCAGAACCAGCATCCTGCCACATGACAGGCCTTTTTATTGGAGTCCATCCCACACTTAGCACTATGGGTAATGTAGGCAGCCAACCAGGAATCATGGGAAATGCAGTGAAGAATTGCGCGCTCAGCTGCATTGACAGACCACATGAGAGGCGGTGTGCATTTCCACCTCCACTTCCAGTCCACCTGACCTCTGACACAGTGTCACAGTAGTTAGCAGCATTTTTATTCCTCTCAGCTTCTCTTGCCAGTTTCTCCAGCAGACCTGGCTTTGTGTCCCAATCCCAGTTGCTCTCCATCTCTCCCAGTCTGCCTCCCTGTCACAGCTCCACTGAGCATGCAGTGCCTACGTCACTCCTTTCAGCAGATGGAGAGGAGGAAGAGGGGGAGGGTAAGACAGGGAGAGAAAGGGGAGGAGGAAGAGGGAGCTGTATGTCTCTCCTGCATCAGCGCCAACATCACTGCCACGCCAGCTTTCGACACCGGAAAACAACGAGGAAGATCTCTGCACAACAGAGATTTTGAAAAAACCATCAGCAGCGGCAGGAGCTCCTCCTCCTCCACCAGACGTGCATCCACAGATTAGGCCAACACGATCCCACCTTCCACAGGCACAGACATCTAAAAACTCCCCCAGATACAAAACGCTCTTTCCAGGCATGACCTGAGGGCAGGCAGCCATCGGACGCTCTCCATCGACATGGGCAACCAGGAGGCTAAGTAAAGGAAAGCTGCAGTAGCCGCAGCAAAGTCAACCATTTTGAAAGAACAGCCAAGCAGCCTGCATTTTGAAACTTGACCATGATCAGCATTATAACTTGCACTAATAGTACATTGTTACACACAGGAACATTCATTTACCCCAGATGCAACAAAGTGAGATGTCAAACAATCATGATTAATTTTTATTCATCAGCAAACCTTAAAGTGCAAAACAGAAAAAATTAAAATCTTCACTGTGTGCCTTGGACCAACACATCAGTGATAATATTGTAATATACAGCATACAACAAAAAGCAGGTGCTAAGTGTATATCACGGTTTTAATGCGACTACAAAGCGACTGCTCAGGCAGAGATTCCAGTATGATCAAATTCCCACTTGTTTAGGTCTGGTAGTGAAAATGATGACGCCCGAGTTTACAACCGCCGCTGCTGATAGGCCAACTAATTAGAGTGCAAAGAAAATCAAATCTGAGAAACTTGAATACTGGTACTGTCATACAACTGGTACAGCCAGTTCATGTGTTTATGTATTACTCCACAGGAGTCTTGAGTTTTGTGAAAAGTGTTACCAGACTTACTGACTTGGAGGTTCGTTTGTCCAGAACACCATGCAGCCATGTTAAATGGAGGCAACAACAGAAGGAGGCCAGGACTGTCTGTCACGAATTTCTTTAATTTTCTCAGATGGATGCACAGAGTATATTATGTTCATTCTAAATAGTAATATGCCAAATGATTTTCTCAGAATTAGTGTAGTGCACGATAAAGATGTTCTCTTGAGATTCCTACAGTACTTGAGTTTGTGGGAGTATGATGATGTGAATTTGCTGTATACGAAACACACTGTAATGGATAAGGATTTGTTGCGTACGTATTTTATTAAAAATTTATTGAGTAAAGGTCTACTGCTCAAGAAGATATTTCCACTGCTGCTCTACATTAAAAGCAGAAGAAATTCTAATTGACTTTAAGGGTTCAGCATCTGATGGTGAAGCAAAGCCCTACTGATGAAACATAGAGTCAACAGATGTTTAAAAATTTTGTTTAGCAGAGCTTGATCAGCAGTGACGTTTGTATTCAGAACACGATGACCCAAGTAAAGGATCTGAAAACAGCACATGTGTAGTGCTGCCTGAGAGATCGAACCTTCTGGTACTCATCCATTCAGCTAAACATCAATTAAAGTTTGTACAAACAGGAGAGCTTAATGGTGTTTGTAATTCAGGAGGTGAAGTAGTAGAGAGAGCTGGAAGTCATGGGAGGTTACGCCCAGGTTAACTCTGTTCTTCTTTCAATCAGCATTTCTTTCATCCATCTGTTCGAAAAAGAGGTTCATCAGCTCCAGTACAGCAGACGGCGTAAGACTAAGGTTTAACAAACAGTTACTTTGTGAGGACAGAAACAAATTAAAGTCCTTAAGAAACACTGTAATTGGATTGGACCATATTCATAAAACCGGACTGATGCTGTCATTACACTTAGTTGTACAGTGTTCAGTTGCTTTTGTCTCGTTCTTGTTTCAGACATGTGAATTAACTACAGTTTGTCATACCAACACTACCACGGCCCAAACATAGCGAGTCATGACCTGCTGATGACAAAGGCCTGCCAGTGGTGAGGAAACAACAAATAACGGTTGGTTTGAATTGATTTTCTGAATGACCCCCGAAGTCTGGATTTCTGATTTCTAAATCAAAGTCTGCTTGATGGAAAACAGCAGCAATGAAGGAAGCAAAGCTCACTGGAAGTAGTCTCATTGAGTCAAACACCAGCCATATAGTCTCTTTCTGCTGCAGTGTAAGTGTAACACTTCTCTGTTATGGTGGACCACTGAACATGTTAATGTTGACATATTCTCATTTACATTATAATGTGGCCTGTGAGGCTGTCAGAGACACACACAGCCTGTGTATAGCCCTCAGTGGCTTTGATTTGGTCTCATGGTCGGTGGCACTACAGAATATCATCTCCTATGAGATGAACTTAGAGTTTTATGAGAGAAGGTTCTACTTTTCTCATTTATTTTTACTTATTTTGTTCATTTCTGCTGTTCTCATGCCAGAGGAGCGGTTCTCGGCAAAATCAGGAGAAACACGCACGTCATTCAACAGCTGGAACAAATATAGAGACCTGCACAAGACGTTGGCTGGACACAGCCCCGCTGACAGGGCAGCATGAAAGTTACCACCCACCCGCTGGTTAAAGGCAGCGGATAGAGGAGGGCCCGCTGAGGGCTGTGTGTGACGCCCACCTGCAGACAGAGGCAGCTCCATCTCTGTCGCCTGGAGGCCAAGTCGGCAGACCCCGCCCATGATGACAGTCAAGTTCAAAGTGCTCAGTGAGTTGGGTGACAAACAGCTGAGCCCCACCCGGGCGAGACGGCCTAATGTTCATGTCAGCAGCAGCCACCTCCTCCGCCTGCCTCCTCCAGGAGGGCACCACTATGACAGACTGTGGTACCTCCCACCACCACCACCTCCACCCTGCCCAGTGGACCAGCCAGCCTCCACCACCACCACCACCTGGCCCAGCAGTTCCTCCTGGGCAGGCCGTGTCCCGCCCCACCTCCTGCGGCCTTGCCCACCCTCCGTGGCCCCACCTTACCACACTCTGATATTACCTCTACTACTACAGAGCCATCTGTGCCCCTCCGTGCCCCAGGGTTGGGCCCTGCCTCCTCCTCTGCCATTGGGGCTGTACACTCTGGGTCTGACTCAGGAGAAGCCACCCAGGAAGGCTTTGGTGGAGCCACCCAGACCCATGAAGCCACTCTACTGGACCAGGATCCAACTGCACACCAAAAAGTAAAGTAACAACTGTAGGACAGCCTCAACATGATGCTGCATTTTTTAGCATTTACTTCATCTTAAGTCTAAAACTGATGTGTTCTTCATATTAGTGGAAAAAGTGTCAAGCAGGACAGAGTAGTTCAAAGACAGACAGTCTGAACATCAGATTTATTGACAAGAAGAAAAATATAGATGATAGTTTAATGTCCTTGTTCAACTGGAAAGTGAATGTACAGCAGTGGTGTTTACAGATGTAACCCTCTGTATCTGTATCCATATTTTAATACTTGATTAGTACTTGTTTTGGGATACGCTTTGAGCACATTAGTGTTTACTTGTTGTGTACCCTGTGCTGCTGTTCAGCAGCCTCAACTTGGAAATCTTAGTTTTAAAGCTGTGGTTGTGAGCCATAGCCTCTTAACTACCTACACATTCTACCTTTTTGCTTTTCACATATCATTTCATGCGATGTCTTTTCTGTACAGACTCACCCTTAACTCAAATCAAAACACCAATAACTGTGCCTGTCTCTGAGGATTCATTACACACACAGTGGATGCATGGAGCAATGTAGCAACCAATGAACAAGCTCCTCTTGCCATGTTCTCAGGTACTGTGTTCTTGGCAGCTGACAAAACTCTTCAGAGCCTCCTGCCTGCGCATGAACACAACATGTGTGATCTGAGGGAGGAAAAATGCAGATTGTCCAGAGTAAACCGTGTTTTCTTACCTGACAGTAATGATACTGAGCACATTCAGAAAGAACAGATGTCGATATAAAACACATAATTAGTGAAGTTTTAAGTCCAGCATGACATGTGAAACATGACTGTGTGACTGAGGCTATGATCAAGGATGGATGAGTGATGAAACGCTGCAACAGCCTTTATCAACCACCACCAGCAGCTTTTGTAAGTTGTACAGTTTGTTGTATCTCACAAGGTCAGAGTGGTGAACAGAAAGCTCATCCAACCCAACCATCAACATCATAGATGTGTGATGTGGAGCTGTCAGTACTGAAACACATCCACCTTCAATACCATTGGAAAAAAACCCATGTTATCATTTTCCTACTGTAGAAGAAGAACAGGCAGAACAGGATGTCATACACAGAACTGAACTGAATCCTACAGCTAGAGTTAATTTTACAAAGCAGCTCAGAGTTGATCAGGTGCTGTCAGTTTGCTGCAGGGTTTATTATCAGATTTGCTGTAGAGTATTGAATGGATCACATCCAAACTTTGTACAAATCTGTGCACACACAGCACTGTTTGAGGCCAGTAAGACCAGAGAGGATAATCATGCTTCACTGCTGAAAAGTGCCGTTTTGTGTTTCTCAGGGATGTTTCTTCTTCATTGGTGTGGGACACGATAGATGAGCCTGACGTGGACTTTGAGGAGTTTGTAGAGTTGTTCTCCAAAACAGCTGTGAAAGTGAAGAAGCAGCCACTGTCTGACACCATCACCAAGTCCAAGACCAAACAGGTCTGTGTCTTTTATCTATATGCATAAGGACTACTGGCACAATTATAAAGTCAGCAACAACTAACCACAGGTTTTGAACTTGTTATTCCTTCTTAAAGATTAAAAGTTTGATATGGCTTTGAAAGAGAGGGGGCAGAAGTAGAAGACTATTAATCCTCTACTAGTTGAAGCCAGGTAAAATGGAAAGCTCTAATGGCTAATCCTTCAGAGTGACATTTTCCTCAGTGTGTTTGTCAGGACACACATGATGATATCCAGGATGTAGTCTCAATTTTTAATTTGAAGGCAAAGTCACTTACAGCTATGAGCAGATGGTGACAGCTACAAACCTGTTGATGTGTATGGAAGTGGTTCTATAGATAAAACACAAAATAACAGATCTTATAAAGTAAATAAAAACACAAATGCAAAATAAATAAATATTCATACGCCTTCAAAAAGTCTGATTAAACGTTATAATTAAATCCAGATTATTAAAACATAGGAATATTTTTCATTGTATATGAAACTCGGCTCTGTTGCATTTAATCTGAGAAAGGAAAGGATGCTCTCTGATGACTTCATACATTAGAACATCCTATCTGCCATTGCAGTTATTATAACTGGTCCATTAATAATGGCTACAAAGTAACAAACTGAATGAAACATGTAATATAGAAGGAATATAGCAAATAACAGCAGCAATTATGACATATCACAGAGAATAAGGAGATGATGAGCATCAGTAGTCTGATGAAGGAAAGTTACACAAGTATACACAGTACTCTTTACAACATTTACATTCCAAATACCAGCTTGTAATAGGCAAAGGGGAAAACCTGCAGTATTCGACTACATCTAAAAGGACACAGCTCAACATAGTCCAGTAAGCAGGCAGTAATGACAAAGAATAGATCCCAGATACACTCAAATACAGTCCAAACTCCAAACAGACTAATGATAAAGTCCATCAGGAAACAGATCCAGTCTGTGTGTCTGCTGCTTTTGCCACAATGCTTGACGGACACTCCCACAAACCTTAGCAGCTGTGGGATTAAGGTGCAGGGCACTGCTGATCAGTCTTAATTTTCTCTCATCTGTCTCAGTCACTGAATTCTATTGTGTAAATACAAAGTCTGATAAACTCCACTATACAAGGAGAAGCATACATGTTAAACAATGACAAGTTCTGAAGTTGGCAGCCTTAGCTGGTGTATCACAGGGGCCTTAGCACCCTGAGCAGCGAGTCCCAGGCTCAACTCCTGATCCAGCCAGACCCTTGCTGCATGTCACTCCCCTGCTCTCTCTCCCCATTTCCTGGCTATCTTAAGTAAATATGTTGTTTTGTCAATGACATATGAGACATGTCATATAGGAAAAATAGGAAAAGCATATCATCAATATTCAGTACTTCTATGATATAACATATATTGGACATACTAAAACTGTATGATTAATGAGTAAAAATTTGTAAAGTCATGTGCAACAAAATACAAAATGTAATGATTTCTAACCATTTTGGTGACCCCTGACCTTTCAGCTACCAGACACTTCAGTATGTTTGTTCCATCCCAGACTTCAGGTCCTAGTTTTAAAATTGTTACCATGCTGTCATCAATTGTATATGTTACTCATCTTTTACTTCCAGTACCAACTTTTATCAGACTGATCATACTGCAGCATCATCTTTGGTGCCATATTTGTGGAAATGCTGCCTGCAAAATCAAATGCAAACCAGCACAGCATTGTACACACTGCATGTGCTGCAGCTACATCTAAGCTTTGAATATAACCTTGTATCTGTTTCTTTTTAGGTTGTGAAGCTCCTAAACAACAAGCGCTCTCAGGCAGTAGGAATCCTCATGTCCTCCCTGCACCTTGATATGAAAGACATTCAGCATGGTGAGTTCATCATTTTGTCAGCTGCAGTCAGTGTGATAGCTTGATATTTACACACAGTAATACAAGATACTTATTCTTCATGAGATCTCATAATTTATACTGGGAACACTGAGGAAAAGATCCATCTCAACAAGTAGTTTAGTCATTCTGCAGATAGAACCTACTTTTGCTAGAAAAGGAAACTGATTCTGCTAAGGAAAAGGTTCCATAAAAAGGAACCTTATATTTACCTACATACCTGTTAACTTGAATGGATATGTAGTGGGTGGATGTTCATCTGGTCATAATGTTTCTGCCACTTGGTATTTTGTCCAAAACAGTTGTGGTACTGTTGTGGACTTGGGTTCAAAGTCCCAAATCCACTGGGCTACGATCAGAATTCTTCAGCCTGATTCAGGTGTCCAAAAATTATCAGGAGACGGCAGTGTCCAAGGCAGCAGAGTTTATTTGTCGACAAAGAAACCCGAGAACAGTTCAAAGTGCACACAAGTTACACCTGAAGAGCTCTAAAAATGTACTGGTTCTGTCCCTCTTTATATACAGTTTCAGCTGTGACTTTCCACGCCTCTTAGGTCATTTCATTGGTTTACACCATTAAAATATGTGTTTTGCCTAACTGTTCATCCTTAGTCTTTGTGTAAAATACACCATTATACACCATATCTCCTGTGGAGAGTACATGGGCTTTTCCTTTTGCCGATTCTCTTTTGCTGAGTCAAATCTTATTTGCTGAGTCAGGTTAAGGCTGGCCCTGTTCTCATCTGATCTGTTCACTCTCTGTTATACACCATTATGTCTTGACCTGTCCTGATTATATTTTTTTAAAAACAAAGTTATCTTTCATTTTTACACCATTATTTCTTAACTCTCCCTTGTATCATTTTTTAAAAAATATGTAACTTTTATGCACCTTAACATGAATTGAATTACACAATGTATGTATTTCATTATATGCAGTGAATACTAGCATCTACACTCAAACAGTGATTTTTAACACATATTGCATTGAGTCACTTTGAATCATACAGTAAAAATAATAATGATTGCATCACAATATTCTTTTAAGATCATTAGCTTGCTACAATTTTAAGATCATTAGCTTGCTACAATATTTCTCTCTTCTAGAGGCACTTTACTCTTTGCACATCACAAGACTATTGGCTTCTTACACTACAGTACAATAATAACAAGCGTGATTACTGTAAATTGTCATAGATCTGATGCATGTCAAAGCTGCATCTGATTATTTCAGTAAACAAAGTCAAATACACTTTTGCTGTGTAGGTTTTTTATTTTCTTTTTGAAGTAAGAATGAAACTGATTCATGAGCCAAAGACTGAGGTAGAAAAAAACAAGAATTCATTGGCTAATCACAACAAAATCAGATACAAATGTCTAATAGGATAAAATGATGAAGTGATGGCAGTTTATATCCAAAAAGTCAAAGGTCACCTTCCCTATGAAATCACAATGTTCTGCAAAAACACTTTTCCAGCTTTTATTCAACCTCATAACTCAAGAGCAGAGGGGAAGTTCTGACCAGATTTCACATTTGGTCAGATATTGGTGACACTAATCTTGGTGCTCAGCTTCACACTGACTGTATACATTTTAAAGTCATTTTAAAGTCTTCACTGCATATTTATATGACAGACATACACCGATCAGCCATAACATTATGAGCACTGGTGGATGAAGTGAATAACATCAATCATCTCGTTATAACACAATGTTCTGCTGAGGAACCTTTGGTCCTGACATTCATTTGGACGTTACTTTGTCACGTACCACCCACCTAAATATTGTCACAAACCAAGCACACACCCCTCCAATGGCAACAGCACTCCCCAATGTCAGGGGCCTCCCCCAGCAGGATAATGTTCCCACCACACCACAAAAACAGCCAAAGCTGTTGACCTGGCCTTTAGACTCCCCAGATCCCAATCTGATCCAGTACCTGTGGGACCTGTCTAATATTGCATAGGTCCCCCTCATAGTGGCAAAACAGCTCTGACCTGTTGGGGCTTGGACATGGGATCTCTGAAGATCTCCTGTGGTGTCTGGCACCGGGACATTGGCAGCAGATCCTTTGGTTCCTATGGGTTGCAGGATGGGCCTCCATGGATCTGACTTGTTCTGGATCATCCCACAGATGCTGGGTCAGATTGGGATCTGGGGAGTCTGGAGGCCAGGTCAACAGCTTTTGTGTGTGGTGGGAATGGTGGGACACTGGGATTGTTGTTGCCATTGGGGGTGCGTGCTTGGTCTAAAACAATGTTTAGGTGGGTGGTACGTATCAAAGTAACATCCAGATGAAGGAAGGACCCATGGTTCCACAGCAGAACATTGTGTTGTAACAAGATGATGAATGTTATTCACTTCAGCTGGTCAGTTGTTTTAATGTTATGGCTGATTGGTTTAGAGATAAACTGTGATTTGACTGGTTGGAGGAGACAACTGTGAGGGCTAACTCCAGTCTTCAATCATATCTGGTCACATCATTTCTTTCAATTCTCTCTCTCTCTGTCTCTCTCTCTCTCTGTCTCTCTCAGCCATTCTGAATTTGGATAACACAGTAGTGGACCTGGAGACCCTACAGGCCCTGTATGAAAATGTGAGTAGCACAAACTCTCTACAGTCTTACACTCAATTTATATTGTCTGTCTGGTAACACTGTTTGTTGCTTTCAGATATGCTGAGAATAGTGAATTTAATTGTAACCCTGTAAGTTACAGTTGAACTGTATTAAAACTATTTCACATCAGAAGAAGCTGTCACCAGGCGGTAGACTAGATAATACCAGCCTACGTCTAAATAACTCAGTTCAAGCACGCATCACTAAGAATAAGAGCAACACATATAGCAGCTATCGCAATAAACTGAAATAGAACATGTGTTCTAAAACATTGTCAATTCTAAGATGTTATCAAACTGAGGAAATGTATATGTGGGTGCAGTGGTGGGCGGCGCATTTCACACCTAAGCCTTTCACTGGTGTCCTACCTTGATTAACCCACCTCTCAATACCATCATTATGATCTCACAGCTGTAGAAACCATCAACAATATACAGACCATATAATATTAATGAAAAAAAAAACATATATAAAAAAACAGGGACTACAAACACCAGAAATACATTAAATAAGATGAATAATAATTTCAAACTAAAATCAAAAACTGAAAAGCTACGATAAACACAGGAGAAAATACAAGTTTACAACAGAAACTGCAAAACCAAAGTCACTCAGGAGGTGGGCCATGACAGAAGTGGAGTTGTTGTAAAACAAGGTTCTGATTAAAAACAATCATTAAAAGTGATTTATGAGACACAAGCATTTCAGATAGTATGTCCTGACATTAGCAGTCAGTCTGCAGTTGTACAGTGAGAGGTAAACATCTGGAACAACAGTAAGAAGTGTCTCCCCACACAGTCAGAGCACATGAATAATGCAGGCATTTCAGATGGGATTTTAACATCTGTAAATAATGGATGAGCTTATATTGAAAGCCTATATGTCTCTGTTCCTTATAGTTTTACCAAAGTGTAGAAGTATTTCAGTAGCTTACTGTTGGTACAGTATGTGGTTAGCTTTTCACTGACATGTTTAACTGTGTCTAAAATGCAGACAACTCAAATAAATGATAAAATGCAGAATAATCTAAGTCAGTCAGTGTAAATGTCACTGTTGATGCTGAACAGAAATTTAACAGCAGATGTTAAGTCAACAGGAAACACTGAGCACTGTGACTTACTGTCCTAGTGTTTTTATTGCAAAAGGTACAACAGATAATAAACTCCACTCTGTGTCCTGCATGCTCTCAGCCTTCCATTTGGCAGGATGGTTGAGAATGAGTTTTAGCCTGACCCTGACTGTCTCTTTGTTGCTGAAAGTGAGTCGATGTAGGTAATTCTGGGTTTTTGTTATTTTTGTCGGTGCTGGCTGCGGCCCACAGCAGCCTGTGTTATCATGCTCAATAAAAGTTGTGATGAAATCAGTCGTCTCTGCGCTTGCTTGGTGAGGGACGTTACAATATGTATGATGTCTGATCAATGTTTTCATTTTGGATCGATGCTATGGGACTGTTGATCACTGAATCGATGAATCAATGTAGATTGATGGATTGTTACACCCCTAGTAATTTATCTATCTAAGATCTCTCATTCATCTCTCTTTATAATGCCTACTCCACTGTTGTAAAATAAAATATAACAGGCATACTACACCTGCACAGTGTCAGTGTCTTTGTGTGTCTTCTGGTGGATGGAAAGATTGCAGGCAAGTTCCCTAAGGTTGGAAGAAAATGACAGTGGTGTATGTAGTCTCATGTACTTTTACACTTTTATTTTTCCCCGGGAAATACCACACACAGTGCAGGATGCCCTGTTCTGATTCCTCCTCTAATATGATGTGAAACCACACAAACTGTAGGTCTAAACACTTTAAAATGTCTTTGTGTAATGCACTTGCACTAACTGCACGTACAACCAACTTTCTCTAGGATACACTGACCAGATGCTATGAAACACAAGCTTGGTTTTACATTGGAACTTAATAGTTTATATAGAAATGTATATAACTCAATAAAATCATTACATCACTGGGATTTGTGTAATTTAAAAAAAACAGGCAACACAAAAATGAAAACTTTCTTTCTCTGAAATTTCCAAACTCAAACTCATTTGTACAGAGAACCTGGATAAATCCTGAACACACATCTGGAACCAGATTCTCCATCGTAACATTATCTGAAGTAACATATCACAGAGACACAGAGGATGATCCACCTCAATCCCTTTATTATGTATTCAATATATATTAACTGGAATTCACAGTCAGTAATCACAGCGGTGTTACCTGTCTGTGGAATGCACAGGACATGTCAGAAAATTATGAAAGACATCAGGGGTAGTATGGAGAGAATGACAGTGGTCCTGTCTCCCTTTTATTTTTCTCACTGAAAAATGGGGCTGTGCATCATTTTTGATATTAGTTCCAATAATTAGTTTCTGTACTAGTATAACACTGGAACTACTTTCTACTGAAGAAACAGTCCCAGTAAAAACCAAACACTGTGTGGTCATCATTGGATATGAAAGCTTCACAAATCCCAGTTCAACTCCTGGCACTACTCGCACATTTTGTTTGGTACCTCTGAAGCATTGAGGTTTGGTACAGGGCACTGTCCCAACACAGTGACAAACTTTTGTCTGTGGCTCTGAATGTGACAGTCTAAAGATGACTTCTGACCAAAGCTACAGCTGCACTCTTGGCACTGATACAGTTTCTCTCCTGTATGTTTCCTCATGTGGACCACCAGGTTGCCTTTCTGTGCGAAGGACTTGTTACATTCTTGGCACTGATAGGGTCTCTCCCCCGTGTGTATCCTCGTATGATTGACCAGATCCGACTTCTGGCAGAAGTTTCGCCCACAAAACTGGCACTGATAGGGTTTGTCCTCTGTGTGGATCTTCACATGTCGTACTAAAGTCTTAGTCAAGGAGAAACATTTGGTGCAACAAGGACACTTGTAGGGTTTCTGTGCTGTTCCTGCTTCAAACTGCACGACAAGCTCGGTGGATTTTCCTGAAGGTCTCCTCGGCAGAATGTTCTTTATGCTGAGATGGTTGGGCCCTGTCTCACCTTCGCCCTGCTCACCTGCATTCACTGAAAGGAGGAGCTGATCATCTGTGTTGGTGTCTGCAGTTGGCTCAGTTTTAATGTGGTCCACTGTAAGAGCAACTGAAGAGTCTTTATCTATGTCAGCAACAGTCTGGATTTGGTACAGACACAAGGGCTGCAGAGACTCCTGATCAAACTCACTCCTGTCATAGGGAGTGATAGTTAGTGGGAATGTCTTGATGCCAGATTCATCCTGTCTCAAGTCCAGCTCTTCTTCCATCTTACTGGCAGGTGTCATTGATCTGAGGTGAGCTTCTGCATCCTCCTTTTCACTACAACACAGATATGGTTTCTTCTCAGTGTGTTTCTGTCTGTGAATGAACAGACTGTCTCTCTGGTCAAAGCTCTTGTCACAGTCTTGGCACTTGTATGGTTTGGAGCCTTTATGTATCCTGGTGTGAATTATGAATTCAGACTTGTGGTAGAAGTAGCAATCACAGAACTGGCACTGGTAAGAGGAGGACTTGTCCTCTGGATGCTTCCTGACATGTCGTACCATCATCTTTTTAGAAGAAAAACCACTGAAACAAACAGGACATTTAAAAAGTTTCTTCACTTTGAGGATTTTCAGAGGCACGTTCAGGTCACAGTCCTGCTTCACATTCTCATCTTCATCAATATCAATCAGTATCTCCTGATCACTTTGATCATTTTCACTGGCAGAAGCAGCCTGCGGATGAGTGGTGTTCAGGTTGTGACTGTCTTGTGTTGGCTCTCTGACACGGTGTTGTCTGGTTCCTCCCAGCTCACACTGATACTGGCAGGAGGCTGCTGCTGACCTCACTGCAAGCTTCACATCAGAGGTAGACATCTGGAGAACGTCTGAAGCAAAAAGAAAGACTTCATTAATTTTACAGATGTTCCTGTGAGTGTCAGTAGGAGCTGGACATTCTGAAGGGATGATTCATGTAGTTTAAGTCAACCTGATGTCATAGGTAGAGTTTTTACACTGGTGAGTTTCCTGTATCGCTACCTTAAAACACGCTTTTAGACTTGAGTAACATTTTGAAAACATTGTGACAAACTGCATGGTATTTGACTGACTCTACTTGACGATATTTGATATTTGATGGACTGGATTCTGAGAGTTACATGTCAATTAGAACCATTAGTACCAGTCTGTAGCTAAACAGAAATCTTACAAGAAACATGAAATGACACTGAGCCCTGTGCATGAACATTCTAGCTTCATTTACTTGAAAATAAACCTGTACGTCTTTGTGTGACTGGCAGAGGCTACAGTTTTGCTACAGTTGTTTGATTGGACCACACCATGCCATCTCCTATGCCCTTAGCCTATTAGGAAGATGAAGAAAATGTTTCAATAACAATGCTCAGCTTTTCCTCTTTTCTTTCCTTCATACACTGACAAAACTGACAAAAACTACCATGTGAATCTTAAAGTACATCACAATATTTTCAGGTGTCTCCAGTCAACTTGTGTATGGACGTGCACCAATACCAGCTGAATAGAGGGGAAAGGGAATGAGGTGATGGGGCTATGTCGTCCATTCCACAGGAGCCTGCCTGGATCCCACCAGAGCAATCAAACGTTAGAATTTCAGAGACTTCTAAAAAGGGGAGTTTCATTTCACCAGCAACCCTCACCTATAATCTCATTTATCACCTCCAGCCAACAGTCGGCAGAGTTAAAAATATATACCATCTGTAAATAAAGAGTCCTGAACAACAGGAAACTTATTAGGACTCATTAACAGATCTGGAAAATTAGATAAACAATAGACAAAGACCTTCCAATAAATGCAAATAACTGAGTTGTTAAACCACATAATGTTTAACTTAGGGGGGTGTTCTGGAAATTTAACAACATAACAACACAGATTTTCATTAGTTTGGCTGATGAGATTTCTGTAATTTTGTTGTGACAACATAGAAACTGAAATGTGTGATAATCACACTTTTATTACACTCATTGTTATTTGAAGTTCCATAAACAGAGTTTCTTCACTGTTACAGCAATAGTTATGGAATAGGTCTGGCAGCTCACAGTCTGTTTATGTTCTGATAGCTGTAAAGAAGATAAATAGCCTTGGCTCTAACATTTTTAGAATTGAAAATGGGATTTGAAGTTTGATTCATCTATCATCATGAAACATCATCTACACACTGACACACAAATACATCATTACACACACACAAAATAAGACTAATCCCGAGAAGTTACAAAACAACAGGAAGTCTGATCTTATGAGACAGGAAGTGGATGGTCGAGGCCTTGGGAGATGATGGGGAAACCTTCCAAGAATAGCCCCAAGGAGAGCGGGAGAGACACACACTTTCCAATAGGGAAGCCAATCAGTTTACATTTAATTTTGCATTATCATACATTCAAACAAATAACAATAGATTCTATAACCTCTTATCAAACCACTGACACTGACTGTACTGTTACCTCTCTAACTAGACCTGCACCTGTATCAGAGAGGACACACTGATATCACACCGATTCTTTCAAACTTTTTTAAAGGAGCCACCTTGATAGCCTCATGAGCATAACAGTTATTATCCTCACCATCAGCCTTCACACACACAATGAAATAACTCAGAGAACTCCTGCCGCCCACTGACATTTGTGTGTGTGTGTGTGTGTGTGTGTGACTGTAAGGTAAAAATAGTAGAGTTGTGATGTACAAAGTTCAAAAGCATGAGGTCATCATATCTGTGTGAGTGTGACAGTTGTGCACATTGTTGTGTTAGAATCCTCATCATCTGACATCTCTGTAGGTGACATTTCACACATGAGTGAATATAAACACAGAGGTGAGATGTTCATGTTTACCTCTCCCTCCCCTCTCTCTCTCTTTCACCCACTCACAGTGTAAAATGCCAACATGACTGATTGACGTGATTGTTTTGCCAGCTCTATCTGTAAGTCTGTGTACATCAGCATGTTTCTACAGTTTCATGTATTAATCCTGACATTGTCCTTGCATTAATTAAATATATGTATGAGAACTTAATGGTGAAACCTCTTCATTTGGAGGTCAAACTGAACATTAGCACCCTGACATGTTGCTATTATCCCTCATTGTGCAGCAACACACACACTCCACATTCAGAATACAATATGAAAGGAAGATTTATTTCAGTATAATGTGATTAAATGTTCTGTACATTGTGATTTTGGTGGGATCACCAGCTCATTGAGCAGTTTAATAGACAACAAAGTTTGTTGTCTGGTCATACACCAAATATAGCTCATCATCATTTTTCTGCCTATTGCACTAATCATTCTATTTACCTCTCTTACTTGGATCTAGTCATCAAACGTCATAGCTATTGTTGGGAAGTTAATGATTTAGTAATGGTGTCTGACATTCAGTCCACAGCAGAACGAGCTGAGCTAAGAGAGGAAGTATGACACGATGCAAAAAGACACACATTCAGCCCGCACACACACACAGATCAGATAATACAAACTGACAGTTACTCTGTGTGATAACACACACACTCTCACACACAGTGTATACTGGAAGCTGGGTAACTACAACAATGACTTTACTACCAGCAAACAAACGAGCTATAAGCAGTGGATGGTGAAGTGGTGTGATCGCTGATTCATATTTGAACAGATGATGTAAAAGCAGAACCGCACACACACACACCCACGTCTGCATACTGTTCACACATAGGATTTTATATAAAGCTCCATGAATCTTTGTGTGTAGTGAGGGCATCAGCCTCATCTCCCATCCCCTCTGCTAGTCAACAGGCCCCCTCAGTGCTGTATTACATAACAACTAAAGGAGGCACAGAGACATGGCAACACACACACACACACACACACAGTCCAATGAAGTGTTCCCTCAAACAGTAGATGATGACAGGCTGGTTATTCCATTCAGCTCCACTCTGCAGGCCCTGTCTTGACACAGGTTAGAGAACCTTCACCTTTGCACTGATCAGAGCAGACAGGAAAGGTTAAAGCAAGACGCAGAAGAATTGTCCCAGAGGAAATACACCTGTCCACAGTCATCAGATCAGACAGGAGCCGAGGAGCCTTCAGACGATGACAACCCCAGCTGTTTTTAGAGCTGCAGTCAATCTACTGTGTACAAAGATGGACTGATGTAACGTCCAAATCTAGTCCAGTATACACAGCTGATAGCACAGATAACAGCACTGCAGACACAACACAACAAAACTGCCAGATGGAATCAACAGTTTCATTTATTTCCACTCAAGTGGATGAGAATGGATCAGACGTACCTGCATCAAGTAAATGAGTAAAATCTAAACTTGAGTCTATGTTTTCAGTTCAGTTAGAAGCACTTGAGCATTCTCACAATCACTGCTTACATTTCAAATGTCAGAGGTAAAACCTGCGTGAATTTCCAGATAATTCAACTTAAAAGTTGAAAGGACAGTCAAATGACTGTCCTGTGAGAGGAGTCAGTTGTAGTGACAAACTCACAGAAAACGATCGTGATCTCTACAGTGTTTCAGCATCTTCCAGCTCATTGTTTGGTCACAACTTTACTGTTCATTCTCATCAACCTTGTTTCCAGCCACAGTCGGCAGCTGCTGAACACATAAACCAACTATATCCATCTGCTCAGCAGCAACAAGAGCTATTAGATTCATAAGGTGAACACAAACACAACTCCAAATGAATGATCATGTTACTCTGTAGCTGCTGGATGAATTAAGAATAAAGAATTTTGTTATTCTGTTCAAGAATCAGAGTTTGATGATGATCTAAAGCATGTTTCAGATTCCTTTTGAGAAAATGTCTTTGGCAAAATGTTGACCCTAGAAAAACAGAAATACTTAACTATTTTCATCTCAAAGCTAATGTCCCCCGTCTTACCCAGGACAATCGATGGCGCTGTATGATCCTCCGGGACCCCCGCCTTCTTGGTGATGTAATTGGTGCCCGCCGGGGTGAGGCTCGAGGTGATATACCCCTTAACACTGCCAGCCAGATACAGCGAGGTTCAGCATCGCTACAGTCCACCCCGACAGAACACTGAAATCTCCACTCATGGCCCGATGGAGCTGGTGCAACACCCGACACCCTCAGCATAGCACTTCCACATTCGTACGCACATGTATTGTCTGTGCAGCAAACACTCACTAACACACACCAAGGGGTCACAAGGCTTCTGATGCCATGGCTCAGATATCTGGTCACCTTTGCACAATCTCTGCCTGATTCATCATAGCCAGTGACAATCAAGGGTAAGTCAATGGAAAGTAGACTTCTATGCTGTATGTCAACTACTCAAGTATCACAGTCTGCACTATGGCTGCAGAACACCAAGTCTTCAATGGAAGAATTAATAATCCTTGAGTTGGATTTAGCCAGAGCTTCATCATCCACGCATGTCTTCCTCTTGGCAACTGATCAGATCGTTTCTCATAGTCTTGAAGATGGATGGGCAAGCCATGACGATGGTGTCCAAAGCTAAGAGAAGCATCCAATTTCTGACTGGATTACACTTCATCTGTCAGTATTTGATCGAGTTTTCTATAATGTTGTCTAAGGATAGTCCTCATCTTTTTACCAATCTGGGTTTGACTTGGTCTTTGAAATGTCTGTGATCAAAAGAGCGGTCTTGCTTTCTCTCACTTTTCATTTAGTCCAATTCACAGGTGTCGATGAGTTCTTTGGCTTTGACAGCATCCTTGTATTTTGTATGTGAAGCAGCTTTAGAAACAGTTTTGGTCCCAGGATTACTACTGTGGCTGCATTAGTTAATTTCAGTAGATCAGACTTGTCCCCATGTCAGAAAAAACAGTCATTTCACTGAAGTAGTAGTCTGCTGCTGCCATACAATTTGGCCTAAATTTAGAGCTTGTCTATGAATTTCAGAAAAAAATCCATCCCATAGCAGCTGAATTCTGTCCCCGGACCAGTTGAGCTGAGAAGGCAGTTTGTAGTCAAGACAAGATTTTAGAATTGGAAACAATCCCATGCTGCTGCGAAGAGATCCAGTGTGTCCTCCTCCATACTGGCACTGTAGTGCAGCATTGGTTGTGGCTGGCTATCTTTACTGCTGTCAGAGTAGAGGCTTCGTTCCTCTCAACCTTGCCATGAATCTCTCTCTCTTTTTAGTCTCTCTCTCCCTTGGGTCTATTTGCTGATATGCCCGCACTCTCTGTCTCTCTCTCTCTCTCTCTCTCACACACACACACTCACATTCCTCTCCTTCTTTAGCTACACAGTCCAGCCCATTGGTAGAGCAGAGAGCAATGACACTCTCTCTCTCTCCTTGTGCTGAGTAGCCCCATCTCTTCCATTTAGACTCACACCCCGGTGGCTGATGCTGATGGAGAAATTGTGTGTATAATTAACTGACTGTTAGACCAACAGACAATTAAAAATACTTTTTTTTGGTTCCAGTTTCTGTCAGTGTGAAGTGAAATCTTTGGTTTGCGACACAACGAGCAGTCTGAAGATGTCATCTTGGATTCTGGAAACCGTTCATTCGTGTTCAGGTAGAACTGGAGTTTGTCTGTGGAATTTGTTGCTTAGCTAGGGTTAGCCTAGTTTGGCATAAGGAGTATGGCCAACCAATACTGGATTTTTGAGGCCAATATTTTAATTGATGTTTGGGATTTGGGGTTTTCAAAATTTGACAATGATATTATCTGCAGATAATACTGACATAAAAAAATCTAGATATGGATCATTTGTTTTTTTAAATGGTAGTCTGATTTATTGGCCTGGCTGATTTATAGATCTAATAAAAACAGAAAGCAGGGACAAACAGATAGCCCGCTCTCTCCAAAATATGTCTTTAACACCTCTAAAGATCACTCGTTAGTGGATAAAACTGAATAATGTGACATGTTAGTTAGAGGGGTTGGACTTTCAGAGTTGACTCAGACTTTGGCTGTATCCTTTACTTGTGGTTCACTGGTTTATGCTTTGCTATTTTGAGGTTTTTATAAACAATATTATTACCACTGTGTTTTCTTCAATACACCCACAGATATGTGAAATATTCACTCCCTTCCCAGTTTGTGTCAGTTCACCTACAGAGTAGTGCTGTGAGGTTCTGGTGTTAGTTTCCCTCTGTACAGCTCAGTATAGACCAGGAGCAGACCTCTACATGTTTCACGTATTTACTTTCAGGCCACAAGAGTTCAGGACACACTAACATGATATGACACTATTAAGTGAAAGTAAAATAATACTTTTCACAATCCTCCCAAGATATTGAGCAGCACGCTGCATAAAGCTGATAATAAGTGCTTTTACTGAACTGACTGTGATAATTGTGTTGATCCTGCATGTGTATTATTCTTACACTTTAAGAAAACAAAACTCATACATAGAAAAAACTCTATCAAACTTAGAATGAGTTAGAAATAAAATTCTAAGTTAGAGGGACTCAAATTTGTATCTTCTTGCATCATCCCAGCCTAAGAAAGAAAGTGAATGAATGGAGCACACTGTGGTAATGTGCATGTAGCAGGTGCAAGCTGTTTTTTTCCCTGAGCTACTATGTTACACAGCGGTGGACCCATGTGGTGCAATAGCAATTAGGTGTCCCATCATGACAACATGTGTTTTTAACAACAAGTTGAAAAGTTTTTTGGCTGCACCAACACAATTTTAACTCCCCACCAACCCTAGTTGCTCAATTTGGCACCCTGTTACTTCTCCCTCTTCCTCAAAATGAAATTGAAGCTGAGGGGTCACAGTGGAGGAGATCCATCATGAGTCGGAGATGGGACTTCCAGGGAGCGTTCCAAACATGGCAAGAGTAGTGTATTGCTGCATAAGGAGACTACTTTGAAGGGGTTGGCAGTCAAATTCAAATCAGGTGGCTTTTGCTTGTTGGGCAAAATGGCCCTAATGAAATGAGCATATGAGAGAGTAAAAAATTATTCTGACCAAACTATGAACTATTGTAAGTGTTGTGCTTCATGAAAAAATGTCAACACCAGATTGTGTGTGTGTGTGTGTGTGTGTGTGTCCATCCTCCATTCCTCTACAACAGTTCTGGCAGTGCTGTCAACCCCTCATTCCTCTTTTCTTTGACACCTGAGAGCAGCTACAATGACAGTGAGAGAAGGGAGGATGAAGATACAGAGGGAGAAGTGAGATGTAGAGACACTAAAAGAGACTGACTTCCATGGAAACATCATCCAGCAGCCTCTGCATCTCTCATCTCCTGTCCTCTTTTCTCTTCTCTCCTAACCATTACTCTTTTTCTACTTGTTTCCTTCACATTAGTCACCTTTCTTTCCTCTATATTACATCTGTAAAACAAAACACCCAAAGTTATTCTGCCTAAAATTTCCAAACCAGACAAACTCTTGTGAACATTATTCTGGCTGCACGTGACAAGCACTAGTTTAGGAGAAGCACCAATCTGTGCACTTTTCAACAGTGTTTTCTTGACTCAGTCAGGCCAGAACAAAAATAACATAATGTGATGTGTGAGTCAGAGGAGAATATATAGCATCTGTTTTGCCCTGATTCTTTATGTGTCAAGTATGAGCGCGACCGACCACATGATGCCTGTGAGGACGGAGGCTGCATGAAATAGAAAAGTACCCAATACATGAAAATGGACAGTGTATATTAAGGCTTGGCCTTAAAAAATACTGGATGCTGTAAGCAGTTAAAGAGCTGAAGCAAAATGGTCGAGGTTCATTGGGACAGTCTTACTCCATCTTTAGTTTCAGTTTTGCCATAGGGTACTCAGGACATAGCTTCCAAATTCAGACAGAGATGATTACTGATTGTATGAGCCAACAGTGAGCATCCTCCCTCCGTAACACTGTGGTATGGTCCAGCCTGCAGCAGGTTACTGACATCACAAACACACAGTCAAAAGACACACACTCATGCAATGACTGGGCTGAAAAGTACTCACTAGTTTCAGGCTCACAACTGGCGGCCCAGCAGGTTAGTTCATCCACTATAGAGAGCCAAAATTAATAAATTATGATCAGTGGAACATGATGAGATGGAGAGAGCCCATGAATGAGGGCTTTTTTTCATTCATTCATAATCTATATCGCTTATCTGTGAGGGGTCATCGGGGGGGGGGGGGGGCATTGGGCAAGGGGCGGGGTACACCCTGCACGGGTCGCCAGTCCATCACAGGGCCAACAGGGCTAACTGTGCTTGCTACTTAGTTAGCTCACTAACTAAACTGTACAGGAGCTGCCATTCAGTTAACAAGAGTGGATGATGAAAGTGAACGTCACCATCTTTGTCTCCATTAGCAACATAAGGAACTAAAGTCCTGACATCAGCTCTGAGCTACCCTCTGTTCCTCTGCTCAAAAAAAATAAAAAATAAAAAAAACTACAGCATGCACTATTATAGTTCAAACTCCTTAATATTTTAGTAAAGCTGAACAAGGAATCATTTGTTGGGTAGATATTCGGTTTTCAGTTTTTTTTCTTTGCTTGATGTTAGCTATCAATAGATGTGAACTATGAAAACAGAACTGATCCAGATAGTTAAAATAAAATATAAGGAGTAATGTAGAAACATCTGGGACTAAGGAAAATTTATAGGGTTAGAACAGTGACCGTCAAATTTTGCCAGTGAAATCAAAACCGGAACTAAAAAAGGAATCACTGGCAGCGAAATACTTACAGTGGAGAGGCAATCTACATATAAGCTGCATATCATTTGCAGGTTTTTCAATGCCAAATTTTATTTTCAATTTCAACATTCTACTGTCACACTACTGTCCCCATAAATTATTAGAATAGAAATGTAGAGTAGCCCTGTTCTTAAAGCTGCACCAGCTGACCTCACATCCTCTCTAACATTTGTAAGATGACCTAGGTAGACTCAGTTGGCTGAAATGAAAATACTGAATCGTGGTCAGAGTATAAAGACAATAACTAGTCTTAAACCCAGTGAGGTGGGAGGGTTGGGTAGGTTTGTCTCTTCTAAATGAAACTCACCCACAACAGTTACATAAGCTGTAAACTTCTAAATGTTCAGCAGTGGAGGTCAAGTGAGTACGCAAGTGTAGGGAGAATGAGAAGCGAGGGAGTGAACAAGAGAAGGAGTGGGAAGAGGAACAAAGCACAGAGTAAGGTAAATAAAGAGCTGTCAGCCACAATCTCAGTCTAAAGAAGATGACACAGAGAGGGAGGGGGGTACATGGGAGGTGGGGGTGGTGGTGGTGGACTCAACGAGACAGCGAGAGAGATTAGAGAGAGGAAGAAAAAATCCCAGTAAAATAAAGAGTAAAGACTCAATGCTGTTACAAAAGCACAGTGAAGTGAAAACTGCTTTCATTAAAGATGAAAGTCAACAGAAACAGAGAGAGAGAGAGGGAGAGATGAAGAGACAGTTTACACGTGGACATCCGAGCACTTCCACTCAGAAATATAATTCATCTGTAACTTAATCCATCTTTTTTTAAAGTTATTCTAATTGACACCTACATGTATTCTCCCCTTTAGTTCGTAGTAATCAGCCTGTCTACAGACTCTACTTTGGATCTATTTTTGCTCTGTTTGTGACATGAGAGGCTTCAATAAACCATCAGACATCTGAGGCCTCAGGTTCACCACATCAAATGAAACTGTAGCACCGTGTGAACTGTGTAAAAACATTCATCATGAACAGAAGGACCTGCACATTTTGGTCTAAGAATCACTGTCTCATCATGTGTAACTGTGCATGTTTTACAGTTGTTTTTAGATTAGAGAAATAGGGTCAAGTGTTTCAGATGTATAGTGTGGTATCTTGAAGCTGCACCACATGGAGTGTATTTATTTGACTTGTGTTTCTATGATGTGATTCATCATGTTAATTATACAGCTTCATTAAAATGTTGTAAAGCCTGCAATGAATTCAGATTCTCTTCCCATGTGTATTTATTCATTTTCCTGGAAACAGATTTCCTCAAAGAGCAAGTGAGGAGCAGCTGAAAGGTTTCTGCTAACCTCCAGTGGTCAGGTCAAAAGGCGGTCAAACCCTGTGATTCAGGGTTATGACTGCTCAATATTCCCAGAGTTACTAATCAATATCTGAGGGCTCAGAAACATCAGGTGATATTTATCTTTTAACATGAACGCATGTCAGAAACATGTTTGATGAGGATCCCTGTAGTAGACCAACATACATACTTTTAGCAGCTGCTCTATATACCCTGTTGATTGCACTCACTGAGCACTCACTGAGCACTCTATTAGGAAGATCATACTAACACTAGGTAGTTCCTCTCTTTGCTCTGGATTCCTCCAGATGTTGGAAACTTTCCTCTGAGATTCTGCTCCATGTTGACATGATGCATCACATCATTTCTGCTGATTTGTCAGCTGCACATTCATGAAGCCAATCTCCTGTTCTACCACATCCCAAAGATGTTCTACTGGATTCAGATCTGGTGACTGGAAACCAGTTTGAGACTTTTTCTTTGTGACATGGAGCATTATCCTGCTGGAGGTAGCCATTAGAAGATGGTAAACTGTGGCCATAAAGGGATGAAGATGGTCAGCAACAATACTCAGATAGACTGTGACATTCAGACAATGACTGGTTGGTATTAAGGGCCTTAAGTGAGTCAAGAAAACATTCTCCACACCATTACACCACCAGCAGCAGCCTGGACTGTTAACACAGGGCAGGTTGGCTCCATGGATTAAATGCTGTTGAAGCCAAATTCTGACCCTACCATCTGCTGCCTCAGCAGAAATCCAGATCCATCAGACCAGGCTACATGTTTCCAGTCTTCAACTGTCAGCCTCAGGTTTCTGTTCTTGGCTGACAGGAGAACCTGGCGTGGCCTGATGCTGTTCAATGAATAAGCAACTGTACAGGTGTTCCTAAATAAAGTGCTCAGTGAGTGTATTTGACTTGAACAACCTTTGTCTCAGTTATTTGATGAAATGTTGATGAAAATATTGAGTTGTCCCATTACTGTCTAAATGATGTTTCTGATAAAGAGGCTTTATTCAGTCAAAGACAGCTCACATCAGTCTTCACAGTTGGAGGCTGGAGCTGATGACAGTACTACAGTCACAAACACATCAGACACTGGAGCCCCTCTACAATACATCACAGCACACTGCACACACACACACACACACTCTACCCACTGCTAACATCCTCACTGACTACACCCACACTACTACAAACTGTGTGGGTTAGAAGTCAGACTTACTGAGTTTCTTATTATCTCTGCTTTAACACTGAGAGCTCACACAAACAGGATGTTACTTCCTTTCCTGAGAAAGAAGAGGAAACCTAACCAGTGTTTCACTCTGTCACAGCAGGAATATTTCACACCATTTCTCCTTTCATCTCAAGTGGTGCAACTGCTTCAGATTGTCAGATAACTAACCAACTAAACACTGTCTTGTCACTGTAAACATTGGCTTTTTCATTTGTGTCTCTGTCTGCATCTGAATATCTGCTCTCACAGTTCATCTGAATCTTATATTCATTTTAAAATGACATTTTTTCTTTCACATACACACTGTTGTCAGGGGGTTTCATATTGTTTAACCTTGTTACTGTTCACACAGCTGTGTGAATACAACATGATTCTGCACGTTGTGTCTACTACAAAAAATTCAGTTCTGTGGAAAATTATTCAAATGATTTCAGAGCTTCAATCAAATACTTGTCCTAAACAGATGAACCCATTGTTTCCCTATTTCCATGATATTTGACTCAGGAAATCAGACACCAGTTAGAAATGTCAATAACAACAAAATCTGACAAATGACTCTTAAAACTGTATCATACCAACACTCGTTCAAAGCAGTCTGTGAAATAAGAGAATAGTGGTGAACTGTGGTGTTGAAGATGACTATTTCCTTCACACACACGCACACACACACACAGGGCCACAGAGGGGAGACATGAATGAGTTTCGCTGATAACACTTTACAGCCACACGTGGGCAGCACTGCATCACAAAGAGATGTTCACTGACCACAGTCAACTGAAACTCATTTCAGATAACCACGCTTTATGTGCTTTTTCACTGTCACAGTTTTGGCCTCAGTGCTTTTTCTCACAAACACAAGTTATATTTAAACCCATCACACACAGTATATTCATTTATTCTGTTATTTCTTGAAATCTCTGTCTTTCATTTTACAGTGAATGTTTACAAAGTTCCTGGGTCACCACAAATGAAAGCATCAAGTCTGAACTATATTCCTGTTAATGCTGATGAAATCATGAATACAGCAGCTGCAGTGATAGATATGGGGACTGACTCTCAGTGTCTACGTCTTGTCCTGCTGGGGTGCTCTTGAGCGTGATGCTCATCTCTGTCACAGATGAAATGTCAGATAATGACCTATAAATGAGAACTACGCACAAGTAGTGACTGAAACATGTTAACATGAGGAGGTAGGATCAGAAAATGAATGAGTAGAAAGGAGGACACATGCTCACTCTCTGCTAAATGAAAGGAAAACTCACTAACTGACCTATTTTTAGTCAACTGTGAAAATCGTTCTCAGCTAAAAATAACTACTAATTTTCTGCATTTCTGTGATTGTTTTCATGTGAGCCACAGCTGCTGTCACTCGGCTGGGAAACGGCCATCTGACCACATATACATCCACTGTATGATCTCCAACATCTGTTCAACTTTACTCTTACCAACACTAAGATCTTATTAGACCTGTTCAAAGGATTAATTTAGAGCTGCAACTGACAGTTGATCAGGTATTTTGTCTGGATGAACGTAGCAAAAATACTAATCAGTCTCCCAGACACCAACACGACATCCTCGGACGTTTTGTTTCATTCAAAGCTCAAAACTCGAGTATATATTGAGCTGGCAGAGATATACAGCAGAGAACAAAGAAAAACACTCACACTGGAGGAGTGTGAATTAGCAAATTTGGAACATTTTCTTTTAATAATTGTTTTCTGTCTACAGCCACTTATGTGAGCTATTATTTATTATGTATATTATATTCCAGTTCAATAAAATATCATTGAATCAGAACACTGGTAAAATCTCTTATCCACATCCAGGGCCTAAAGGATGAGGGTGCTGGACATCACACACAGACTGTAAAGCCCTTTGTATCTAATTAGACATTTTGGGCTGTACAAATAAAGCTGACATGAGTTGACCATGAACATTCACAGTAACATTAGTGGTCGTCGAGCTTCACGCTCTGCAGACAGAGAGACAGACAGACAGACACTGCCTTTCACTGTCACTAAAAAAAAAAAAAAGGTGGGCCCCCCTTCATTGATCAATTCTATGGTCATCAATAAAGGTCATTTTTTTCAACTTTGAACTTAAAATGTCATACTTCGAGTTTGGTCTTTGCTCAGTGGGGCTGGGCTCGGATGTTCTGTAACCACAGACCTCCAAAGATTCTTCTTTGTTGAGCTCTAAAGAACTGACCTGCTCTGGGATCAGCCTACTCCATTTAGCCTTCAGGACACACTGTATCTTTAGTGTTCACTAGCACTGAGCCCAGACCAGCTGGGGTAGATGTATAAAACCATTGTTCCCCATCAGACAGCGTCTGTGCATCTGAAAAGGCGATGGGACAAAACAGTTTGGCTGTTTGTGTTTGAAAGAATGCAGCCCTATCAGAGGGAAAGGAAATAACTGCAGGGGATACCACACTGACACACACACTGATGACAAGGGCTCAGTGCAAATACTATTTTATACCATACATTACTCTGACATACTGCAAGGTGTTACATGTCTGAACATAAAAGCAAACATTTTTGTGGGTAAAGCCAACAAAACAGCATGTAGCTCGTGAGCACTTAATGCCTCCATTTAAAACCTCTGGATTAATCGTAAACTACAGTCACACACCTCCACCCATTCACTCCACCCACCCATTTCCGACGTGGTTGGACATCCTTGTATGGCGTACAAATGCATGAAGCTTAACACAGAGTCCAACATTGTACATATGGTTTAGACCAATTGGATAATCAGTGATTTTATTTCTTTAGTTCAGTTTTTGTTGCTTTCTGAAACCACCACCCCAACAATCATTCCTTCAGCATCTTCTTGTTCCAGACACTTCAAAACCTGGAGCTACATTACCCACAATGCAACTCCACCTCTGATAGTTTTGTGTGTTGTGCTAATAGGTGTGAGTGTATCCTGGCAAGCTCCAGAGGTCTCTCTAACTCTATACACCCAGATTGTTTTTTTTTTATCAGATTACATTACTGACTCAAGTAACATCACCTGAGGACATTTATCAGCCTTCACACAGCTTCTCACAGCTCCTCTGGAGACATCAAAAGCTTCACCTAACTGTTTTCACACTTGCAGTGGCCAACACCTGGAAACACACATTGCGAAACTCACCTTTGCCAGACTGGACTAATCAGAAATGAGATGGGACAATGGTTCAGTTCACTCCTGTGTTACTACATCAGCCAATCAGCAGGGACCCTGGACATGAGACGAACCACGATACAGACAACATCTGTATCTGTGAACACCAGACCAAAAGACACTCTCAGCTCCCACTGGGAAGAGGTGAACAGACAAGGATTACCACCTCCCTCCATAAGTTCCATCCTTGCAGCTAAAAGCTCTAAAAGCAAGTAAGTGGACCTTTGAGTTTACAGTAGATTATCTGGTTACAGAGTGATGTGATTTAGTCACCTGAGAGAAGTGACATGAACCCAGCCCACTGTTTCTCCAACAGACTGAATGCACATTCATGTCAGTGTGTGCTATAGGACAGGCATAAAGGCAAAATAAAGACTGTTATGGGCAAATTCTCACTGACAGAGTGCTCTTTGATGTTTCCCATCCCTTCAACACAGCTTGGATTCATCAAACACACTGCATTTCTCTACGTGCTTTTACCTCAGTGTTTCACATTAATCACCCTGTTATCAGTATCAGACAGAGGTGTAGACTATCACCCTGAGGAAGTCATTTGACCTTCACTCCAAATTCCAATTTCCAGTTTCTCTCCAAATGATTTATTTCATCTTAAATATGTTGCTTTGTATTTGAAATAAGCCATTTCACTAACTGTGTTGTTTTCCTTCTACTTTTTGTTTGAATAATGAAAATATCTCCTCAATGAACCAGGTGTGATGTGTTATCAGTTTCATTACAGGATCCCTGTCAAAGTGTAATCCCACTGCAAAACTCATTATTATCATATATACAGTTTTTTCCTGTTCACTTCTTTAAGTGCTGACCAAAAACTAATCATTGGACAATATATGATACATATAATTTTATCGCCCATCACGGTAAAAAAGACTCACAATAACTTGATCATTTCAATCAATTTCCATCATCAGGATAATGGTGAATGGGGATAATCATTAATATCCTCACCAGTGACTTCAAAAAATCTGTCTAGTCAACATGCAGTCCTGTATTGATTTATTTAGAATCTTTCCAGTCATTCAAAATGCTAATCCTGTCACCATGGCTGAAGGCTCGCCTCGCCCACTGTATCCTCCGCTAAAGAAAGTTAAATCAGGTCCAACAACCTCCAGTTTGAGCTCCCATCTGACAACCATCCAGCTCTGTTCACTGAACTCCAGGAAAAATTAATTCGGCCACAGCCCATAATTCAATTCAGTTTAATTCAATTTTATTTATATAGCGCCAAATCACAACAAAAGTCATCTCAAGGCACTTTTCATATAGAGCAGGTCTAGACCATACTCTTTAAAATAGGTATTTACAGAAAGAGACCCAACAAATCCCACCATGAGCAGCACTAGGAGACAGTGGCAAGGAAAAACTTCCTTAAAGACTGTTCAATTGGTTTTCACAAAAAAGGATGTTCACAAAAAAAAGGATATGTCCTATCTGTGATGCAGTAAAAATGTTTGTTTCTTACTAAAATGTAAAGTGATTTCAGTGTGTTTTGGAGCCATTTGAAGAGTTTGAAGTATAATATCTATAATCTCAATTATTTTGGCCAGGATAATCTTGACATGAAATTTTCATATCATCCTATGCCTGTGCATATCACTAACTCTCTACTTGTTTGTTAAATCTTTTCCATGAATGTGCTAACCACTGTGAGGCTAGATGGGGATCTGGTGCCTGATGTTTTCCTCTCATTAGCACTCATTCCTCTCATTTTTTTTTTCAATTCTGGGGTGCTGAAACACATAACAACAAGAAAGTATCTGAGGGTTTCAGAGAGCACATAGCACACATACTCTATTTTTAACAGAATAGAATTCATGTGTGTGTATATCCTATCACCTGCACAGGTTTCAGACACAAATAGAATTCCATACACGGCCCAGGTTTGTAATGTAAACTTCCTGTTATCAACATGTTGTCTCCAAGCCTGAGCCATCCTCCGGCAACAGTCTATCACAAACCATATGTAGCCAGGTGGGAAGCTGTGACTATTATCACCCATGCCACCAGATGGCACTGTTTCCATTTGGATAACCACCTGTGGGCTCAATGTTTTTGGGAACAGTCTTGAGAGAGACCTGGAAGAGAGACGCCATCTCGCTTAACCGCGACACGGACACGCAGCGTTGTTTTCCGGTCATTGTGGACTGTTTTTGAAGGTAAATACGTTGTAAAATGCAGCTGGTGGTTAAGCAATGGACATATAAAGTAATTTGTGACCCCATTTTGTGAACTGTTGCACAGTGACATGTTTGTATTTGTTGAATGTTAATAGATCTGCAGACTGTGTTGAAGTCAGAGCTAATGGCGTAGCGCCCTGTCGCCACTTTGTTTTGTGCTCCTGGACAGATGCATACGTTAGTACATGCGAGTTCCACACATTTATTGTAACATTTTAAGACGTGAATGTAAAGTGGTTAACTGTGAATTTGTGGGCTGTTTGTGTTACAGGGACGAGCCGTTAGAGATATTTTTTTGCCCTCCTTAGTACTAGCCTACACGTTCAGAAGTATTTTTGCACTCTTGTACGAACAGACTGACTCCTACAGTCTTTTTGAAGTTAGTGTTTTTGCACTAGAAGTTTATGCTTATGGAGACAGACAAGATGAGTCTTGAGAAAGCCTTGGAGATGAGTTTCAGTGTGCAGAGGGGAGTCCTCTGCTGGTACTAATTTCGTTTTGTTTCTGCAAGTACTATACAGCAGAAAGTCTTCTGCAAAGCTTTATTTTTTTATTTCCTATTTTATTTATTTGATCACATTTTAATTGAACACCAATTTTTCTGTTCAGAATAAAGACCCCAAAAACAGATTTCTGTGTCCTGTGCCGTTAAGTTTCGCCAGGCTACACATAAGAAGAAAAGGGTCCAGGTCAACGGCTTCTTGATTCTCTGTACCACAAACAAAACTTAAACTATGCATTCACATACAGTGCTCAGGAAGAGCTTCTCTGTCATGAAACCATACAGTATGTGAGAGAGTGAGAAAATCACTATCCAATCAGAGCTGAGGATGTACATGCTCAACAACATTAACACTGGTCAGTGGTTTTCCTGGATGATAGGTATACGTCTGTAGTGTTACACCATCAGGACACAATGAATCTCTCTGGGAGGGAAGAGAAGGGCTCACTGTGTACCTGATCCCAGCAGCACAGGGTAGCAGCTGGGTGCCCACGTGGGGCCACACCCTCCCATCCAACTGGAGCTTTCTGGATTAGGAGGGTATGGGGGCATGTGTACAGCTGACCATACACACTCATAGAAGCACACACCAAGAGCACACTTTACTCATTATGTCAACCACTCAAAGTGTTTTATACTACAGGTCACATCCACCCATTCATACAGTGCTTGGTCTATCTATGTAGAGTTCTCTAAGCACAAACACACACATTCACACATTGATGGTTTGCCATCAGGGTTCAGTACCTTGCCCAAGGATACTCCAGCACACAGACTGGAAGAACCAGGGATCTTCTGATTAGTGGGTGACCTGCTCTACCTCCTGAGCCACAAACAGCTCCATTAATCTCACAGAGTTTGTTTCTCTTCTTTCATTTCTCTCTTGTTGAAGTTCTTCTGTCACACACATCATTCCACTGCTGCAACACTCTTCCTGAGCAGCCCACCTGTTGAAGAATGGTCCAGAATGTGAAAAGTAACCCTATCTCTTTCTCTCTCTCACACACACACCTTCATACATTTAGATGGGAACCATGAGCTATCACAGCATTAAACAGGGCTGTGCTGGCCTCATGTTCAACCTTTCAACCTTGACCCATACAGCATCTACCCACATCATTCCTCTCTTTCACACACACACACACACACTGTACACACAGCTAAACAGAGCTCCATTGTCAGAAATTTCACAGCAAGTCTCAGCCTGTGAACCTCTGAGGACAGTGATTTAATTAAGACTGAGAATGTCAGAGCAGAGGATGGCCAGCAGAGGGTGTGTGACTGTGTACAGCTCTCTCTCTTTATCCGCCATGATTTCATGCCCTGCTGTTACATAATGACTCACTGTGTGTGTGTATGTGTGTGTGTGTACATATACATATACATGTTTGTGCATGCTCTTGCTCTTGTCCTGAGGGCACTGTCAGCCAACATTAGCAGTGGGCTGCGTCTGCGCTCCACTGACCATCAACACGCACACACACACACACACACCCCTTCAGGCATGACAATTCTCCCACTAAATTCCATATCACAGCATGTAGACAGACAGAGACAGACTCAACATACATTCAGTTGTAAAACTGTTGAAACACCCACCTAAATAAGAATGAAAATGTCATCAATATGACTGGGTCTTATCTGATACATGTCTGTGTACAACAGTGATCAGCTGATTGAAATTGACACACAGTGGGTTTGAACAGGTTCTTCATTGTACATCTCAAAAACTGGACCCTGCAGGAATTCCTGTATGTACTCTAACAATAACCCTTATATACTACTAATCTACAACAGCAAATGGATTTCAAAAGTAATATTATGCCACTCAAATTAAAACTGCAAAATATTCACAAACAATATATCTTTGTTTGTCATCTAAAATATGATCAGTTTATTTCTGATTATGTGTAGGTAACATAATCTTACAATAACTTGCCACTTGGGAGGAGCTGAAACATGCAGTGACAACACTGATCCACAAATGAGCTCTGTTTCTTGAACTGGTTCCACTCAGTTCTTGGATCCTTGGTTCTATCCAGAGACCCAGTCCAGGTCTCCTCCAGTTCAGACCAGAACCTAGTATGATCAGTGATGTGTCACCAATGGTGGATCATTGATCACCTGTTATTACGGATATCTGTCAACAGACCATGACTTCTCCATCCTCTTTGTCCAACCTGGAGAACAGGACACGCCCACTGATGATGTCACAGTTCACGCCTGAAAACCTGATATTTTTTGCTTCCAGGTGAGAGCCGACTTTTCAGGTTCAGAGCCAATTTATTTTTGGCCAAAATGCTCTGAATGGTTCAAATGTAGGTGTGTGAACCAGAACAGAACCTGCCCCATGTTGATGAAGGAGAGGTATCCCATCTCATGAAATGAAATTGAAACGAGTTGGTCATTTCCATATCTATCAGTTACAGAACAACTTGATCATTCCTCATTCCTGATGAAGTGCAGTACTCCCTCTCTCTCAGCTCTGTGTTTGGTCTTCTCCTCCTGAGGGAAGTCTCTGTCTCTTCAGCAGCTAAAGTCTCTCCTGTGTTCACCAGCTGCTCTCTGACTGTGTGTGTCTGCTGTTTGCTGCTCAGCAGGTGGAGGACAGAGGTGTAAAGCTGAGGAGAGCTGCAGATTCAGCTCATTATTCTCTGTAGGTTCATCATTACCACAGACACCTTTCATGTTATTTTCTCATGGGAAATGGTTAGAGTAAGAAAATGATCTTTACTACTTTAGTATTACTGGATATACACAGATCAACCACAACATTAAAACCACTTGCATAATACTGCATAGGTCCCCCTTGTGCTGCTAAAACAGCTCTGACCCCTAAGGGTGTCCTGTGATGTCCGGCACTGGGATATTGGCAGTGGATCCTTTTGGTCCTGTGGGTTGCAGGGTGGGGCCTCCAACATCTGGCTTGTTCCAGTGCATCCCATAGATGTTCAATCAGATTTGGATCATGGGGGATTTATGAGGCCAGGTCAACACCTTGGGCTCTGTCGTGTTCCTTGAGCCATTTCTAAGCAGTTTTTGTGGTGCGGTGGGAGCACCGCCCTGCTGGGGGAGGCTGGGGGAGGTTCTGTGACCACTTGCAGGCATTTGTGATTTCAGCATAGAGCACAGAAGTAGTGAATACAGGAGTACTGAGTATTGTCAAATATTAAATATCTGATATTAAATATGTCTAAAATATGAAATACTATCAGGCTGCCAGTCATGTTTTGAGGGAGTGTAGGAAATGTGCTGTGTTGTTGTGCCACACAAATGTTGTAGTGGTGGATCTCATGAGCTGTAATTCCCTGCCAAGCATTCCTGAGCAGTGTCCCCTCTCAGTAGGACATCACAAAATCATATCTCTGTTCTTTCCATATTAAAAACCAGAAGGTTTTCCTTGACTGGCTTGTCACAGCAGACATGGAATGTACCTCACCTTTTACCCCAGGTAGTGGGGCACAAAAGTATGGTGGCAGTTGGTGTTCCTCAGGTAACAGGCCAAGGAGTGAAGGAGGGCTAACCAGATCTTAATCCATGAAGGCTTGGAGGGAGGGCACATTGACCTCTCTCTGCTGGTCAGGAGAGAGCATAGCCATGGGCAGACAGGAATGGAAACAGAGGTGTGGAGGAACAGAGAAGAGTGCCCTGTGTGTACTTTACCCACACAAGATGATTGGACCACAAGCACAGGTTCTGGGATGAGAGACCGTTTCCAGCTCCTGGATGAGTCATTCTGTCTGGCCTTTGGTCTGGGGGTGGAACCTGGAGAAGAGACTGACTGAAAGAAGAGGTGAATTGGGGATCCTGGTCAGAGACCAGTCAGAGACCAGCTGGCATGGAGAAGCACTCTATGACTGTGGGGATGACTGTATGACCATCAGATGGTGGCAAAGGTTGGCCTCCATGGGCCGGATGGTGAGTACCAGCACTCCTCAGGCGGAAGGTGCCATGGAGGTGATAAGTGGTGCAATGGTAAGGGCAGCGAGGTGACAGAGAGGCGGCTCAGGCTCTGTTCAACACCTCCTTAATGTCCAGGTATTCAGGAGCAAAGTTCAACAGGTCGTTGAATTCTAATGACTCTGAGGTCTGGAGGAGGTGACAGCATGGCAGTGTGGCCTCCAGCCTTGAATGACCCCTGTGGTCCTGTCAACATGTGGGTTATGTCTGCACTGCCAGGAATAACCCAAAATGAGTGGTGACTGTGAGTCAGTGGCCAACTGAAGAGCCCCCAGTCTCTTGAGGGTTCAGCCCACCAGCACCATCCTGGTTACTGTCCAGTGAGCCCTGGCTCTTCCTGCAGGTGGGAGCAGCAGGTGTCTGAAAAGACCAGAGTGTTTGTGATACCTGGCACAGAGCGGCAAGGAATGAGTGAGTGAATGAACTGTGACACCAGCAGGTCGAGAGTGTTACAGTTCATCCTAACCTTGTCTATAGTAATTCATCTGATCTTGATCTTTTTCTACAGCTTAAGTGTAGCTTTAGTTTAGTGAAAGGTCCAGTTCGGTCCGGACAGGTAGTGATCCACCTGTTTCACCACATGCTCTAAATAGTGCAGCATATCAACACATATGTTTCACTTTCAGAGATGGTCTGTATCAGTGTTTGATTTGTGGTAGGTGGTTGAAAACCTGTAAAATCACTAGTATGGTCCTGTTGTATTGTGACAAAAAAGTTACTCAGGATCCACTCACTAGGTTTCTTCCAGAGGTTTCAGTCACAACTCTTGGCCTTCATGAGCTGGAAGAATTTGCTCAGTTGTCATGCAGCCACATGTTAAAGGTCCCTGTTGTAGAGAGTGAGGTTTCCATGTCTTGTCTGATTATAAAGTAGGTCTGAGTGCTGTTTACATACACTGAAAATATCAAAAGGCTCAGTCCACAGAGAAATGCACAGCCTGTATTCAGAAACTTTAAAACATGCCATCAGGACTTCTGTCATTTTGTGATGTCACTGTCCTCAACCATGCCCCTAGAGACCAGTATGATCCACCTGGACCTATATGGACCCACCTGGACCCACCATCCAACCTTGCAGGATTATGTTAGGCCAAATACAGTGGCAGAGAACTAAAAAAATGACATTTGGAAGTGATCACTGTACTAAGTCATGTCAGTACTGTATTGTGCTTGTTGATTGGTTAGGGAGGACATCCTCCATTTTTCCATTTTTAAGCCAATAACAAATTAGCATGAGGTACATTAGATTGATAGAAGAGTTCCCTGCCTGTCCTCTGATGCCTCTGAGGCACAAGAACTTCAGTAACCAGGCAATGCAGAGTTCAGGGGCCCTGCATGCTCCAGTCTTAATGTGTGCCGACTGCATTGTGTTTATGTAACAATAAACTTATCTAGTAATGTGCACCACTAAAGCACAGTGCCAGCTGAGGTGACCTAATACCTGATGTCGAGGCTCTATCATGAAAAGTGTCCTAGAGTCAAATTCCAGTGTTGACATTTTCATTCATCACAGTCTTGTGCAAAACGTTGCATGTTCCTTCATGAATGTGTGTTACATCCACTGCCACACAGTACACTGTGGTCAGCAGAACAGTGAACAGCACAGGGAGTGGAAGGAAAGGGTGGGTAGCAGTTTATTTTTGCTCCCCTGAAGGATTAATCCATCCACGTTGACAGGTTTTGTAAATATGCAGGTGTTTGTGTGCAGCTGGTGTCTGTGTGTCTTGTGTCATCCAGGTCAGATAGTCTTTAAGTGCTTCATTTCAGAACTGAAGAAGCCTGTCAGACAAGAGGTGAAACGTCTTCAAGGAACCCAGAAGTTCAGTTGCCTTCAACTTCAGCACTGCAGACAAGTGAGGTGTTGTTGAGCTGTAGACCTACATCTTACTCAGTGGCCTGACTGTCATCTGGACCTGCAGAGGTCACAGCAGCCCACAGAATAAACCTGTAAATATCCATGAAAGCGGAGTGCAGCTGATCCATCGATGTTAAACAATCAGAGGTACAGACACACGTGATTTACCGCTGAGAAATGTTGTGTGTTTGTTGTTGAGGGGTGTGTGACAGACAGTGGAAATGAGTCCTGTCAGACACCTACTGAACTCTGTCCTTCTCTCAAACCTCCTCGCGAACACTTACTGTCACCATCTGTTGTGTTTATGCGCGTGCTTGCGCGTCGCTCGCGAGTCAAGCACGCGAGAACAAAAACATCCGTGCCGCTCCTAACTTTCGAAATAAAAGCTTTAATCATAATTGAATACTCTTTGTAGGTCAGAAATGTCTGTAATTACAGATAATAACTTGTATATATATGTAAAGGTGTGATAGTGGTGTATTAATTGAAAGATAGGCTACGAGCTTAAATTCTTCTAATCCAAAGACAGACTGATGGACGCCTTTATTTTGAAGTCCATCGAGCCATATTCCCGGTAGTGTCATGTAAATATGGGCGCAGCTCGTAGCGGGACTGTAGAGAGAGGGAGGGAAGAGGGTGGTCCGGTCTCCGTTCTGCTCTGAATCCGCCACCACCGACTGGAGCTGAGAGAATAGTGTCCACGATGCCGAGAGCAGAGCGGCTCTAAACCTTTCCTCTGTCGGCAGACTCGAACACATGCCCACAAACCAATGAATGGAGTTGCTTTTTGCCTTGTTGGGATTCCTCCTCACTCAGATGCTGAAGTAAGTCAGAGTGAACATTGTGTTTTTGTCTTCTCTGTCATGACTCAAAGTGTGTTGCGTTTTTTTTTTTATTCTGCTGCTCTTCTTCCACCAGTCCTGTAGTCCAGAGCTGTGAGATTCCTCCTGTGATAAACGAGTGAGTTTTAGGTGATGACAGTCAGCCCCTCACCCCCCAGATATTTATTTTATTGTATTTCCGTCACAGTCACATGTAACTTTTCACACCACATTCCAGTTTCACACAGCCCACCGTGGGTTGTGTCCTTCAGAAAGGCTCTCCACATGTTCTGGGCCTGTGCTTGTGGAGGTGTTCTCCTGCCTCCGCTTCACACAGGCAGGTGCACAGAGAGGACAAAACTCCAGCAGCACCTGCAGTACGACCTCTCTGTGTCTTATGCGGTTTGTCAAATTCTCCAGCTTGAAACAGAAGTTCAACCACATAATGTTAATCCATGGATAAGTGATGACCGGGTAGAGTTTTGTGTTATTTAATAACCTGCAGTTAGTTCAACATATTAACAGTCATGTCTTCAACACAGGCCTTTTTCAGCAGCAGATCACATGCTGCATTCTGCAAATAACTGAATAATGTCTCCATGATTTTCTCCATGAACTGCACAGATGAGATATGGGTGGGTGAGCAGAAAGACAATAAGAAACTGGGCTGGAATGCATGTATTTCCATATGGCAGCCCACATGTGTGTCAGGGACAGAGGGCACATTGTCGCTGTTAGTCTTCTCTCAGGGCAGAAAAATTCTAAACTGACAGTATTTCAGACATGTCCTTCTCCTCTGAACAATCAGGACCAGCAGAGAAGTAGAATTTAACAGTGCATTCTAATGAGGGCTGTTACTAATTTTGTTTCTTTCTTGTCATCTCTCATCACTTTGATCCCTCACATCACTGTTCTTTGTTCAGAGTATAGGAGTTATATCCTCAGATCACTGTGTGGTTCTCATGTCATCTCAGCTTATTCCCGTGGGCTTGTGTCATGGCCCAGTTAGCATCAGGATCATGGATCAGTCATCAGTGATGGAGTTTCACACCCAACTTATGATCTGTGATATTTTCATACAGGCCTTTACAGAAGAAATGTCTTAGAACTTTTCACCTAAAATGTCAACTCTAATTACTTTACTATTACTTTAAGAAACTTATTTTCACTTACTTCCAGGCAGCATTTGATGTGACAGGGAGGCTGTTAGGTTATACTGTACATCTCTTCACATATATTTCAAAGAATAGTTCAACATTTTGAGAAGTATACTTATTTACATTGTTTCTAAGAGTATACAAGGTTAGCCTAGCTTAGCATTCAGAGTGGCAGCAGGAGGAAACAGCTAGCTAAAATCACATCACATGGACACACATGGCTGTGTGAATGGGGAAACCATGAATTGGCCTTAAGTTGTAGAACTGACATAGCTCCACTCATTCGCTGTGACTTCATCCAGCTAACATCTGGTGGGTGACATCAGATTTATTGTTTTTATTACAAAGCAGTTTCTATTTCACAAGGCTGACAAACATCTTTATATAGTTTGAGAATTCTTCCATCTATGGCCTCTGGTGATTTAGGGTCATGACTATCTGTCCAGCACCGCTTGCTGAAACAGTTTACTGACGGAGTAATAGGACATGCAGTAGGTTAGAGTGATTTTATGACAGGGCCTTAGGCACTATTTGCTTGTAACTCTGGACAGATCAATTCATTTTTTCTCTCATTTGAATGGTACTACTGTGATGGACTGATAATCTGTCCAGGGTGGACCCTGCTTCTTGCCCACTGTCAGCTGGGATTGGCTCCAGCCCCTCCGGAACCCTTACAGATAACAATGAATGAATGAACGGTACTTGGAAGGATTAGGGTTTGGAAGCCCCAAACTGGATTCATGTAGGAACAGTCATGAAACGCTGACCAGGATTTTTTTTTTTTAAATAATTTTTTGGGGCTTTTTAGCCTTTTCTGACAGGACAGTGAAAGAGAGAAAGGAAACGGGGAGAGAGTACAGAAGAGACACACAGTAAAGGTCCAGCCAGATCAGGAGTCAAACCGGGGACCAGCTTGCTCAAGGCACAAAGACCATTCGGCTATGGGGGCATCCCAACTAGTTCTTTTTTAAACATGGAGGTATCATCTAGGAAAAATATGTCAGTAACATGATAACTGAGTACTACAGCTTTACCCAACTTTGTGTCTCTCCTTTCAGGCTGCTGGCAGTGTTGTTTGAACTCACCATAACACCAGTAGTTTCAACTTTAGCTGTTTGTGTTCCTGCAACAGCATGTAGCTTTCAGCAGGCAGAACTCACCTGACTCTGGAGCTGAGAGTATCAGAGCAGCAAACAGAAACAAGTCCCTCTGTCCTTCATTTCAATCATGGATCTTCCTCCATCACAGTTAGTTCTGTGGCTCAGTCATTTTATGACAAGACTCAGTTGTAAAGTTTACAGTCTGTTGCATGCGCCTGTTCCTACAGTGCTGTGTATATGAACTGTGAGGCAGCTGAAAAAAGAAGTGTAACAATTTGTTGAACATTTTGTGAGAGTTAAATCGGGCTCTTCCCAACTGAAGCATCAAATCATTGACTTTTAGGGGGCAGCCCCACTGAGCACGAAATATCTATGTTCCTGTCTTATTTTTAAAAAACCAATATGGTAAGAATTACTATTAGAGACACAAGCTGCATGTTGGTGCTGTGTAACCTTTTTAATGTTATGTGTGAAACTGTGAAATTGTCAGGTTACACTGATGTAAAAATGAAGCACTTTCAGCAGTAGCAGTGACGTGCAAGTATGAAGAGCCTCTTCATCACATTGTTAATGACCGTTGAACTGTTCACATCTTTAGCATAGTCATCTAACTTGCCACTATTTCCAAATGTGTGGTTTATCTACGCCCCCACCCCCATCGGATTCTGTGTGTTCAGTCGAGCAGGCTCCTCTTGCCTTATATGTCTTGGACCAGGCCTCCAAATTTTGCCCTCAGCTCAGGGCAGTACAGGGTAATGAGTTTCACTTCATGTGATCACATGAGGAAAACTGGCATTTCTATTTCACAGCAGGTAGCTCAGGAAAGGCCTGCTTGGTCCGTAAAGACTTGTTGAAATAAGGCATCAAGTATTGATTTAGAACACTGAGAGGCTTCAGGACTATTTCTTTTCTTACAGCTTTGTCAAATGCTCTTACCACGTCTGCACAGACCCCCCCACCCCCAATTGATCCTTGTAGAAAATGCTACTGACTCCTACAGAGGAGGGTCTTAGTTCATGGTCATCATGGAGACAGTAAAGATGTAGGAGGCATCTGCAAAGTGGTATGAGCATGTGGTATGAGCATTGGTCGCCACACGGAATCTGATCAGCCCTGTAAGTCCTAAAACACTCTCATGTGAGTTATAGTAGTATAGTAGGTAAATCAGAACTGTGAGTGTCGATCAAGCAGTCACCATTGGTTTGAGGACTACCATTTTGAAACCTTGAGTCTTGCATTTTAGTCGTCACCATCTTGGTTTTTTGGAGAAGTGTACAGACAAGGGAACCCATGGACTTTGCCCACCCAACCTGACTGCTCCAGACTCCTGGCTAGGATGTGCAAAGTTGTTGCTACAAAGGTAGCTTCCATAATTTAAGGTAAGTTTTATAATCAAATGTTAAAGTAATCTTAGTAGCTAATTGTACACATGTCCACATTTGGCTAGTATTATATATGAGCAGAGTAAGCCTGTTAATGTTATTGTAGCTACAGTGACTGCGTGTAAGCGAACAGTAAACTGTGTGTGACCACTTACTGTAAAACATATCTGAACACTGTTTTAAAATTCGTCCTGCAGGTCTAAGGTTACGTTACCTAACTTAGTGAGTGTTGACAGTGGCAGCAAGTTGTCAATGTTGTCAGTTAACTTTAGCTAACTATTAGCTGTAATAACATTTCTTGTAGGTTACAGTTCATTAGCCATAATGGAACAATAAGGTTATTAGAGTTACTGTTGGTATCTTGACGTACCGTACATTCAAGAGCTAACAGATCACTGGATTGAAATTAGCTTAATGAGCTAAGTTATTGTTACACCTCAGAACACTTATTGATTAATGTTTATTCTCCTAGTTAAATGAATGAAGTACAGTTCAGCCTTATGTGAGTGTGAGATAATATTAATGTTCCTTGGTTAAGTGTTTATAGGCAATTCTTTTACAGGTCCTGTTCATTGTTGGCCATCAAAAAAGTAACATTACTGAGTGGTGGGAACCATCAAGGCATATACACCCACACAACGCCACTAAGTATTAGCTGCTTTTCTATTGTTGTAGTACAGGAGATTAGTTGACAGAATAGTGTATTTTCAGATAACTGTGTGGAGCCCAGTGCTGTTTATCTTGCCTTTTTCTCTAGAGCCTACAATACAAAATATTTCTCACTATTCCATTTTTTCCACCCAGCACTGGCCTAGATCACTGAGGACACCTTCGTCCAGCAAGGGGCCAACCTCGGTGTAGCAATGAAGGAGGACCTGCACCACCTCCACCTGCAGTATCAAGACATGAAGAGAGTATAGGATTTTTTTTATGTAATACTTGCTAGCTTCCTCATTCCCACAAACTCTTCTATCCCCACTGTCTTAAGCTACTTTCACAAATGCACTGCAAACCTGAAATATCCAGATCAGTTGGACTGGACTTTATCCCACCAGCTCCTTGGTATAAAGTCAGTGTAATGTCTGAGTGTAGCCTATGTGTGAGTAGAGCAGGTAATTGTCCAGAGAATTCACAGCGAGTGAGTGGGTGTGTTGATGACGTTCTCTCCCGCACTGGTCACCTGCAGGCTCTACCTGCAGGCTCCACTCCTCACCTTAACTAAACAGAACATTTCCTGTAGGTGAGAACCAGGTCTCACAAGGACTTCTCCAACTCTGCTGCATGTGGAAAAGGGTAGCACCAGAGAATGACCGTAACAAACTGTAAAGGGTTTAGAGTTCATATTGTTCATAGTTACCAAATTATTATACTTAATATCAGTGTGCTGTTCCAGAAGCATCACCTTTGGTCTTTTCACATACAGCGCGATGCAAATAAACAATACTAAAATGCACAATACTTGCCTGCAAATATCCAGAAGCTGAAGCTCCACCACGGCCAGTCCACATATTTTTAGGGTGTCATTGGGACAGTTTGAGGTCGTACCAGTGGAGGCGTTTGAGGAGGCAGAGGATTAACTATTGGGATTTTTTAACCCAGAGCAGCATGTGGCAGCCTATGTGATTGTGATGCCTTTATTTACTGTGCAAAAGCTCAGCAAAATCAACCTCTGTACAAAAATATATTACATCACTTTTTCTCAGTGTAATATTCGCATTCTATGTGAAAGTACAAAGTATAACAAAAAGAACATTTCTAAAAAATTAATTGACGTGACTTAATCGCACCAAAAAAAGCACCCCAGTGTGAAAAGATCTTCATTCAGAGAGAGGTTGTTTATGGGGCAACTGTAATTCATTCAAATACTCTGTTACGTTGCCTTTCTGTCCCTTTCACAGTTACTTAAATAAACCAAGAAACTGTTAATATCAGTAGACTTAAGAACAGTTTCTTCCTCCAAAGCTGTGATGTACAAACTGTCTCACACACAAGGATGAGTAATGGCTCTTGAATGTTTTGCACCTTACCTCCATTACTTATGGACTGCTGCATTAGCTGTTTCACAACAAGTCCTCTGACCTGAATGACCAAAGAGCTTGTTTGCCCCTACCCTCTGACAGGGTACTTACAAGAGAGTGTCTCCTGAAATAGTGCTCCAGTGGTGGTAGATGTACTGGACCTTGGTCCTCGTGGTTACAGTAGTAAATATACTGTTAAGCTTATGTAACAGTCATGGGTTGGTCAGGTTTAAGCTCAAAATGTACTCTAAAATGTGTAAGGTTGTGGAGTGGTCATTGATAAAAGAAACAGACTATTGGTTTCACACAGGAATGGAAAAGCAGCCTCCTGTATGAAAATTATTTTTGATATTTCTTGACCCATCCATCCACCACAACCTCCTCCTAACTTTCTCCACCACTAGAGGTTGCTAACAAAAAAACGTGGCAAAGAGGTGTTGCACCGACGACCTATGGGCTCGTGTTGAAAAAAAGAACAGTCTCATGCATTACAGCCCATCTACAGACTGTTGCACTCTTCTCATTTTTTCCTTAGATTCCTTATTATATACAGCAGTTTATGTTACAAGACAGATACAATGCCATATCCTTTGCTGTCCACAGATTTTACAAAACATAGGAACATTTTTGGAGAGAGAAAATGCACACATACAATGAAAAGCTTGTCAGAGGGAGACTAAAAAGAGGGCAGAACAAAAAACAACAAGGCTTGCTAGAAAAAAGAGAGAGAAAACACAAAAAACTAAAACACACGGTCATTCACTCAACACTTCTATAAAATCTGGTTGTTCAGGCTTTACATATTTGACCTACTTCTCCCACAATTTAATAAACAAATTTTTCTTAAGAGAAAAAGTGATCCTTTCCATTGTGTAAATATCATTTACTATATCTATCCGCTCTTGTACTGTGGGGTGTTCAGGAAACAGTCAGTGTCTCGTGAGGGCTTTTTTCCACTGCCCGAAAATCAACTTTTCCTAAGAATAAGGAGGAAAACAACAAGGGCAGATCAGAATTAAGTGTGCTTTTTAGCACTTCCTAAAACCCACACTGTCTCCAACATTTAGTATCTCCTGCTGCGAAGAGTGCTTTCTGTTGGGGGTAATAAATGAGTTAACCATTACCTTGGGTTTCTTTCCCTGCCAAATAAATCTGGAAATAATCTTATTCAAGTCAGAAAACAGTTTTGAGGGAATTTCTACTGGAAGTGCTTGAATTGGAAAGTGGTATCATGGCAGAATAATCATTATCATACTGTCAATTCTATGAGTAAGACTGAGAAAGGAAATAGAATTCCATCTTTTTATGTTGTCTTTAATTTTTGTTAAAAGGGGGCCATAGTCTATCTCCAGCAGTAACGAGATTTCCTCTGGTAAGTATATTCCAAAATATTGCAATGAGTTCTGATCCCAATTAAGGTGAAATTTCTCTTTAAGATGTTTTTGGGGTGTATGATTAAAAGTTAAAGAGTTTTTTATAGTTAAATTTATATCCTGCATATCTACCAAATGTTTCTAAAAAGTTCATTAAGTCAGGAAATGAGTAAGAGGGGTCACTTAGACATATTAAGATATCATCAGCATAAAGTGCTACTTTGTGGTCCTCTCCATTTATGCAGATACCTTTAATATTTTCTGACTGTCTTAACCACAGTGCAAGAGGCTCTGTATATAAAGTGTGAAAAGAAACGGAAAGAGGGCTCTTCTCATTTTAATTGTACAGGCAGCTGTCATTACTCAGGCTTTGGACTTTACTCAAGTGTACAGACTGCTGCATCAAGCACTGTGAGCTATCTGTGAAGTATTAGTTTTATATTATGGTTTCTCATATCTTACATTTCTACTATCATTTGTATTATTTATGTTGCACTGGAGATTCCACTGCCTCTTTTATTATGTTAATTGGTCTAGTGACAGTTAAGTTCACCTTTATAATAATAATAATAATAATAAAATCTCGCGGAACAGCTGTGTTTTTATTTTTATTTTTTTCAAGTAGGTACAGTTGATTGTAAATTAACTACATTGTTTATTACATGTGTTTTTACATTTTTCTGATGCTGTTGATGGATAATAAAATTGTTGAAATGAATGCAGTTTTTATTGTGCAGTAAGGGTATTTATGAAGCTCTTGCTCTAAGTTTGTTAAACTGAGGATCTGTTCACAAAATGTAGATGTAAATTTATTGCCTAAATTTATTCCTACGCAGCCAGCATAACACACTACATAGCTACATGAACAATAGGCTGATGTGTACCACTGGGTTACATGTGCCAGAAACACGAAACTAATGTTGTTAACGTTTGTTACATTTACCTTTTTATCTGTCTTTGACTGAATAGTGACCACACTCCTACATTCTATGGTAAACACAGGTTACAGCATGGAGGGGCCATGTACCGTTAACATTGCAAGCTCTTAATTCATGGCTAGCAAGGTGCATCCATAATTCACATTAACTGTAATATTGATTGGGATGCTAGTTGTTGCCCTCTCTGAACATATTATACTCTACGCTAAAATTGGAAACCATCAAAGCTGGGTTAGCAATTATAATTGCCATAATTACAGTGAATTAATTAGTAATTATAACACAACTGAATCAGAACAATGTGCATGTGACTGATTTCACTGTTGATGACCCTCTTGGCCTGATTCATCCAAATGGCTTTTCAACCCAGGCACATCCCTCAGCATTCCTCTCTGTTAGGCCTAATGTCAACTTCAAAAGAACCCCCAGCACACTGATTAGAAGGACTGAATTATAACATCATAATGACAGTCTGTAAAAATGAATCGTCCTAGTATTTCATGACTGAAGTCAATGCTTTTTGAACAGATTTTTTGGTAGCCCTCAGTGATATTAGACCTGGAGACTTGGTCCATTTTTTGCCTGAACCACAACAGCAGGCTCAGCCCTATAAACACCAGTGGTTGTCACTGACTTAGTGATGCAGTAGCACCATTTGCTGGCAGAGTGGCTCTTTCAAGATGAATCAGCGTGAACGCTGTCAGGAGCGACAGGGAGCAGATAACCCACTGCAGATGGGAAACACTCACTGTTGTGTTTTTTTGGAATGAGCGGCTTGGCTCTGTACTGTATGGCAGAGGGGGGATGGTCAGAGGATGGATATGTGTGTGGTGGTGCAGTGGGGTGGGGGGTAGACAGGCTGAGACTTGCTGTGAAATTTCTGACAATGGAGCTCTGTTTAGCTGTGTGTACAGTGTGTGTGTGTGTGTGAAAGAGAGGAATGATGTGGGTAGATGCTGTATGGGTCAAGGTTGAAAGGTTGAACATGAGGCCAGCACAGCCAGCCTGTTTAATGCTGTGATAGCTCTGGTTCCCATCTAAATGTATGGTGTGTGTGTGTGAGAGAGAGAGAAAGAATAGGGTTACTTTTTCACATTTCTGGACCATTCTTCAACAGGTGGGCTGCTCAGGAAAGGTGTTGCAGCAGTGGAATGATGTGTGTGACAGAAGAACTTCAACAAGAAATGAAAGAAGAGAAACAAACTCTGTGAGATTAATGGAGCTGTTTGTGGCTCAGGGGAGGCCAAGCAGGTCACCCACTAACCTCTGTCAGAAGATCCCTGGTTCTTCCAGGTCTGTGTGCTGAATCCTTGGGCAGGTACTGAACCTGATGGCAAACCATCAGTAATGTGAATGTGTGTGTTTGTGCTTGAAGAACTCTACATGAACTAGACCCAAGCACTGTAGAATGGGTGGATGTGACCTGTATTATAAAACACTTTGAGTGGTTGACATAATGAGTAAAGTGCTCTTAGTGCTTCTATGAGTGTGTATGGTCAGCTGTACATACCCCCATACCACTCTAATCCAAGCTCCAGTTGAATGGAGGTGTGGCTACGTGGGCACCCAGCTGCTACCCTGTGCTGCTGGGATCCAGGTACAGTGAGCCCTTCTTCCCTCCCAGAGAATTCATTGTGTCCTGATGGTGTAACACTACAGGCGTATACCTATCATCCAGGAAGGCCACTGACCAGTGTTAATGTTGTTGAGCATGTACATCCTCAGCTCTGATTGGATGATGATTTTCTCTCATACTGTATGGTTTCATGACAGAGAAATACTTCTGAGCACTGTGTGTGAATGCACTTAGTTTAAGTTTTGTTTGTGGTACAGAGAATCAAGAAGCCGTTGACCTGGACCCTTTTTCTTCTTATGTAGCAGCCTGTGAGCTTGACTGGGACACAGAAATCTGTTTTGGGTCTTTATTCTGAACAGAAAATTGGTGTTCAATTAAATGTGATCAAATAAATAAAATAAGGAAATAAAAAATAAGCTTTGCAGAAGACTTTCTGTATAGTACCCCTGAAACAAGCAAAGTGTAGTACACCAGCAGAGGACTCCCCTCTGCACTGAACTTTCATCTTAGGGCTTTCTCAAGACTCATCTTGTCTGTCTCCATAAGCGCAAACTACAGTGCAAAAGCACTAACTTCAAAAGACTGTAGGAGTCGGTCTGTTGGTACAAAGTGCAAAAATACTTCTGAGCAGTGTGAGCTGAGTACTAAGGAAGGCAAAAAATATCTCTAACTTGTTCGTCCCTGTAACACAAGTGACCACAAATTCACGGATTAACACACTTTGCATTCACGTCTTAAAATGTTACAATAAATGTGTGGAACTTCGCATGTGTACTAACGTATGCATGTCCAGGCACAAAACAAAGTGGCGACAGGGGCGCTCACAGCCATTAGCTCTGACTTCCAACACAGTCTATACCGGGATCTGGCCCAGCATTTCAACAAATACAAACATGTCACTGTGCGGCAGTTCACAAAATGGGGTCTAAGTGCTTTGTCCATTTGTAACCTGTGCATTTTAACTGTTTTGAAACAGTCCACAATGACGGAACAACGCTCGTGTCCATTATCGCTGTTGTGAGATAAATCTCTCTTACCAGTCTCTCTCAGACTATTTAAAACAATGAGCCCCACAGGTGGTTGTCAAATGGAAACAGTGCCATCTGGTGTGGGTGATAATAGTCAGCTTGCCCACCTGGCGCTGTGGTTTGTGATAGACTGTTGCGGAGGATGGCTCAGGCTTGGAGACAACATGTTGATAACAGAAGTTTACGGTACAAACCTGGGCCGTGTGTGGAATTCTATTTGTGTCTGAAACCTGTGCAGGTGATAGGATATACACACACATAGATTATTCTGTTAAAAATAAGTATGTGCTATATTGCTCTCTGAAACCCTCAGATACTTTTACTTGTTGTTATGTGTTTAACTTTTAAATTGAAAAAAATGAGAGGAATGAGTGCTAATGAGAGGAAAGCTTATCAAACTTAGATCCCCATCTAGCCTCGTTTGATTTTTAGCTAAGAAAGGTTAACAAACAAGTGAGAGTTGATGATATACAGGCATAGGATGATATGAAAATTTCATGTCAAAGATTGTCTGGCCAAATAATTGAGATTATAAGATATTATACTTTAAACTCTTAAATGGCTCCAAAACACACTGAAATCACTTTACATTTATTGAGCAAACATTTTTACTGCATCACAGATAGGACATATCCTTTTTTGTGAACATCCTTTTTTGTGAGAAACCAATTTGAACAGTACTAAGGAAGTTTTTCCTTGCCACTGTCTCCTAGTGCTGCTCATGGTGGGATTTGCGGGTCTCTTTCTGTAAATACCTATTTTTAAAAGGTATGGTCCTAGACCTGCTCTATGAAAGTGCCTTGAGATGACTTTTGTTGTGATTTGGCGCTATATAAATAAAATTGAATTAAACTGAATTGAATTATATGGGCTGTGGCGAATTAATTTCCTGGAGTTCAGTATGAACAGAGCTGGATGGTTGTCAGATGGGGAGCTCAAACTGGAGGTTGTTGGACCTGATTTAGCAACTTTCTTTAAGCGGAGGATACAGTGGGCGAGCCTTCAAGCCATGGTGACAGGATTAGCATTTTGAATGACTGGAAAGATTCTAAATAAATCAATACAGGACTGCATATTGACTGAACAGATTTTTTAAAGAAGTCACTGGTGAGGATATTAATGATTATCCCATTCACCCATTATCCTGATGATGGAAATTGATTGAAATCAAGTTATTGTGAGTCTTTTTTTACCGTGATGGGGAGTAAATTATATGTATCATGCATTGTCAATGATTAGTTTTGGTCAGCACTTAAAAGTGAACAGGAAAAACTGTATATATGATAATAATGGAAGGTTTGCAGTGGGATTACTTTGACAGGGATCCTGTAGTAGGCAGAAACACATCACACCTGGTTCATTGAGGATATTTTCATTATTCAAACAAAAGTAGAGGAAAACAACACAGTTGGTGAAATAGCTTGTTCAAATACAAAGCAACATATTTAAGATGAAATAAATCATTTGGAAAACTTCAAATTAGATTTGGAGTGTGAAGAAGGTCAATGACTTCCTCAGGGTGAATGATCTACCTCTGTCTGATACTGATAACAGGGTGATGTGTGAAACACTGAGGTAAAAGCACGTGAAATGCAGTGTGTTTGATGAATCCAGCTGTGTGTTGAAGGGATGGGAAACATCAAAGAGCACTCTGTCGGTAATTGCCCATAACAGTCTTTATTTTGCCTTTATGCCTGTCCTATAGCACACACACAACATGAATGTGCATTCGGTCATTGGAGAAACAATGGGCTGGGTTCATGTCCACTTCTCTCAGGTGACTAATCACATCACTCTGTAACAGATAATCTGTAAACTCAAGGTCGCACTTGCTTTTAGGAAGCTTTTAGCTGCAAGGATGGAACTTATGGAGGAGGTGGTAATCCTTGTCCTGTTCCACCTCTTCCAGTGGGGAACTGAGAGTGTCTTTTGGTCTGGTGTTCCCCGATACAGATCTTGTCTGTATCGTAGTTGAGTAATATTGAGGTCCTGCTGATTGGCGGTAATGCTTACAGGAGTGGGCTGAACCGTGTCCCATCTCATTTCCTGGTGGTGATCTGGCAAGGTGAGTTTCGCAATGTGTGTTTCCAAGGTGTTGGCCACTGCAAGTGTGAAAACAGTTAGGTGAGCTTTTGATGTCTCAGAGGCTGAGAAGCTGTGTGAGCTGATAAATGTCCTCAGTGGTATTGCTTGAGTCAGTAATGTAATCTGTTGAAACAATGGGTGTATGAGTTAGAGAGACCTCCTGGAGCTTGCCAGGATACCTCACACTATTGCTTCCAACACACAAAACTATCAGAGGGTGGAGTTGCATTGTGGGTAATGTAGCTCCAGGTTTTAAGTGTCTGGAACAAAGAAGATGCTGAAGGAATGATTGTTGGGGTGTTTGGTTTCAGTAACAAAAACTTCAGACTAAAGAAATAAATCACTGATTGTCAATTGGTCTAAACCATATGTACAATGTTAGACTCTGTGTTAAGCTTCATGCATTTATGCATGTACAAGGATGTTAACCTCACGTGAGAATGGGTGATGGAGTGAATGGGTGGAGGTGTGTGACTGTAGTTTGATGATTAATCAGGGTTTCCAAATGGAGCATTAAGTGCTCACGAGCTACATGCTGTTTTGTTGGCTTTACCAAAAGTTTGCTTTATGTTCAGACATGTAACACCTTGCAGTGTCAGGTAATGTATGGTATAAAATAGTATTTGCACTGAGCCCTTGTCATCAGTGTGTGTGTCAGTGTGGTATCCCCGCAGTTATTTCCTTTCCTCTGATGAAGACTGCATTCTTTCAAACACAAACAGCCAAACTGTTTTGTCCCATAAGCCTTTTCAGATGCACAAGGCGGCTGTCTGATGGGGAACAATGGTTTATACATCTGCACCCCAGCTGGTCTGGGCTCAGTGCTAGTGAACACTAAAGATACAGTGTGTCCTGAAGGCTAAATGGAGTGAGCTGATCCCAGAGCAGGTCAGTTCTTTAGAGCTCAACAAAGAAAAGTCTTTGGAGGTCTGTGGTTCATTTATCCGAGCCAACCCCACTGAGCAAGACCAAACCAGTATGACATTTTAAGTTCAAAGTTGAAAAAAAATGACCTTTATTGATGACCATAGAATTGATGATCAATGAAGGGCCCTCTTTTTTTTTTAGTGACAGTGAGCGCAGTGTCTGTCTGTCTGTCTCTCTGTCTTTGGGCGTGAAACTCGTGACCACTAATGTTACTGTGAATGTTCTTGGTCAACTCATGTCAGCTTTGTTGTACAGCCCAAAATGTCTAATTAGATACAAAGGCTTTACAGTCTGTTGATGTCCAGCACCCTCATCCTTTAGGCCCTGGATGTGGATAAGTTTACCAGTATTTGATTCCAATGATATTTTATTGAACTAGATATAATATACATAATAAATAATAGCTCACATAAGTGGCTGTAGACGAAAACAATTATTAAAAGAAAATGTTCCAAATTTGCTAATTCACACTCCTCCAGTGTGAGTGTTTTTCTTTGTTCTCTGCTGTATATCTCACCAGCTCAATATATACTCGAGTTTTGAGCTTTGGAATGAAACCAGCACGTCCGAGGATGTACGTGTTGGTGTCTGGGAGACTGATTAGTATTTTGCTACGTTCATCCAGACAAAATACCTGATCAACTGTCAGTTGCAGCTCTAAGTGTTCGCTGAACAGGTCTAATAAGATCTTGGTGTTTGGTGCAAGAGTAAAGTTGGTGATGGTTGGAGATCATACAGTGGATATGTATGGTCCAGATGGCCGTTTCCCAGCAGTGACAGCTGTGGCTCACATGAAAACAATCACAGAAATGCAGAAATTAGTAGTTATTTTTACAGCTGAGCTTGATTTTTCTGATTGTTAAAATAGGTCCAGTTAGTGAGTTTCCTTTCATTTTAGCAGAGAGTGAGCATGTGTCCTCCTTTCTCATTCATTTTTCTGATCCTACCTCCCTCATGTTAACATGTTTCAGTCACTACTTATTAGCGGTTCTCATTTATAGGTCATTTATCTGACATTTCATCATGACAGAGATGAGCATCACGCTCAAAACACCCAGCGGGACTTAGAACGTAGACTTGAGAGTCCAGTCCCCATATCTATCACTGCAGCTGCTGTATTCATGATTTCATCAGCATTAACGAATATAGTTCAGACTTGATGCTTTCATTTGGTGGCCAGAGACTTTATGAAAGCATTCACTGTAAATGAAAGACAGAGATTTCAAAAATAACAGAATAAATGAATCCTACTGTGTGTGATAGGTTTAAGCCATAACTTGTGTTGTGAGAAAAAGCACTGAGGCCAAACTGTGACAGTGAAAAAGCACATAAGGCGTGGTTATCGAAATGGTTTCAGTTGACTGTGGAATCGTGAACATCTCTTTGTGATGCAGTACTGCTTACGTGTGGCTGTAAAGAATGTTATCAATGGCTCATTTCATGTCTCCCCTCAGCAGCCTGTGTGTGTGCGTGTGTGTGAAGGAAATAGTCATCTTCAACACCACAGTTCACCACTATTCTCTTATTCTGGGCTAAACGACGAGTGTTGGTATGTACAGTTTTAGAGTCATTTGTCAGATTTTGTTGTTATTGACATTTTCTTTGGTGTCTGATTTCCTGGAGTCAAATATCATGGAAATAGGGAAACAATGGGTTCATCTGTTTGGGACAAGTATTTGATTGAGCTCTGATCATTTGAATAATTTCCACAGAACTGAATTTTTTGTAGTAGACACAGCGTGCAGATGTGTTGTATTCACTGACTACTGTGTGAACGGTAACAGGTTAAACAATATGAAACTGACAACAGTGTGTGTATGTGAAAGAAAAAATGTCATTTTAAAAATGAATATAAGATTCAGATGAACTGTGAGCAGATATTCAGATGCAGACAGAGACACACAAATGAAAAAGCCCAATGTTTACAGTGACAAGACAGTGTTTGGTTGGTTGGTTATCTGACAATCTGAAGCAGTTGCACACTTGAGATGAAAGGAGAAATGGTGTGAAATATTCCTGTGACAGAGTGAAACACTGGTTGATTTCCTCTTCTTTCTCAGGAAGGAAGTAACATCCTGTTTGTGTGAGCTCTCAGTGTTAAAGCAGAGATAATGAAGCTCAGTAAGTCTGACTTCTAACCCACACAGTTGTAGTAGTGTGGGTGTAGTCAATCGAGGATATTAGCAGTGGGTAGAGTGTGTGTGTGTGTGTGTTGCAGTGTGCTGTGATGTATTGTAGAGGGGCTCCAGTGTCTGATGTGTTTGTGACTGTGGTACATCATCAGCTCCAACCTCAACTGTGAAGACTGATGTGAGCTGTCTTTGACTGAATAGAAAAAACCTCTTTATCAGAAACATCTCATTTTAGACAGTAATGGGACAACTCAATATTTTCGTAACATTTCATCAAATAACTACAGAACAAAGGTTGTTCAGAGTCAAATACACTCACTGAGCACTTTATTTAGGAACACCTGTACGGTTGCTTATTCATTTGAACATCAGGCCGCCAGGTTCTCCTGTCAGCCAAGAACAGAAACCTGGGGCTGACCAGTTGAGAACTGAAACGTAGCCTGGTCTGATGATGGATCTAGTTTCTGCTGAGGCAGCAGATGGTGAGGTCAGGGTGGCTTCAGCAGCATTTAATCCATGGGCCAACCTGCCCTGTGTTAACAGTCCAGGCTGCTGCACCAGCAGGGTATGGTGTAATGGTGTGGAGAATGTTTCTTGACTCACTTAAGGCCTTAATACCAACCAGTCATTGTCTACAGATATCACCACAGTCTATCTGGTATTGTTGCTGACCATCTTCGACCACTTATGGCCTGATTTTATCTTCTATTATTTTACCTCCAGCAGGATATTAACCCATGTCTGAAAAAAGTCTCAAACTGGTTTCCAGTCACCAGATCTGAATCCAGTAGAACATCTTTGGGATGTGGTAGAGACAGGAGATTGGCTTCATGAATGTGCAGCTGACAAATCCTTGAAATGATATGATGCATCATGTCAACATGGAGCAGAATCTCGGAGAGGATTTCCAACATCTGGAGAATCCAGAGCAAAGGAGGAACACCTAGTGTTAGTATAGTCTTCCCTAATAGGTGCTCAGTGAGTGCTCAGTGGTGCAATCAACAGGGTATATAGGCAGCTGCTAAAGTATGTATGTTGGTCTACTACAGGATTCCTCATCAAACATATTTCTGACATCGTTCATGTTAAAAGATAAATATCACCTGATGTTTCCTGAGCCTCAGATGTTGATTAGTAACTCTGGGAATATTGAACAGTCATAACCCTGAATCACGGGTTTGACCGCCTAACACAACCTGACCACTGGAGGTTAGCAGAAACTTTCAGCTGCTCACTTGCTCTTTGAGAAATCTGTTTCCAGGAAAATGAATAAATACACATGGGAGAAGATCTGAATTCATTGCAGGCTTTACAACATTTAATGAAGCATATAATTAACATGATGAATCACATCCTTAGAAACACCAGTCAAATAAATACACTCCATGTGGTGCAGCTTCGAGACTACACTATACATCTGAAACACTTGACCCCTATTTCTCTAATCTAAAAACAACATAAAACATGCACAGTTACACATGATGAGACAATGATTCTTAGACCAAAATGTGCAGAACCTTCTGTTCATGATGAATGTTTTTACACAGTTCTGCGATTGCTACAGTTTCATTTGATGTGGTGAACCTGAGGCCTCAGATGTCCTGATGGTTTATTGAAGCCTCTCATGTCACAAACAGAGCAAAAATAGATCCAAAGTAGAGTCTGTAGACAGGCTGATTACTACGAACTAAAGGGGAGAATACATGTAGGTGTCAATTAGAATAACTTAAAAAAGATGGATTAGAGATTACAGATGAATTATATTTCTGAGTGGAGGTGCTCAGATGTCCACGTGTAAACTGTCTCTTCATCTCTCCCTCTCTCTCTCTCTGTTTCTGTTGACTTTCATCTTAATGAAAGCAGTTTTCACTTCACTGTGCTTTTGTAACAGCATTGAGTCTTTACTCTTTATTTTGCTGGGATTTTTCTTCCTCTCTCTAATCTCTCTCGCTGTCTGGGTGGGTCCACCACCACCACCCCACCTCCCATATACCCCCACCCTCCCTCTGTATTCATCTTCTGGAGCTGAGATTGCTGTTTGACAGCTCTTTATTTACCTTACTCTGTGCTTTGTTCCTCTTCACTCCTTCTCTTGTTGCTCCCTCGCTTCTCGTGCTCCCTACACTTGCGTCTCCACTTGACCTCCTGCTGAACATTTTAAGTTTACAGCTTATGTAACTGTTGTGGGTGAGTTTCATTTAGAGGAACAAGCCTACCCAACCTCCACCTCCTGGGTTTAAGACTAGTTGTGTCTTTTTATACTCTGACCACGATTCAGTATTTTTCATTTCAAAGCCAACTGGGTCTACTAGGTCATCTTACAAATGTTAGAGGATGTGAGGTCAGCTGGTTGCAGCTTAGGTGGGGCTACTCTACATTTCTATTCAACTAATTTGTAAGGGACAATAGTGTGACAGTAGAATGTTGAGGTGAAAATAAATTTGGCATTGTGAAACCTGCAAATGATATGCAGCTTATATGGTGCCTCTCCACACTGTAAGTATTTAGCTGCCAGTGATTCCTTTTTAGTTCCGGTTTGATTTCACTGTGAAATTTGTGGTCACTGTTCACAACCTATATAATTTTTCCTTGATCTAGATGTTTCTACATTACTCCTTATATTTATTTTAACTATCTGGATCAGTTCTGTTTCGCAAGTTCATCTATTGATAGCCCAACATCAAGCAAAGAAAAAACCCCAATCGAATATCTACCCAACAAATGATTCCTTGTTCAGCTTTACTAAATATTAAGGAGTTTAGAACTATAATAGTGCATGCTGGTTTTTTTATTTTATTTTTTGAGCAGAGGAACAGAGGGTAGCTCAGAGCTGATGTCAGGACTTTAGTTCACTTATGGCTAATGGAGACAAGATGGTGGCGTTCACTTTCATCATCCATATTAACTGAATGGCAGCTCCTGTACCGGTTAGTTAGTGAGCTAACTAAGTAACAACACAGTTAGCCTGTTGGCCCTGTGATGGACTGGCGACCCGTGGGGTGTACCCGCCTCTTGCTTAATGACCCCGATGACCCCTCACCAGATAAGCGATATAGATTGAATGAATGAAAAAAAGCCCTCACATTCTTGGGCTCTCCACCATCTCATCATGTTCCACTGATCATAATTTATTAATTTTGGCTCTCTATAGTGGATGAACCTTTAACCTGCTGGGCGCCAGTTGTGAGCCTGAAACTAGTGGAGTACTTTTCAGCCCAGTCATTGCGGCAATTATTGTGTCTTTTGACTGTGTGTTTTGTGATGTCAGTAACCTGCTGCAGGGCTGGACCATACCACAGTGTTACGGAGGGAGGATGCTCACTGTGGCTCATACAATCGATAATCATCTCTGTCTGAATTTGGAAGCTATGTCCTGAGTACCTATGGCAAGGCAGGAAACTAAAGTGAGTAAGACTGTCCCAATGAACCTAAACCATTTTAGCTAGCTCTTTAACTGCTTACAGCGTCCAGTGTTTTTAAGGCCAAGCCTTAATATACACTGTCCATTTTCATGTATTGGGTACTTTTCTGTTTCATGCAGCCTCCCGTCCTCACAGGCATCACTTCAATGATCCGATTAGCGCTCATGCTTGACACACATAAAGTCAGGGCAAAACAACGGATGCTATATGTTCTCCTCAGCTCACATCACATTATGTTATTTTGTTCTGGCCTGACTGAGTCAAAGAAACACTGTTGAAAAGTGCTGAATTGGTGCTTCTCCTAAACTAGTGCTTGTCACGTGCAATATTGAGAATAATGTTCACAAGAGTTTGTCTGGTTTGGAAATTTTAGGCAGAACTTTGGGTGTTTTGTTTCACAGATGTAATATAGAGGAAGAGGTGACTAATGTGAAGGAAACAAGTAGAAAAAGAGTAATGGTTAGGAGAGAAAAAGAGGACAGGAGATGAGAGAGAGAGATGCAGAGGCTGCTGGATGATGTTTCCATGGAAGTCGGTCTTTTGGTGTCTACATCTCCCTTCTCCCTCTATTATCTTCATCCTCCTTCTCTCACTGTCATTATGGCTGCTCTCAGGTGTCAAAGAAAAGAGGAATGAGGGTTGACAGCACTGCCAGAACTGTTGTAGGAATGGAGGATGGACACACACACACACACACACACACAATCTGGTGTTGTTTTTTCATGGCTTTAACACTTACAATAGTTCATAGTTTGAATTGAGAATAATTTTTACTCTCATATACTCTGTTTCATTGGGGCCATTTGCCCAACAAGCAAAAGCCACCTGATTTGAATTGACTGCAACCCCTTAAAGTAGTCTCCTTATGCAGCAATACTACTCTTGCCATGTTTGGAGCAGCTCCTGAAGTCCATCTCCGACTCATGATGGATCTCCTCCACTGTGACCCTCAACCTAATTTCATTTTGAGGAAGAGGAGAAGTAACCGGGTACCATTGAGCAACTAGGGTTGGTGGGAGTTAAGTGTGTTGGTGCAGCAAAAACTTTTCAACTTGTTGTTAAAAACACATGTTGTCATGATGGGACACCTAATTGCTGTGCACCACACATGGGTCCACCGCTGTGTAGCTGCATAGTAGCTCAGGGAAAAAAACGACTTTTTTCCTGCTACATGCACACATTACCACAGTGTGCTCCATTCCATTCACTTTCTTTCTTAGGCTGGGATGATGCAGAAGATACAAATTTGAGTCCCTCAACTTAGAATTTTATTTCTAACTCATTCTAAGACATTAGAGTTTTTCTGTGTATGAGTTTGTTTTTTCTTAAAGTGTAAGAATAATACATGCAGGATCAACACAATTATCACAGTCAGTTCAATGCAAAGCCGCAATATCAGCTTTGTGGCGTGCTCAATATCTTAGTTGTGAAAAGTATTATTTTACTTTCCTTGTAGTGTCATATCCATGTTAGTGTGTCCTGAACTCTTGTGGCCTGAAAGTAAATCGTGAGAAACATGTGGGGTCTGCTCTGGTCTATACTACTTAGGCTGTATGGAAACTAACACAGAACTCACAGCACTACTCTGTGGGTGAACTGACACAAACTGGGAAGGGTAGATATTTCACATATCTGTGGGTGTATTGAAGAAAACACAGTGGTAATAATATTGTTTATAAAAACCTCAAAATAGCAAAGCAAACAGTGAACCACAAGTGAGATACAATAAAGTCTGAGTCAACTCTGAAAGTCCAACCCTCTAACTAACATGTCCACATTATTCAGTTTTATCCACTAACGAGTGATCTTGGGGTGTTAAAGACATATTTATTTTGGAAAGGCGAATATCTGTTTGTCCTGCTTTCTGTTTTTTATTAGATCTATAAATCAGCCAGGCCAATAAATCAGACTACCATTTAAAACAAATGATCCATATCTAGATTTTTTATGTCAATTATTATCTGCAGATAATATCATTGTCAAGTACGAAAACCCCAAATCCAAACATCAATTAAAATATTGACTCAAAAATCCAGTGACCAAACGACCCATACTCCTTATCTGCCAAACTAGGCTAACCTAGCTAAACAAATTCAAGACAAACTCCAGTTCTACCTGAACACGAATGAGCGGTTCCAAGTCAAGATGACATCTTCAGACTGCTGGTTATGCATGAGCAAAGATTTCATACGCGGCAAACTGGAACCAAAAAAAGTATTTTTAATTGTCTGTTGGTCTAACAGTCCAGTTAATTATACACACAATTTCTCCATCAGCATCAGCCACGAGTTGTGAGTCTAAATGGAAGAGATGGAACCTCTCAGCACAAGGAGAAAGTGTCATTGCTCTCTGCTCTACCAATGGGCTGGACTGTGTAACTAAAGGAGGAATGTGAGTGTGTGTGTGAGAGAGAGAGAGAGAGAGAGAGAGACAGAGGTACGGGCATATCAGCAAATGAACCCAAGGGAGAGACTAAAGAGAGAGATTCATGCCAAGGTTGAGAGGGCGAGCTCTACTCTGACAACAGTAAAGATAGCCAGCCACAGCCAATTGCTGCACTACAATTGCCAGTATGGGAGGACACACTGGATCTCTTCATATGGGATTGTTCCAATTCTAAAATCTTGTCTTGACTCAAACTGCCTTCTCAGCTCAACTGGTCCGGGACGAAATTCAGCGCTGCTATGGGATGGATTTTTCTGAAATTCATAGACAAGCTCTAATTTGGGCAAATTGTATAGCGGCAACAGACTACTACTTCAGTGAAATGACTGTTTTTTCGACATGGGGACAAGTCTGATCAAATTAACTAATGCAGCCACGATAGTAATCCTGGGACCAAAACTGTTTCTAAAGCTGCTTCACATACAAATACAAAGGATGCTGTCAAGCAAAGACTCATCGACACCTGTGTAGTTGGACTAAATGAAAAGTGAGAGAAAACAAGACCGCTCTTTTGATCACAGACATTTCAAAGACCAAGTCAAGCCCAGATTGGTAAAAGATGAGGACTATCCTTAGACAACATTATAGAAACTTCGATCAAATACTATTGAATGAAGTGTAATCCAGTCAGAAAGTGGATGCTTCTCTTAACTTTGGACACCATATCGTGCTTGCCCATCATCTTCAAGACTATGAGAAGCGATTCTGATCAGTTGCCAAGAGGAAGACATGCGTGGATGATGCGTCTGGCTAAATCCAACTCAAGGATTTAATTCTTCCATTGAAGACTTGGTGTTCTGCAGCCATGGTGCAGACTGTGATACTTGAGTGGTTGACATACAACATAAGTCTGCTGGTGACTTACCCTTGATTGGCCACTGTGCGATGAATCAGGCAGAGATTGTGCAAAGGTGACCAATATCTGAGCCATGTCAAGCCTTGACCTTGGTGTGTGTTGGTGAGTGTTTGCTGCACAGACAATACGTAATAACGTGCAGTGTGGAAGTGCTATGCTGAGGGTGTCGGTGTTGCACCAACTCCATCAGACCCATGGTGATTTCCGGTGTTCTGTCGGGGTGGACTGTGTGATGCTGAACCTCGCTATCTGGCTGGCAGTGTTAAAGGGGTATATCACCTCGAGCCTCACCCGGCGGGCACCAATTACATCACCAGAAGTGGTCGGAGGATCATACAGCGCCATCGATTGTCCTGGGTAAGACCAGGGGCATTAGCTTTGAGATGAAAATAGTTAAATATTCTGTTTTCTAGGGTCAACATTTGCCAAGACATTTTCAAAGGAATCTGAAACATGCTGGGTGTCATCAAACTCTGATTCTTGAACAGAATAACAAAATTCTTTATTCTTAATTCGTCCAGCAGCTACAGAGTAACATGATCATTCATTTGAGTTGTGTTTGTGTTCACCTTATGAATCTAATAGCTCTTGTTGCTGTGAGCAGATGGATATAGTTAGTTTATGTGTTCAGCAGCTGCCGACAATATTTCAAACAAAGGTTGATGAATGAACAGTAAAGTTGTGACAAACAGCCAGAGCTGGAAGATGCTGAAACACTGTAGAGATCACGATCGTTTCTGTGAGTTTGTCACTACAGCTGACTCTCTCACAGGACAGTCATTTGACTGTCTCAACTTACAAGATTGAATTATCACACCAAGTCATGGTTTTACCTCTGACTTGTTGAAATGTAAGCGGTGATTGTGAGAATGTAAAGTGCTTCTAACTGAACGAAAACATAGACTCAAGTTTGAATTTTACTCATTGCTTGATGCAGGTCGTCAGTCCATTCTCATCCACTTGAGTGGAAATAAATGAAACTGTTGTTGGAGCCATCTGGCAGTTTTGTTGTGTTGTGTCTGCAGTGCTATTTTATCTGTGCTATCAGCTGTGTATACTGGACTAGATTTGGACGTTACATCAGTCCATCTTTGTACCTGATAGTTGACTGCAGCTCTAAAAGCAGCTAGGTTGTCATCGTCTGAGCTCTCGGCTCTGTCTGATCTGATGACTGTGGACAGGTGTATTTCCTCTGGGACAATTCTTCTGCGTCTTGCTAACCTTTCCTGTCTGCTCTGATCAGTGCAAAGGTGAAGGTTCTCTAACCTGTGTCAAGACAGGGCCTGCAGAGTGGAGCTGAATGGAATAACCAGCCTGTCATCATCTACTGTTTGAGGGAACACTTCATTGGACTGTGTGTGTGTGTGTGTGTGTGTGTGTTGCCATGTCTCTGTGCCTCCTTTAGTTGTTATGTAATACAGCACTGAGGGGGCCTGTTGACTAGCAGAGGGGATGGGAGATGAGGCTGATGCCCTCACTACACACAAAGATTCATGGAGCTTTATATAAAATCCTATGTGTGAACAGTATGCAGACGTGGGTGTGTGTGTGTGCGGTTCTGCTTTTACATCATCTGTTCAAATATGAATCAGCGATCACACCACTTCACCATCCACTGCTTATAGCTCGTTTGTTTGCTGGTAGTAAAGTCATTGTTGTAGTTACCCAGCTTCCAGTATACACTGTGTGTGAGAGTGTGTGTGTTATCACACAGAGTAACTGTCAGTTTGTATTATCTGATCTGTGTGTGTGTGCGGGCTGAATGTGTGTCTTTTTGCATCGTGTCATACTTCCTCTCTTAGCTCAGCTCGTTCTGCTGTGGACTGAATGTCAGACAAGCACCATTACTAAATCATTTAACTTCCCAACAATAACTATGACATTTGATGACTAGATCCAAGTGAGGTAAATGAAATGATTAGTGCAATAGGCAGAAAAATGAGTAAATGATGAGCTATATTTAGTGTATGACCAGACAACAAGCTTTGTTGTCCTGATAGAGCTGCTCAGTAAGGCTGAGTGATCACAATCACAATGTACAGAACATTTAATCACATTATACTGAAATAAATCTTCCTTTCATATTGTATTCTGAATGTGGAGTGTGTGTGTTGCTGCACAATGAGGGATAATAGCAACATGTCAGGGTGCTAATGTTCAGTTTGACCTCCAAATGAAGAGGTTTCACCATTAAGTTCTCATATATATATTTAATTAATGCAAGGACAATGTCAGGATTAATACATGAAACTGTAGAAACATGCTGATGTACACAGACTTACAGATAGAGCTGGCAAAACAATCACGTCAATCAGTCATGTTGGCATTTTACACTGTGAGTGGGTGAAAGAGAGAGAGAGGGGAGGGAGAGGTAAACATGAACATCTCACCTCTGTGTTTATATTCACTCATGTGTGAAATGTCACCCACAGAGATGTCAGATGATGAGGATTCTAACACAACAATGTGCACAACTGTCACACTCACACAGATATGATGACCTCATGCTTTGGGCTTTGTACATCACAACTCTCTAACACACTTACAGTCACACACACACACACACACACACACAGAAATGTCAGTGGGCAGGAGTTCTCTGAGGTTATTTCATTGTGTGTGTGAAGGCTGATGGTGAGGATAATAACTGTTATGTAAGGCTATCAGAGTGGCTCCTTTAAAAAGTTTGAAAGATCAGTGTGAGTATCAGTGTGTCTCTCTGATACTGAGTGCAGGAACTCTAGTTAGAGAGGTAACAGTACAGTCAGTGTCAGTGGTTTGATAAGAGGTTATAGAATCTATTGTTATTTGTTTGGATGTATGATAGTAAAATTAAATGTAAACTGATTGGCTTCCCTGTGGAAAGTGTGTGTCTCTCCGCTCTCGCGGAACTATTCTTGGGAGGCGAAGGTTTCCCCATCATGCCTCCCAAGGCCTCGACCGTCCACTTCCTGTCTCATAAGATCAGACTTCTGTTGTTTTGTAACTTCTGGGATTGATGTGTTTTGTGTGTAATGATGTGTTGTGTGTCAGTGTGTAGATGATGTTTCATGATATGAATCAACACAGAAATCCGTACAATTCTAAAATGTTAAGTGGGGCTATTTATCTTTACAGCTCTTATCAGAACCTCATGACTGTGAGCTGCCAGACCTATTCATACTTCTGTTACTGTAACAGTGAAGAAACTGTTATCGGAACTTCAAGCCATAACAATAGTGTAATAAAAGGGTGTGATTATCACATTTCAGTTTTCTATGTTGTCCACTGACAAAATTACAGAAATCTCATCGGCCAAACTAATGAAAATCTGTATTTGTTATGTTGATAGAGATTTCCAGACATAAGGTTAAACATTATGTGGTTTAACAACTCAGTTATTTTACGCATTTATTGATTTTGTCTATTGTTTATCTAATTTTCCAGATCTGTGTTAATGAGTCCTAATAAGTTCCTGTTGTTCCAGGACTCTTATTTACAGATAGTATATATTTTTAACTCTGCCATTGTTGGCTGGAAGTGGTAAATGAGATTATAGGTGAGGTTGTCGGTGAAAATGGGCTCCTTTTTATAGAGGGGAAGTCTCTGAGAAATTCCTGGCATCGGTGGAATTCTGCTCTGGTCGGATCTGGGCAGACTCCTCAGTGAATGGACGACATAACGCCCACATCCACCACTCACATTTCCCTTTCCCCTCTATTCAGCTGGTGATGAATGCACAGTCACATACACAAAGTTGACTGGAGACACTGAAAATAAATATTGTGATGTACTTTAAGATTCACATAGTAGTTTTTGTCAGTTTTTCAGTGTATGAAGGGAAAGGAAAGCTAGGCATTTGTTGATTTGAAACATTTTCTTCATCTTCCTAATAGGCTGAGGGCATGGGAAGTGGCGTAGTGTGGTCCAATGAGAACAGGCATGACCCACTGTCATCGGGCGGTGGAGGCATGTCATGGCAGGGGCCCCGGACCATTTCCTCCAGAAGAACTCACAGGGGATTTGGCTTCACTCCTGCGCCACTTCGCCATTCACCCACCAGGAGTCCCCTCCTCCACAGCTGCAAGGTAAGTGGGCTGCTCTCTGCTTTGGCCTAGAGTCTATATATTTGATATGTGACTAATTTGAGACTTTTTAGAACTCATTAACACTCCAACTGATCACCCACATGACATCCTATCTTATTTAGATTTGATTTGTCATCCTGAATCGATACCTACCTGAGCTGTCATTAGATGGCGATGATCATATAAATAATATCATCAAAACATACCGTCATGATACAACTTAACATACAGGACAATGACCAAGAAAGGGAACACAAAAGTTGATAATGCTTGATTTTACTGGTCTGTCATTTTCCTAATAATTTCTGTTGTATGCCTCCAAGGAATTTCATTGATACAGAAGCTCCATTGAACCCAAGTAAATATTTTATTTATTTGTGTTATCATGATTTCACTTGAATTGTATACTTGCCTGTAGACACATTTCTGAATTTTTGCATATTCGTCTGACTGGTTGGGCGTGACTCCTTTAGGTTATACTTTCAATTAAATAGAATTAATTGGAAGTGTCCCAGCAGACAGGGTCTCTATTTCCTGTAATTGGCAACAAATTGCATTGTTCTTCTACTGGATTTACTGACGGTGTGTAATTCATGCCATGTGGCTGTCAAGGGAAAACTAGCAGTTTATTGAAATTTGGGTTGTTTTGTAGCTAAGAGCATCATCCTATTGATTATGATAATGTTGTTCTCACCAGAAGTAATGGCTGAGTCTAATAGGCGTGGCATTGCTGGAAAGCGTAAACGAGCAGATGATCAGAGCTATGAGTTGCTTAGCCAAGCCAGGCGTGATCAAATAATTTGGATAAAGAAAGTCAAGCAATAAAATTACAGACCCAAAGTCTCTCTCTGCTGTGAACAACCATCACAGATGAACTTGTTTACCACACTTCCATGGTTATTATTATTAGACGTTTTGCTGTAGAATGAGGATCACTGAGGATAAGCTGTCCTGCCTCCTAGAGTCAACTACAGTCAATGAAGCATCTGGTGTGTGCTATGGGCTATAGGCAGCAAATGAAGTGTGATGTGACTTTTTGGATTATGCGAAGATGCGATCACACTATTCGGTCCCAACAGATCCTGACAATCTATTTCCTAAACTAACATGATGAAAACTTGATGGATATATCAAAAACTATGAGGCTACAAGACTGAAAGTGTGGTGAGCTGCTTCCTCATACTGTGTCTCCACACACTCCAGAAATGCTAGCAATAGAGGTGACTGTGTTGAAAGTGAACTAAAAAATATGATCAAATATTACAAAATATTTTTGAGTCGACATCTTGGTAACTGCGAGATGTAGAATAGTATCTGTGGATTCAGTGGATGATGTTGAAGAAGTTGATATGAGCCACCGCGCATTTTGCATTCTAAACATTTTCCACTATTTTTGAAAACTATTAATTCAAATTTACGAAACAACATATCAACAAAAATAGTTTTTATGACAGGCCTGTGCTGATGTTCTAGATATTCTAATTTCATTAATATTATTAATATTAATATATTAAAAATTCAATGACTTGTTTTGTATGTTTTATTAAGGAATTGAATCAAATGTTCCAGTTTTTCAGGACAACTGTGGTGTTATCTTTTCTACTAGTTACAATTTTTACAAGATTTTGCTTTTCCAAAAACTTTCTGTAATGAATTGACATAATATTGAAATCCTCTTAAACTTTTCTGGACAATGTAATTCAACTACTTGTACATACTTTGAGATTGGAGAGTTCATTTAATCTTTAAATGGCTCATGTTACTCAGCCATTAAACTGCTCCTTCAGCCAGACCAGTTCTGTTATTTGGGTTTTGGCAAGTTATTGTTATGTATTAAAGGGCTCAATTAGACACAGTCATGTTTCTTTATATGGCCCAAAGATTTTGTTGCTTATTATTTTTCAAGTCTGACTATGATTCATGTAAAGCTGAATCTTTCAGTCTGATAAACATCCCTTAACTTTGTACAGACAAATTTCAGATGAATTAAAGATGACATATAAGGTCACGAACGGGTCTAATATATAAGCATCATTTGTATCTCATTTTGTTGTTCGGAAGTATGAACAAGTAAAATAATAGATATGACAGTGTGTAGTTTTAGGGAGGAGTTAATGCAGACTGTCTTGTCATCATGTGAAATTTTCAGGTTTGGTACCGTCATGTCTGTAGAGATGCTGCACAGAGGTGCTGAATAAACTGTTGTTTGTCCTGAAATCAGCATTTCACCATGTAATTCCCCCTAAAACCACATATTAGCTGTCTTTATGCTAAGCTAAGCTAGCTAATTTCCCCCCTAACTCCATACTTACACACTGACATGAAATTGATATCAGTGACCTTACCTTAGTCATCGACAAACTGCATTTAAAATTCAAAAGATGAATGCTGTGTGTTTTATCTGTCTGTCAGTGATCTGTGTGTAAACCACATATGGAAAAATAATTCTGTGCTGATATGCCACAAAGCTATGGAAATGTATTGCTGCCACAAACAGATGAATACTGTAGTCCTTTAGACAGTGAGGGAACATGGACACTGTAGTCCTGTAGACAGCGAGGGAACATGGATTCTGTAGTCCTGTAGACAGCGTGGTCAGCAGCCTGGACAGAGGTCAGAGTGTAGCAGCAGAGATCAGCCCTCTATGTGTCCATGTCAGGAATGAGCTAACTCAGCCAAGAATCAGCAGCTCAGATAGATCCAGACAGATGAACAGACAGACGAGTTCTCAGAGGTGAGACAACCAGAACTTCAGTCAGGCAGCAGAGTCATGTTAGGGAATGCTACTCCAAGTATTCTGCCTCACGTTCTCTACTCATGGTATGGATGCAGAATGAGGGTTGATATTATGGTTTGTGTAGTTCAGTGTGCACAAACAAAGTATGGCAATATTCAGCATCTTCTTATTATTAGTGTACAATCTCTATGTTAAAGGGTGTAGTGAGACCTGGGTTGGGTGTGGTGTGAGCTGAGCAGCACCCCTGTAGTTCTCTCCTCCTCTAACATCTGCTCTGTGTTCCTCCCACAGGATGAAGAGAATGGAAGCATACTGGAACAGGTGAGTTTGCAAATATTTATACACTGGGAGGTCTGATTAGTAGGATGAATCATTTTCTCTGTATGTACATGCCTCTGGGACTGATTAGGATCTATAGCATCATTTGTTTCAATTTTATATAAAGCACAGATGCTGGGAATGTGTAGGGGGAGTTTATGGCCCATGTAGGTGGATCTGATTCAGCACAGCGGTTTGCTGATATTCTCGAGCTTGGACAGGTTCACTGAGTTTGTCTGTGGGTGTGTCTAAACAGGTTGTCACCGGTCTCGTTTGGGCGATGGGCCTACATCTTTATTGAGTATCAAGAGAATGGCCCTGCTCAGCAAGCTGGACTGTGCACAGGTGAAAACATGCACACACATTACATGGGTCATCACCTCAGCTGCCTAAATCAAGGGCAGCGAGACAAGCTGATCATAATGTCCATATTCTAAGTCACCTTCAGTTCTTACTGAGCTCACAGCAATAATACAGTCAGCAGCAGGTACTGAGCAGAATTTAGTCTCCTAGCTTATCGCCTGGCTAGATTGAGGAAATAGAGATTAGAATCTCATTACATTTCAAGCCCTCACTGCCAAACAGGATCACACAAAGCTGATTAATCCTATTAGCACCAGGTCCATCTCTCTGTGTTTCTGATATGCAGGTTAAAACCTGGTGTCTGTTTTACATCAGCCAACAATGACTGGTTTCTTAGAGGCTGAAGACAGGAGCAACCATAGCGGAGAAGGAGTAGGCTAAAGCAGCTAGGAGTGTGGCAGAGCATGTGTAGATGGTGATAATTGTGGTACTCCTACTGTAGAAGGGGAGAAATGTTCTGCACTGCAGGTTTAAGGACCACACAATTGTTTTACATGTATGGGGAAGACGAAATAACTACTGTCTGCTTAAACCTTCTTGGTGCCAGTCATTTTCCATAAGCAACCTGGCCGTATTTAACCTTTTTAATAATTTGCCAAATGATGTACTAGTGATGGGCATTTAATAGCTTTGTAGAGTTGATTAGTAAAGTCAGTTTAAGTTTACTGGTCGATTAGCATGCCTTACCCAAACCAAAATAAAATACGTTGTCATGTCAGTCGGGTTTTTGCAGTGTTGTGTCCAGATGCACTAACTTTACCTCCTAGCTCCGGCTCATCAAAACGCTGCCTCACACTAATTCTCAGCAGTGTGTTTCATCTGTGCTGCAGTACAAAGTGCAGAACCTGAATTCTCCCAGTCACCATCGATGTGGTGACAGTGACCAAAAAGAAAAAAAAAAAACAATGTTAGAGCTGTCAGGCATCAGTTATTACTACTTTCTTGGCCTCCATCAGATTCTTTTTAGGCTGTAGCTGCACATCGTCTGAAATCCCATTTAGAGTCACCAAGCTATTTGTTATATTAATTCCTTGTCATTTGCTGTAACATGAACGTTTAGGTACTATAAATTGACAGTGTTTTCTGTAGCGGCGAATGGCTGGACATTCACCCAGCTACTTTCTTAATGTTTCATGTCACATCACTGTCATTTTGAATATTGTTATTATCTTCAATCTTAAACAGATTAGGATTTTTGTCATCAGGCGTCTGTAGTCATCTGTAAGTAACAAACAACAAGCTGAGCAAACAGCCACTCTCAAGCGTCCCTTGTCACCCAAATAATAAATAGCTTCATTCAAAACTTGGTGGATAATTCAGCACCCAGTAAAATTCTGAACGATGAACATAAAAACAAGGTGAACTTGTAAAGGCACACTGTAGAGGCAGTGAGGAGCCAGAGGCGACAACGATGTTTTTGCTCTGTTATTTAAACTTCCTTTACGCCGGTAGTGCAGTAAACAGTGTTGGATGATCCTGATTGCTCTGGTCCTGGCTCCTTACAGCCTTTCTCAGTTTTCTCCTGCAGTGCAGCTGGAGCTTATGAGGGGTGGGTCTCATTCATTGAACAGCAGCCATTGTATAGCCATATGGCTTTTTCCTGGGGTAGTTTTAGCACTATTAAAACTCCAAATAAAGTAAAATAAATAAAACCAATATTGGTGTGTTTTGTTACAATGCATTTAATGCTTATCAGGTTTCAAATCTCTATAATTGATTTTCATAGTTTAAAAAAACTGAGGAAACCAATGGGAAAGGCAAAGTAGGAAAAAAATTCTGTGCTACTTGCATGAAACCTGACCCCTAACACCCAGTGATGTAAGTTGTAAACAGAGAGAGTTTACTGAACAACCAAAACCACTTATAATGTCCTCCTCTGCAAATATGACATCTGTGTGGGTATAAGGTGCACAATACAACACTGTTAGATCTAAGAATTAGCGATATTATTGTGTGTGTGTGTGTGTAGGGACAGGCTGCATTGAGGTCAATGGGAAAGCATTCTTGGGAAAACCTACTCTCAAGTGATTGCCAGTCGAAGAACAGGTAGAGACTGCTCTTTATAAATTTCATCTAATGTTCGCATTGACCTCTTATTTATTTTGTTCATATACGGTATGTTTGATCTGTTTCTGATGAAAACATTCTGGAACTCTCTATCATGCCAAGGATGTGTTGCAGTTGGTAAAGTGTGAGTATGAGCTTTCTTCTATTTTCTCTTCTTTCCTTGTTTCCACCTTCATACCTCATTCAGCTGCTACTTTCCCCATTGTGGGACTAATAAAGGATTATCTTATCTTATCTTATCTTATCTTATCTTATCTTATCTTATCTTATCTTATCTTATCTTATCTTATCTTATCTTATCTTAATTAGATAGGCTTTTTAAGTAAGAGGGAGGAATGTCTGTCCGTGATAACTGATCTAGCCTCTTAGTGAAGTTTAACCTCAGGACATTTTAAATGACGACTGTACTGTCATAAATAGAGGAAAACAGTGAGTTAGTTTGTACAGGTGGCTGAAAGGCATGGATAAAGAGGCAATGTTACGTGACTTTGAAACATATGCACGTTGAAAAGACGTACTGATATATGCTGATATAATATAAAATATAAATACGGGTATTGGTGCTTGATGGAAAAAAAGCGTATTGTGGATTGTCTTTAGTCTCCTACTAAAGAGAGAACTGTGAGTCTGATCTGATATACCTGATTCGTCTGAGCCACAAGCTCCATTATTCCCAAAACTATTAACAACACATCAGTGAGCTACAGTGTTACACTGGGTGACATGTTCTTTCATCACCATCAGATCTTCTGACGAGATCTCGTCAACCCTAGTGCTTTATATGAGTAAAGACCTCCATTGACTCTGCTGTTATAGCAAATAATTTTTCGTGAAGTGGAGTACAGTGATAACTGTCCTGGCTTTATTAAAGAAAATAAAGCTCCAGTGGTGGTTGTACAGTGAGGACTAACTTTAACAGGACATTGAAATCCTTCGTCCTCTGTCATGTTTGACATTATTACCTTACTTCTCCTGTCTTCAGGCATACTCCCAGGATGCCCTACCTGAAGCCAGCGAGCCATGTATTCAGGTGAGGCCCAGAACCTCCTGAGCCTCCACCTCTCTGTTACCCCTCCACCAAACATGGCTCCTTGGCCCCCCAGCCTGGCCACTCCATGGTCTCCTGGACAACTGGCAGTGCCGATCTGGCCCCACCACCTGGCTGCTGGATAACCAACCCTGCTGCTACTACCCCTACTCTGGCAGCCTGGGGTCCTGGGGGATTCAGTGGCCACTATCCCCATCAGAGGCTGACACAGAGCCGCTCCTCACTGTCACATAGGTGCGCTGGACTTTCACTTTGCCAACCAATGCTGCCATTGCCTCTGCAGCGCTGCCTCCCACCAGGAAGAACAGCCTGCCGGCCTCCGCCCGCAGCCATGCAGTACTCTGCCGCAGGCTCTTAACCCGTTGGTACTACAGCCAGGCGGAGCCGCAGGCACATATCCCGCCACCGCGGTATTTCTCAGGATCGTTTAGCAGAGCGGGCATGGCACTCGGCCTGGACCTATGTCTGCCCTGCAGTGTCTTCAGAGCAACGCTTGGAGAAACCCTCTGTACCACCACCAGGCGGCTGCTGCGTCACACTTGATTCCTATTGGCTGGGTGGCTGGTGGTGTCAGGACCAGGAAGCGGGTCCTGCTCAGAAAACCTGCTGGCAGCCTATGCAGTCACGAGCACAACTCTGGTGGTTCTGTGGAAGCGCTGGCACAGGCTCTGCACTGGGGTCTCACCTTCTGAACACACTGCGCAGGCTCAACAGCTAAATCCAAGTGAACACACTGATCAGAAAGCCTCAGGATGGCAGACTCTCAAATCACAGTGACATCCCCTTCACACCACTCCTCCACAGTGCCTCCCAGTGGCAGGCAGTCAGGTCAGCAGGCGCGAACCCCAGACAAGGCAAGTAAAGAGGAGAGGAGTTGGTGGCTACAGAAACTACAGCCTTCTCTCCCGGCTGGCCACACTTCTCCCTTGAGCCCATTCTTCGAGAAGCCCAACTGCAGCCCCACCTCAACTGGAGCCCCAGCAGCAGAGGCAGTCCTGCAGACAGCGAGGGGGGGGTGCAAACATGATCCACGCCTGCCCTGTCTGCATCAGAAGGAGAGAGCCCAGCTAGAGTGGAGGACAGAGAGGTCATCTCTCTATCTCCATCAATCAGGAGAGGTGGTCCTCCAGGCAGAAGCCTCCTTCAGGTCGCCCGGACCCGTTCAAGCTCTTAGGCATCCCACCTACACAAAACATGCAGAGTCACCGGGCCCCATTGACACCCACCACCAGGGACCCCCCTCCCCTGTGGGGCCTGGCCCCAACATGGGCCAATGGTAGCCTGGCACAGCATGCATATGACTCTGTCCTCTATTCCCTTCATAGGTTAGTGAACCTCTCTCTGTAGCAACTGACTTTGTACAGCTACCTGAAAAATGTCTCTCAACAGATGAGACCACACTAGCCCCTTTTACACACTGTGACTACCTCTGCTGGCAGTTTTTATGGAGGGGCAACAATGCCACCATGCTGCATCTTCACACTTTCATCCAGAACAACAAGGAGAAATAAAGGCTCAATGTTCCTACCTTGAACAGACTGTGTAAAAGGGGCTACTGTCTCTACCTGATTAACAGGCACATTACTATATCATTTTATGTTATCATGTCGTCTGTTGCTACAGAGCTCCTCAACATTTAGGAATGTACCTTGATTTCTGTGTTTCTATCTGTTTCAGCATTTTTGTGTGTGTATACCTGTATGTGTCTGTCATATACACCAATCAGCCACAACATTAAAACCACCTGCCTGATACTGTGTAGTCCCCCTCACACTGCCTCCTCAGACCTCTGAAGGTGTCTTGTGGTATCGGGCACTAAGACATTAGCATCAGATCCTTTAAGTCCTGTAAGCTGTTAGGTGGGGCCTCAATGGATCAGACTTGTTTTTTCCAGCACATGGGATTGTGTACAAGTAACAGTAATATCCACATGTTCTTCCTTGTTCCACTTTTGGTCAGAACTGACCACTGCAGACCAGGAACCCTCATCAACACCTGCTGTGTTAGAGATGCTCTAACCGAGTAATCTAGCCATGTGTGACCCTTGTCAGAGTCCCATAGACCTCTACACGTAACCATTCTACCTGCCTCCAACACATCAACTTCAAGAAATGACTGTTCACCTGCTGCCTAATATATCCCACCCCCTGATAGGTGCCACTGTAGTGAGCTGATCAATGTTATTCACCTCACCTGTCAGTGGTTTTAAAGTTGTGGCTGATGTTTTTGTGTGTGTTGATGAGGGCTGATTGATGTGGTGTGTCCAGTATTGTACTGGTTTAGTTGTCCAAATGTTTCTCAGAAACAGAGCTGCTCTGAGGCCAGAGGCCTGTACTATGAAGCAGGATTTGTGGTTATCGAGGTAACTTCAGGTTTAACTCTGGTTTCAGTCTTACAATGGTGGTTCACTTCTTATTACGGTAAATCTCCCTGGTAACTTATGCTAAACGGCTAACCTGCTCCAGGGCAGGTTAACGTCAGAGGATTCGATCAAAACCTGTCAACAGCCCAACTACTAACCAATCAGATCACTGGAAAACTAGCATTGTCATTGCAACAGGAATCCTGACAGGGACAGAGTTTCCAATAAAGTGAGAGATAATAAAGATCAATAGATGTTTTTATAGATCAGTGAATGGTTTTGTTCCAGTCTTTCCATATGTCCACAACAGAGCTTCTAACAAACAGAGAGTTTATCAAACTAAATGATCACATACTGACTGTTCTATCTTCATTTTGATAGAACAAAGCTGTTTTTATCCACACACTGTTGAATATTTCCCACGATTCTAAATGAACATTTCAGTCAGATCGACCTCAGACATGAACTCTCTCCTCTCCTCTCTGCTTTGGCAGCAGAAACAGTCTGACATTACTGTCACTGTTGCCTGACTTTGATTTCTAGTGTTTCTATTCTAGTCATATTGTTCACATTTCACCTTGTTAAATGTCATTTTTGGACGACGCTAGAACTGAGCGATCAGTTACTTCTCATATAATATTAGGTTTCTTACTCATGGTTCTGACAACGCTGCTTTTAACTAACAACTCCGCCTCTTTCACATAAACCATCAGGAAATCCTGGGTTGACTTAACGAGTTGATAACCAGTGTCGCACGACTGCTTAGTCAGACTGTGATTGTTAGGTTTAATGAAGCCAGATAACAAAAAGATATCCTGGGTATGTTGATCTTGTTTCGTAGCTCAGGCCTCTGGAGGCAGAAATCATCTCATTAGCTCAGTCCACAGGCCAAATAATGCCAGTTTTGTAGACTAACATCACTGTAGACAGAAGCCTGGTGAGAGAGTTGAGAAGTATGGGAGAAGGCCTACCTGAAGGAATAACTCTCACAACATTTTTCCATTTCTATTTAGTTTTTATTTGAAGACAGTTTGAATTTTGAAAGAAAATCACACATTCCCCCTGAGAAATGGAAAGCTAACTCTGTCAGTACACACAGAGGTTGACTTTGTCTGACTTGGTCTGGTATGACCAGCTCCAGTTCTCTCCCCACCAGAGAGTTGACAGTCCACGTCCCTAGAATTAGTCTATGATATTGGGGTTTGCCACGCCTCGGTCCCCACATTTACCTGCTGCCCAGCTTCGGTGCACCTGACCCTAGTGTCTGTCTCTGAGGGTGGGGGACCACACAGTGTGGATTAACTGATTAATATAGTTAATATTGGCTTTAATTTATGTTTCTATAGTTGTGTTTACCAAGTAAGAGATATGGTAGCTGTCATGTCTGAGTGTGTAATACAGGGAGCTGACTGATGTGAATCGTTTATCACAGTAATGGTCTGTAGGATGTGAATGTGGCTTTACTTTATCAGTCTATAGGTAAACATCTCAGTGGTTTTATCACAAAGTCAAACAGGAAGTTAACACACTATGCTGACCTTACACTTGTAGTGCTCTGCTCATGGTCCCAGTCTACTGTGAGTCAGGTAAACTGATGATGATGTCTTCCACCTAGATGGATGGAGGTCTGTCTCCAGAGTAGCTCTGCCTCAGACAGATGTTTGAACCATCACAACCCCACCTGAGGAAACTCTGTTTTGTCTTGTCACTGTTAAATCCCTCATCACTCAGCCTTTGTTGCTCACCTGTGATGTTGACCTTGCAGATGAACCCACCAGTCCTAGTACTGACCTACAGGCCTGCTATGTACCAGCCTGCTCTGTGGTGTCCAGTTCCCAGGCCTCCACAATGGCCACCCTCACTCCCACCTCTGTCTCCCCGACCTCCTCCTCCATCTCTTCCTTTGTCCAAATTCATTTTCAGGACTGCAGTGAGGGCTAGACCAATATACAGTATGTTCTCCAGTGTGTTTGAACTGGTACTGCCAGACCCCTCTGTCAGTGTGCAGTGCCTTTATTTTGGCACACTGATATATTTGTCAAGCCCTAACCTCAGACTCATCTTAAAGAGATACACAGACATTCACAGTTTAACAATTCATGTAATTTTTTGGAGAAAAAAAAAAGAAAAAAAAAACGGGTTGGTTTTGCAGATGGCTTTAAATACTGTGATACCCATGAGTCTTAGCTGCTGTTAGGATGTAGATGAAGCCAGTCAGTGATGCAAATCAGAGCTGGAACAAATTCACAATGCATTGTTGTTGCAGATGGGAACAAAGTAGGAACAGCAAATGAATCAGCAAATCATATTCTTTATCCTCTGTTTGCTGTTTGAGCAGAAGAATTTTAAATTCTGTGATTGGATGTTTTTCTCTAAAATCCTCCCCGGGTCATAGTTGACTTCTCTCAATAAGAGAAAGTGTTTGCCCATCTTTTCTCAAAGTGGCAGCTGTTAGCATGCTCAGCTCTAATTTACCCAAAACTTAAAATGAAAAAGTCAGTGTATTCCTTTAATGTGCAGTATATGTAATTAATCCTTTAATTCATCCACCTGGTTGATGTTATATTAATCACTCACAGTCTGAAACAGCAAATTAATCACTCATCTTGTCACTTCACGTTACTACCATACCTTGCATGTTTGTAACCCTGTGTTATTCTCCTCCCCTCTTCTCTGACTCATCTTTTGTCTCTTCAGGCAGTATTAAAGGTCGTCGCTCCTCCTACCTGTTGGCCATCACCACAGAGAGATCCAAGTCTTGTGATGAGGGACTCAACACCTTCAAGGAAGAAGGTCGTGTCTTCTCGTAAGTCAGGAACTCAGACAACACCAGCCTCTTTACAAACAAATCTACTTCCACAGTATTTAGGCTTACCAATGTACAGGTAAACAGAAATACCCCAACATCGTTAAAAGAGGACTGACGTCACTGTAGATTTAGCTTTACTAAGATTATTAGCACAAAGTCATGGTAAGGTCTCTGTATATATATTTCTCTTAGTGACGCAGAGCTGTCAACACTTCAGACCTGCTGTTGCTGTAACTTGTGTTTTTTTTGTTCCACAGCAAACTACCAAAAAGGGTCAAGAGCTTTTTCACTGATGGGGTGAGTTGTTGTAAATATTGGACTTGACCACATGTACAGTGTACAACAGCACTGAATACACCCCCTGTCAGCGTCACTGACATGTTAAAGAAATACAAATACAAATCCTGTCTATTTAATTTTCCATCCATCCATTATCTCGAGCCAGTCCTAGCTGATACTGGGTGAGAGGTGGGATACACCCAGGACAGATCACCAGTCTATCACATGGCCATTTTAATTTTTTATTTTAATATCTGTTTTTAGCCAAAGCCTGAGAGGAATGAAGCCAGTTCATTTGAAAAATTGAACTGCAGCAGAGGTCACACACTCTTCATTAGTGAGATTCCATTTTTTTTACTTTGTAATATTTGTATTATTTCTTTTTTGTTTGTTTGTTTTTTGTTTTTTGGGGGTGGGAGCTTTTTTCTGGGCTTTTTGCCCAGGACAGGAAATAGGACAGTGAAGAGAGACAGGAAATGGGGAGAGAGAGTAGGAGAGTGACATGCAGTAAGGGTCCAGGGTTCACTGCTCAGAACACTAAGTGGTACACACCCTAACCATTTGGCTATTGGGTCACCCCTATTTGTATTATTTCTATTTGAATTATTTTTGATGACACCTTCCAGAGTCCAGGGCTTGGATGAAACCAGTCATTCTGCCTTTCTCCATGGATCAGCTGATCTTTGCTGGAGGGGTTTTGATGCTCTACCATCCACTTTAAAATGCTCCAAAGGTGTTTTCTGCAGGACTCAGGTCATGAAATATACCTGGTCCTAGTTTCCACATTTCTTTACAAAGTCTTGTGTGATGTTTGTGTTTGGGATCACTGTCATGTTGAGACTAAGAGCCATCTTTTCATTCAGTATGTGGGTGAACAAACCTGCATTCATAGTTCAAATGCCATCTCTATATGAGCAGACTCCACCTCGATGTTCATCACTGTGGTGGTCCTGGACAGGTCTATATTAAACATTCTGGACCCCATAAGATCCAAGCAAATGTATTTTGGTTTCATCAGACCAAAGAATGTGCTGCTAACATTCAACACACCACAGGTGTGGTCTCTTTTGTTGCAGTGACAGACAGGTAAACTTACTTTTGTTGAATTACAGTTAGCATAGTCTATCTAACCTGTTTGTTTACAAATTATGCATACATTAAAATTTTCATGTCCCTTGGCAAAGTTTATTCCTGCATTTTTGTGCCATTTTGTGACCAATGATTTTCTTCTTGGACACTGTCCACAGAGGTTGACTTCATGCTGTGTCCTTGTCACTGTCTGATAACCCTTGTGTCCAGTCAGAAGAACTCATCTATCTGTTTATCAGTGTTGGGCTGTGTTGATACTCAATTGTGTATGGTGTCATTTTTTGAGGCCAGTGAACCTTCTGCTGTTGGTTGTATGGTTCTTCTTGTACCTCCTAACATTGCAGTAGCCGTGTTTCAGCCTCCTTACGCTCTTTTACGCTTGTACCCATCTTTATGAAGTCTCACAGTCTGGTTTGTTATTGTTCAGGCAGGTCCTCACTAGGAGGAACCATGTTGTATTAAGCCAGGCCAGAACTGAGGAAGCTGTGCTGCTCACAGCTTCTTTGATGACCTTGTTCATGCAGTTAGTCTTAAGTAGAAATCATAGGTGTGGTCAGTGAAGTTGTACTTAGAGGCATGTGTTTTTAATACAGACAGTCTAACCTGTTTGCTATGTGACAGTGTGGCGGTATTATGCTCATTCTTGTGAAGGTCATATTCAGTCTGAGGGAGTCTGGTCCAAATATTCAGTTAGATTCAAGAATGAACTGATTAGATTTAGGTGGAGTTAACTCCATCTGGTTGGTGAGAGTGTACAAGCATGAGGCAATAATTCTAGTTTTTAATGCTGCTTAAAATCAGATGTCCTACACTTCAACTGAAAAGTAATACAGTTACAGTAAAATGGTATGAATTTGAATCATTGAACATTTTAGTGATAGTGTGCAGGTGTGTACTCAGTTCTGCTGTAAACTGTACATGTTCTTTCTCTTTCTGTTTTGTTCATTCTCCAGCAGCAGAGTGAACAGTGTCCACTGTGAATCACCTCAAATCCCTATATTGTGTTTCAGTCTTTGGAGAGCCTGCGAGCTCAGGAGGAAACCCAGTCCAAGCGCCACTCCACCTCTGAACTGGGAACCATCACATTCAGCGACATACGCAAGGAGGGCTGGCTACACTACAAACAGATCCTCACAGAGAAAGGAAAGGTACAACACACTGCTGCTACACCTCTCAGGCTCTGATAACACAGTAACAATAGTATAGAATCAGTTATTTTTTCAAACATAAAGTCTGTGAGGAGTGAAAGACGAGTGGACATACTAATGTTATCCTTAACTCTCACAGACTGCTGACCATTGACCCCCAGAAGTCTTTAGATAATGAGTATCTCTCTCGGCCCCATGATGCCTTTTCTGTGATGTGACAGTAGTTGTTTGGCTGAAGGCTGGGGGAGAGTTAATACCAACAGGGAGCTGCTCTGTGGAACTGTTTGATCCAGTGATCACACATCAAGGGTTCTGCTCCTGTTTCTCTTATTTCGTCTTAGAAAGTCGGAGGCGGGATGCGGCCGTGGAAACGCGTCTTCACCGTGCTCCGTTCCAATCTGCTCTTCCTCTACAAGGACAAGCGAGAGGCGGTCCTTCACGGGGCGGGGGCAGGTCCCAGCCAGGACGAGCACCCCCCGGTCAGCATCCGCGGCTGTCTGATTGACATCGCCTACAGTGAAACCAAACGTAAGCACACCCTGCGGCTCACCACGCAGGACTTCTGTGAGTACCTGCTGCAGGCTGAGGACCGGGACGACATGCTGGCCTGGATCAGGGTCATCAGGGAGAACAGCAAGACCGACAATGAGGTTAGACCTCATAGACTTCATACCTGGTTAGTCTTATACAGTTTACACAAACACACACTGAACTAATTCATCCTTTTTGTTTATACCAGGAGATTGGTTTCTCCAGACAAGCTCTCATCAACAAGAAGCTGAACGATTACAGGAAACACAGGTCAGTGTGGTGGATTATATTTAGATAAAGTCTGTCTCTTACCCTCTGTGTAACCAGGAGCTGCTCTAGGTCCAAGCTCACTTGATCACTTGAACTGTATTTTCAAAAAACCAAGAATAACAAGGCAGCCATCTTTTTTTCCACATAAAACTGAGGAAACTAACTCTAACCCTAAAGAAAGACGCACAGTGTATTCCTGAAGAATAACCTCTAATCACAGCATATTATATCAGTGTTTTATCTCTGACTGTCTGTGTTTCTGTGTCTCGTTGCAGTCTGACAGGAAACAAGCCGGACTCCTCTCCCAGAGTCCACCGTATGATGCCTCCCTTCCTCCTGGTGAAGACTGACAACACCTCAGTGAACCGCTCCTCCAAACCTGGTGAGTCCAAACATGGCTCTGTTCAGTGCTCACCTACATCTGACAAGCAGTACACTTACACTGCTGTTGCTTTTGACCGTGCTATCAGCATGCTTGTTGGTCTGTTCATCACTTTGGTTCAGACTGAAATATCTCAGCAGCTTTTGGATGGAGGGTTGTTGTAACATTTTGTGCAGACTTTTGTGGTTCACAGAGGATGAAGCTCACTGACTGGAGATCTTCTGATGAGGTCAAAATGACCAAATACTTGCAGAACGACACAGAATAAGGTTATGAATGTGACAGGATGTTACAGTTTGATGTGTCACATTCAGAAGTGGAAACCTATGAACAAGTTCTATTTTCTGTTATTTATCTATCTGTTATTTGTGTGTGACTTTTTTTGTCCAAATTTCAGTGATAAATGAACATTAGGAAATGATCTCAACAATTAATAACTAATGAATGGACAATAAAAACATGTCCTCAGATGAAATTAAACACAGTCCATGTCAGCACACAGAAAGTTTCAGTTTTGTGCTCAGTGATCCCTGTGGATGAAATTTCTATACTGATTTTCCTGTAGCACCATCCTGTGGTCAGGATGTTCTCTTTTTGTTCTTATTACATTTGAGGTGGTTCACAGAGCTGCCAGCTCCACGTCCACAGAAATATTAACTCTTAGTGTGTGTGTGTGTGTGTGTGTGTGTGTGTGTGTGTGTGTGTGTGTTAGAGGACAACAAGGCACTGTGGGGCATCAACATCATGAAGAAAGTGAAGAAGACTGGCAGTCCCAAGGCTTTTGGTGTGCGACTGGAGGACTGTCAGCCTGCTGTCAACCACAAAGTAAACTACACTGACAATATAACTCACAACACTCAATAACAATCAACTCTACTCTGTCTGTACAACTCAACTTCATTTTCCGATCATGCATCCCGTCAGTTATTTACATGAAATGATTTTTATCCTCTGATATCTCACCTTAATCTTATCCCCAACAATATACATGTTAATTTGATGAATTAGGATATCCATCCATCCATCCATCTATTATCTACACCGCTTATCTTATGGGGGGGCTGGAGCCTATCCCAGCTGACACTGGGTGAGAGACGGGGTACACCCTGTACAGATTGCCAGTCCATCGCAGGGTGAATTTAAGATACATTAAGAATAAAGATTCTACCAAGTTTGGCAAAAGTCAGTTTGAAATGAATGTTGCTGTAAAATAACAGAGGAGTAAAACAGTCTGACCTCTGACCTCTTAGCTTCTGTTGTTAAACATATGATCAGACTGGCTCAGTTCAGATATAAGCAACTTTACTCCCGTTATAAAGAATACAGAGGAGTCAGTGAATGCAGCCCAACATCAGCTCTACGAACTACACTGATTTAAACATTTGAGTCATAGAGTCATTTTATTTCTCTCTCTTCCTGTCTGACCTCCAACCTCACCTCCCTGCTCTTCATTCTCTCCTTCACTCCTCCCTCCTTACTTCTTGCCACATCCATCTTCCTCCCTCTCTTCCTCTGTACTGACCACACCTGACCCGTGGCCTGGTTCGACCTGTCTGCAGTTTGTCCCTCTGATAGTGGAGATGTGCTGTGGTGTGGTGGAGGCCACAGGTCTGGAGTACACTGGCATCTACCGGGTGCCCGGGAACAACGCCATGGTGTCCAATCTTCAGGAGCATCTCAACAAGGGCATGGACATCAACACAGCTGAGGAGGTGCAGACAACACTACACTGAGCTGACACATGTTTAACTTCATCACCCAGTTTTTAAAAGAAATGACTAACAAAGGCTGCAGTTTCACTTTTGTTGGATTATTTGTAAAATTCTGCTCCAGAAATCCTGAACTGTCCTGTGTGTGTCTCCACAGAGATGGCAGGACCTGAACGTAATCAGCAGTCTTCTGAAATCCTTCTTCAGAAAACTGCCTGAGCCTCTGTTCACTGATGGTGAGGCCAAGTACAGCATCATCATCATCATCATTATCATCAGTGTGTAGAGTTTAATATAAACACAGTGCTGCCAGTGGATCAGTTTGGATCCAAATTTTTTTAAAAAGACAAAAAAAAAAAAAAGTCAGCTAAAGACACTGCATATTGTTTCCATGAGTTCAGTCAGTGTTATTTCTACAGCACTGAATCACAGCAGAAGGTCACTCATAACACTTTTCATAAAGAGCAGATCTACACTGTAAAAATGAAAAAGTTCAGAAGACTCAAAATTTCAAGGCAACTTTCTGCAGTGGATTTTGGAATTTTCAGGCCAATTCAGACTTTTTTGTTTTGAAATCTTCTGGGAATTTATAGTTAGATGTTCAAATGAAATATTATTTTACATGATCACAGCTTAGAATTTCTGTCTCACTAGTACATGCACTGAACTCAGGAACACTGTGCTTCAAAATGCTGGGAAGTACATAAAGAGTATGGTCTAGACCTGCTCTATATGAAAAATGCCTTGAGATAACCTCTGCTGTGATTTGGTGCTATATAAATAAAATTGAACTGAATTGAATTGAAGTACATGCAAATAAGCTAACAATGTTTCCAAAAACTTAAATTGATGAGTTACATCAACAATCCACTGGACATTTTTTCAACTGAACTCATGATTCTTAGTTCTGCAAGTGATAATTAAATAATCTAAACAAACACGAGTCAGCAGAACTTTCTCTTTTCATAATGAATCACAGATTCTAAGTTATCAGGACTCCCTCGCTGTCACTGAAACAAGATACAGACTCATTTGTTGGCACAATTTACATTTTTGGACAGTGTAGACTCTTTATAAGATTAATTCCCAACATGGGCAGGGGTGATGACCATGTGGAAATCATATCTGATGGTGAAACAGTGAACTTTTATTAAAAAAAAGACCTATCACTGTGTATTAGTGACACACTCTTTCTCTGCTAACAGACAAATACAATGACTTCATCGATGCCAACCGGATAGAGGACGCAGAGGACAGACTGAAGACTATGAAGAAACTTGTATGTATCAGATGGCAGCTGAGTACTGAGTGATGAATATCTCTGATACAGATTTTCTTTATTTAATTTTAAATCTCATTTCTTACTTCCCCTCCTTCTTCACCCAGATCCACGACCTCCCAGATCACTATTACCACACCCTCAAGTTCCTGGTGGGTCACCTCAGGAGGGTGGCGGATCACTCAGAGAAGAATAAGGTAACCTCACCCCCTCTGATGAGCAGCTAGGTTTTTATGTTTGACAAACAATAAAAAACAACATTTTGATTTGCACAGCAACAGTTAAACAACACACAACCAGGAAGAGGACAGAAAACAACTCCTCTAAGATAGAGATAACAATAAATACAAAAATGTATCAGTGCAGTTGTGTAAAAATGACGTTGTGGTTGGATGATGAGGAGAGAGCTGTCACACAGTGGGTCATGTGACACACACAATGTTAGCATGACGTCGTTTTGATCCTGTTTTCAGATGGAGCCTAGAAACCTAGCTCTGGTGTTTGGTCCCACTCTGGTGAGGACGTCAGAGGATAACATGACTGACATGGTTACTCACATGCCTGACCGCTACAAGATAGTGGAGACACTCATCTTGCATGTAAGAAGCAGCTACTTTCTAATGCAGAGGTCTTGGTGGTGTTGTGTCCTGTGTTAACAGTGTGTACTGACACTGTGTTCTGTTACTTCAACAGTATGACTGGTTCTTCACTGACGGAGGGCTCAATAAGGAAGAGAAGGTATGTTGTCATGGTGTCTCATGAACACTGCAGCAGAGACTGTCCACACATCTGTCTGTCTGTCTATCCACACATCTGTCAGTCAGTTTTTTTGCCACTTAGGTTTTATTAAATCAGTTTTTTAAAAACATAACAAAACAGTACAACAACAACGTTGCCAGGCACTAGTCATCTGTGATCTTATATGTGTTAAACAGAATGTGATGTACAGGAAATTAGCCAGGGGGGTATCGTTATAGCACAGCATAATTTATATCTAAGTACAGTTGCAATCAAAATTATTCAACCTCCACTGCATATTAGGTTTATTGTGTTTGCAATAAACAAATTACACAAGAACAGTTTTAATAGTTAAATAAAACTAATATTACGAGGACTTTATCCAAATTCAACACTAAATCCTACTTTTAATGACTACTGCAGTTTCAAAATTATTCAACCCCCTGAATAGAATTCCTCATAAGAGCACACATTTGCAAATCAGGTGTGGTCTCCAGCACACCAATCAAGGGCTTCATTAGTTGCATCAGGTGTGCTTGAGATAAAACACCTTAAATACCTGGACTGTTGATGGTGACATTTGATTGCATGTTAGAAATATGGCTAAGTCAAGAGAATTGTCCCCAAAGTTCAGAGAAAAGATCATTGCCTTGCACAAACAAGGAAAAAGAGACAAAAAGATAGCAAAGGCACTGAATGTTCCTAGAGATACAGCTGGAAGCATAGTTCACAAGTTTAAAATTAAAGGAACAGTGGCTACACCACCTGGACGTGGCAGAAAGAGGAAGCTATCAACGGCACCAACACCAGAGTTCTGAGGACTGCAAAAGATCTGCAGCAAGACTTGGTGGCAGCAGGTACTGAGGTTTCAGTTTCCATAGTAAGGCACATACTAAGCGCTGAAGGGCTCCATGCTTGAACTCCCAAGACGTACACCACTAGGAGACCAGGACCACCTGGGAGAAAATGTCATGCTGTCTGTGAGGAAGCTGAAGCTTAGGCGTCATTGAAACTTCCAACGGGACAATGATCCCAAGCATACCTCAAAGTCCACCAAGGCTTGGTTTCAGAAGTCGTCCTGGAAGATACTGGAGTGGCCATCACAGTCGCCTGACTTGAACCCCATTGAAAATCTCTGGTGGGATTTGAAAAAGGCAGTTGCAGCACGCAAACCCAAGAATATTAGTGAACAGGAGGCTTTTGCCCAGGAGGAATGGGCTAAGTTCCCCAGGAACGATGTCTGGTTATGCATCATGTTTGCAGCAGGTTACAACAGCAAAAGGGTACTCTACTAAGTACTAAAGATGCTTGTCATGAAGGGGTTGAATAATTTTGAGATTGCAGCAGTCATTAAAAGTGGCATTTTGGGTTGAATTTGGAGAAACCACTTGTAATATTAGTTGTGTTGAGCCTTTTAAATTGTTCTTGTTTGATTTGTTTATTGCAAACAGTTGCTAGTTTGTACATTTTGCCAATAAACCTAATTTGCAGTGGGGGTTGAATAATTTTGATTGCAACTGTATGCATGATAGTGCGCACAAAAAAAGGAGAGGTGAATGACTAAACCAACCATGTCCTTTATTCCAAGAAATACTTTGTCCATTTTGTCCATCTTGCAATATGCAGATAATTTCTTAGTCTCAGAAGAGAAGTGAGTCTTTCCATCTCATGACTCTCTTTTAATGATTTTAAGCCAATTCTCTACTATAGGTGGATCTGGTTGTAACCATTTATGGGTAATTGCTTTTTTTGCTGCTATAGTTAACATTTTTAAAAGGTATCTATCAGTTCCTGTTATTCCTTCTGGTAGATCAGCCAAATTAAATGTTGTAAAAGTCACTGGGATCTGTAGTCCAAGAATATGCTGCATTATTGTCCATGTACTTTTCGAAAATAATTGTATCAAAAAGCAGCTCCAAAATATTTGGTAATGATTTGCTTCCCCACCTCCACAACTTCTCCAACATGTCTGATTTGTCAATACTGAATATCATGGAGGGAGTTTCATTAGATCTGACACAAACCTCCAGTTGGACTCAAGGATGAAATGATCAGAATATGGTAGTTAAAGGTCAAAGGTCACTGTGACCTCACAAATCATGTTTTTGGGCATAATTCAAAAACTCCATACTGAGAACATTTAACACAAATGCCTGGTAGATAAAATGATGAAGTGATGACATCATAACTCAGGAACAGCGGGGGTGACCCCCAGATATTTCCTTCAATGACTAGTTGGCAGAGGCAAACAACCATAAGTCTGTGATTCTAGTGTGGTATATTTGATGGTGATGATGTGAAGATGATGAAGAGAAGATCTCCGCTGACACTTTCTTACTTGTATATAGAAGTTTATTACAAAGAAGTCCAGCATCAACACAAGCACTGCAGTAGCCTGTGAGAGGATCCGAGCCAATATGGATCTCTCTCCCAACAGCTCTAAACATCAGTATATATATGTTAGTTGTCTTTATGATTTATAGCGAGACCTCGGGATCCCACTCATGTCCCAAACTTTCCCAGAAACAGAGGGGAAGGAAGGGAAGGAGGCCCCTTTCCCTAACACTTACAGATTTATGTTCACAACTATTTAACCTAAACATGAACCCCCAACAATAGAAAAACATACATGGGAAACACTTGTATTCAGAGAATCCAAGAGAATAAGAACTATATATGAAACTTCAGACACTACACTAGTTACAACTGTTTGTTCTCAGATATCCTCATATGTATTTTTATTTTGGGCATTTCTGGATGTGTGTATGTTTGTGTGTGTGTGTGTGTGGGTGGGTGGGTGTGAAGGCCCCAGAAGATAGGCGGGACATGCAGCCTGTGCCCAACATTGACCATCTGCTGTCCAACATCGGCAGGCCGGGTATGCCAGGGGAGGCATCAGGTGAGGAGAGGGCTAAATCTAATGTGTGACGTTCTCATAGAGACACATGTTCACTGAGGGAGACTTCATGTATGTCTCTAATTAACCAGCAGCCACTTCAGCCCCAGAGAGAAAGTGAGAAGTGGTGACTAATGCTAAATAAAACTCATAATACTGAACTGCTTATAAATCTAATCACACTGTGTATCCCTAATGCTACAACTCAGTTGTCTGGTCCAGTCAGACTCAGCTCAGTGTCTTCTGTTCCCAGTAGATCTCTATGATTTCTCCAGCTGTTATGTTTCTGCCTCATACTCATGATGTTTCCCACTTTTTCTCAATTTCTTTTTTTTCTGGACCTTTCTGCACTCATTTTCTCTAGCTGAGACAGTGGATCAGCCTCTTCGGTAGGAACAGGTCTTCTCCTTTTGTTTTTTGTGTTTGGTGTTTCTATTGCACTTGGATTAATTAACCCATTCATTTTCTTTCTATCGGTCCATAACCCCTCAGCCTGGCTGATGTTAAAGCCATTTCTGCTACCTAAAGTAAAAGCAGAGAAAACAGATGCAGTGCTGGTAGTGTGTGTTGTGATTAGCCAGATATCGCACAGTTGTACCTCTCCTAAGACCACTACTGCCACTTGTTCAGTGATGGCATGGCTCTAATTAATCTTATTCTTTTCTAATAGATTCCACTACCACTGATTCACTTAAGTCAAAGGTAGGTACAGAATACCTCACCTGTGCGTTCATTCTGAAAATCGTAGTCCAGAGATACCATTGCTTGACTGGGATTTTAACCTTCCAGCATTCTTTGGGCTCCAAGAAAGACCTGAACACCAGGGACTTCCTGCCCAAGTCCATCATCTCTGCTGTTACCCGAAAACGTAAGAAATGCCTCAGTACCTCCCTGCCAGGCAGCAGCGCTGACGAGGACTCTGAGCATGAACCAGTCAAAGCGAGCAACTATGGGGGAGGAGACAGAGGGGGAGAGGAAGAGGACAGAGGAGACGAGGAGGCAGACAAGGGAGAGCATGTCATTCCTAAAATAGAAAAATGGGATGGAAAAGGAAATGGGGTGAAAGATGGAGAGACGGCCAAGAGAAATGACTCACTGGTGGGAGGAGAAGAGGCTGAAAAGGACATTGGGGAGGAAACAGGTGATGGCACAAAAAAACTGGAAAGGGAGAGCAGTCAGAGAGCAACCCTGTCTGGTACCCCACTACGTCCAAACAGTTTTCTCTACTCAAACCATCAAATCTCTGCCACATACCCAAGACCCTCACCTGTGATTAATCCACCTTCCTACTTGAGACCTGACAATCTGGCAAGAGGACGCCCCACGGTCCCTTTCTGGATCTCCCCCACCAGGCTTCCCGGTCTGTACCATGCCTGTAGCTTTAAGGGTACCCAGCAGGCAGACTGGTCCCAACCAGCGCTGGTCCGCTACAGGAAGACCAGAGGTGGGAGGACCAGGGCTGTGTCTATGAATCTAGACCTTGAGCTGAGCAGGAATGAGGACAGAGTCAGAGGATGGAGAACAGAGAGGGTGGAGGTGATCAGAGTCATTGAGGGAGCACCAGGTCAGCATGGATGTGTTGGGGTTCCTCAGGGATCAGTTGTAGGTCCCAAGTCAATTCAGAAAATAGATCCCATCCCTGGTCTTGCCCAGAGGGCTCCCCCTCTCTCCTCATCCTCTTCAGGATGGGTAGATCAGAGTAGCCCAGGATCTTCCACTGTGGTCCTAAGGAGATCAGCCCTGGAACCACAGGACAAGATGAGAGCATGGCGTCGTCATACAGTGGTAGTTTAAACGTGCTTCATCTACTAATGCAGTACCAAGTATTGTCCATCTAACACTGGATCACCTGAGTCACTGTTTCTAAAGCCAAGTGTCTGTCATGGTATGTGGGAGATCTCTGCTGTCTCAAGACAGGATTGGATTGGATTGGATTGGGTTGGACTGGATTGGACTGGATTTGTGGTATCGCTGGAGATGCAATCCCATAGTGAAGGACTCCTTTGACACTGTGAGCAGTTGATGAGTTCCATTCCAAAATGAGATCACCACCATTAGAAAAATGTGAAACTCACACTGAAAAGACAGTAATTCTACTGCTTTTGAAGCTAGTCATTTAATCCTTAATTCACAAACCGACTGCATACGTAATTATCCAGTCCTTTTATACTGTTCAAAGATCATTAGGGTTGGATACCACGAGCTGAGACCCTGGTATTTCCTGGCACCTGCAGGACCACATATGTTAGAACAGGGGTGTCAAACTCACATCATCATTATGGGTGACCTCTAAGGGCCAGTTGTAACAGTAAAACTATATAAATGTATCTTCTCTCTCATATCACATAATTGCTTCTGCATTCAATTATTATTAGTTTGAATAATAATTAATAACTAGCTTTGAAAGGTAAGTTATCAGGGGTGTGTGGCCATTGCTTTTTTGCTTTTTTCCTCCTTCACCAGTCCAACCAATCCAGTTCTCTCACCACACATGGCAGGCTCACTATCGATAATAAGCCCCACTAACTTCTCCTGAGATAATTTCATTTTACTTATGAACTACTCCACCTCACTGAAAATGTCCCTCTACCTTGTTGAGCACTGCCACTGCCTCATAGCAAAGAAGACATACCGGCTTGTCTCCATTAAGCATAAACATGTATTTGCTTTTACTTTTTTCCCCCAACCCCATCACTGACTAAATAAAAAAAATGCTGTAGGAAATGGCTGATATTGAGACACTGCCATCCAGTGGCTAGAAGCTTTCATTCATTCAGGTAACAAAATCAAGATACATTCACTGTACTTCTGTAAAGCAGCACAGGATTGTAATTTACAATAATCATACTTTTTGAACGCTCTTGCTCGTGGGCCTTGAGTGTGACACCCCTGAGTTAGAAGGAAGGCACAGTCACACCAGAGAGTGGCACAGTAAAGTTCATTCCTGAGTCCTGGTAAAGTAGGTGGTGCTAGAAGTTTGGTGATGTAGTGTGTATTCACAACATAGAACAGGCTATTCAGGACCATGTTAGTGCTCAGTTACAGTAGTTCTCTGAGCTAGGTAGCCGGTAATTAACTGTTAGCTTGATTGCTAACAAGAGGTATGCTCACACAGTGTATAACCATCTGAAAATCCATTCTGTGGAGCATTTTCCTCCTGCAGAGGAGGTTGGAAAAAAGTGAGCAGTTTAACACAGCTAACAAGATAATAAGATAAGATAATCCTTTATTAGTCCCACAATGGGGAAATTTACAACAAAGTCCAACCGCTTCCACTGTCTGGGCTCTGACCCTCCTTTCCCTCAAAGCTCAGAATTATTAGGATAAATTACTATTGGTCAGAAGGGCAAAGTAGTTTCTGATTCATTTCACTCCAGTGAGTGAATCCACAGCATTTCCATTCAAATAAATTTAAATTGCTGCAAAATTCAGCAGTTTTAAATGCTGGTGTGTCTGGGCCTTTACAGCAATATGACCTAGATTTTTCGTCAGGAGTGGTGTTGTTCCCTTTTCATGCTAATATGACAACTTACCATTTACATTTTATAAAATCTGTGTATGAACACTATGCAGACAATTCAACCAGCACTGCATTCAGATGTGAAAACCTCTGCCTAGAAAGAAAAGTAGTAGCAGTCGATAGCAGAGCGATAACATGCTGCAGTTATATCTTCCTCAGGTCTGCTCTGTGAAGATGATCAGACTCACCAGATAATGACTCCAACATAAAACTGGCAATAGAATAATGTGGGAGAAAAAGAGAGTCAAACCATGGTATGGATGGTTGGCTTTGTGTTTTCTCTTCAAAGATGGTGTGTATGTTCTTCATTTTTATGGTGAGAAATCCAGGGAGTGATACATTTTCTGGAAGTAATCTTCAACCCCGATGAACATGTGTTAAAGCCACTGGGGGATTATTGTTTGAAACAATTCCAGTGAAAACTGGTTCATTCAGTGTTTTACAGTGTCAAAGTCCTAAACATTTTGGGTTTAACATGTATTTCTAAAACCAGTTTTAGAATGAAACCCTTAAAGTATAGAGTCAAACTGATGAATAATGATAATAAATAAGGAGTTAAAAAATGGGAAAAAGCCATAAGAGACATTTAAAATTCAGCCCCAGAGTCCAGCTGCTGCTGCTCCAGCTAACCTTCACCAGCAAACAGCAGAGTCATCCATCACATTTTTTAGAACCAACTGACTGTGCTGTACATATGATGGTGTCTCCCCCCACTGGTTTTCATTAATTATGTTTTTGATGGTATCCACATGGGCAAGTACCACAGTGCACTAATGCAGTGTCAGTTTACTTCTCAGCCCTTCACAAGTTCTTCCAAATCGTCCTGTGGATCAACAGGGAACATCATTGATCCATGGGAGCAGAACAGACTAGACCATGTGACCCAGGCTTTACACCAAAGCTTCCATGGACTAATACAATGCATGCATGGGCTCAGTGGTATATAAAAATATGCAAAGCCTAAGTGTTCAACACAAGCCTGTTGTACTTCCCTATGTGTGTGTGTGCACATTTGGAGAGACAGAGATACCAACACCTGTTTCATCAGAGGAACCAGGTGTTTTAGGCAGCTATGTGAAGTCATGCCAAAATTCTCTTTGTTGTTTTTGGGTAATGGTATGGAGAATGGTTACTCCAGCTGATTAATCATATCAGTGTTATTAAGACAGCGTTGTCATGGGAGCAAATGAAAGTGAGTGAATAACCTCTTTAAATCCAAAACCAGTGTCTTACCTGAATTATATTTTTGCTTTTCCTCTTCACATTTTCAGTGTTTCGCTCCCTACCCACAACCTTTGAGTCTGAAAAAACAAAATGGAGCTGAATCAAACTATAACGCCAACTACTGTTGTCCAACCAGACTCGATGTTGGTCTTCATTATATCTAGATTGAGTCTGTCCTTCTCTCTATTTGTGCCCTTGTGCATGTACTTCATGTACATGGGTGACTGTGCGTGGACCAATTTTGTAACAGTTGTACAAAGCCTTGTTAAGTTAACCTGTGTATATAAATATTATACATAATATATTAAATTATTTGTTTTGGAAATGGGTTTGTATGTATTCCTTTATCTATAGGACAGCATGAATGAGTATGAAATTGCATTTGTTTCCTGCAGTGTAACAACAGTCATACTGGGCTGAATGTGGAGAGACTGGACCTGTTCCCCTGCAACCAAATCAGTTACTGACATCATGGACCTCATCACAGTTTTTTTGTTGTCACGTCACTGAGATAAATCAAGTTCCACACAAACTAATATTAACTCGAGCTGCTGACAGAAATCCATCAGCACTCCACAGACTTTCCACAGAAACCTCAGTGGACTCAGGCTGTAAAATCAGCTGTATACCTCTGAGGGAAGAAGTATGTTCAGTCTTAGAAAACAACCTTTATCATGTCAGATGTCATCAGGGTTACCTCTGCTTGGTTGAGAAAGAAAGAAAGCCTGAGATAAAAACTGGAGGTATGGAGTTTCCCTCACAGAGAAGCCTACTTTCCAGTTGCATTATGGGAAATGAAGGATGTAGCTTTTGCAGAACTTGATTCATACTAGGGACCAAAATCTCTGCTGCATTGCCTTTGATCTTCTTTCACCACTGTTTCTGGAGAGGTGCTTTTAAAATAAGGACATTTTTCCATCATTCCTTCTCACCATCTGGTCATTCCATATCAAATCAGATAAGGTTGTTGGGAGGGGGCAGTAACACCCACATCAGGATCAGCATTGCTGCTGTGAAACTAGAGCCCTGCATGTTCAAAGCCTCAGTTACTGCCACAGACGTCCATTAAAGATAGATTTTTAATTTGAGCTCATTCTTCAGTTTATACATGATTGTTAACAGCAGAGATTTTTCTGTGATTAAATGTACTTTAGTCAGAGAAAAACAGAGAGATAGAGCAGCAGAGCAGTGGACACACACGCTCAGTATAAGACTCGGATGTACAATAACAAGACAAAGTCAGTGAACCCTGTGGAATGACCTGGTTATCTGCATTAACTGGTCATTAAATATGACTTGACCTTCATCTAAGTCCAACTACAGATAAACACAATGAGTTAAAACTGATAACACAGAGACAGTTATGTCTTTACTGAGCACATTAAACATTCAAAAAGTCAGTGAACCCTTATATTTAATAAGTGGTTGAACCTCCTTTGGTCGCAGTAACCTCAGTCCAGCTTTTCCAGTCTCTATGGATCAGATTGGTACAACGTTCAGGAGGACGTTTGGACCGTTCTTCCTACAGAGCTGCTTCAGCTCAGACAGAGTCAGGGTGACAAACTTTAGACCACAGTGCTGAACAGAGACTGACTGCGACTGACTGACTCTGTAACTCTGAGTTTTATGCTAATCAACAGTTCTTAATGGTAAATCCCCAGAGCTCTTTTTGTGAGGTCTGGTTCACATCAGCTGATCATTCTAATGAAAAACTCAAACTCAAAATGTTAAAGCGTTTCTATAAGTCAAAGTAGCTCTAATATACACCTATGATCTGGTTTCACTGGTTTATTAACTCCTGACTTCACTTGGCTGTTGATGTCATAGCTGAGGGGTTCACACACTTTTTCCAATCTACACTATGAATATTTGCATGATGTATCCATAATGGACAGAGCAACACAATGATGTGTTTTACTAGTTCAAACAGACTGTGTTTGTTCATTATTGTAACTTAGATGAAGATCAGACCAGACTTTAGGACAATTAATACAGAAATACAGAAAATCCTGAAGGGTTCACTTATGTTTCCTTTCCACTGTCAGTTAAAGGAGACACTGACAAACAACCTGAGCTCAACAGTCAGATGAAATGACGAGTGTTACCACATAATCCTCTGAGTTCTCACAGTCTGCTCTGTTCCAATGACATTCACACTTAAGACATTCATGAAGCTCGACTTCCTCCACTGGAAAACAGACAGTGTTTCTGATAAGATTCTGTTTATTCCAAAGACATCAGGCTTATGGTAGTGAAATATCAGAAGAAAGGGAATGAGGTGAAAGCACATTAGGTTTCATTAAGTTGAATAAAGCAATGACATAATCCAGGTACATGTGCTCAGTATGAGAGCTCCTCTCCTGTTCTGATGAGGACATTCTCTGACTCCTGCTGTCCAACACGTGTCAGCTGATGACTCCACTTCAATCATGTAAATAAAGATGAATTTGCTGTAGTGATTGAGAGGGTTTCTGGATCCTGAGAGTCACATACATTTGTCTTCAGACGGAGTTCCCTCCCTCCTCCCAGCACACAGGACAAGGGTGGAGGACACCTTCATGACTTCATATTAGAATCAGTCCTCTATGCTGTAGAAATGTGACTTGTTGCAGCGATAATCACTGTGTTTTCGTCAACTCACTTCACAAAGGTATACGACTTCTCCTCTGGGCTTTCCTCACCAGGTAAACCAGACCCTGAGCGACAAACGGCCATAGCATGAAGAGGAGGATGGTCTGACTTGACACGTCAAATGGCCACCAGCTCTCCTCCTGACAGACAGAACAACCTGCTCATTCACAGTGTACAGCTTCCATTTATTCTATAGTTCAAAAACATCTGACAACAGACCAACCTGCAAAAAATTAGATTCAAGCTTTCACTTTTCATTTCAAGAGCTTTTAACCACATCTCACACAATCAGTTTGAAGATCATTGCTTCAACACCAACACCTGCAGAACAAAAACAAATCTGAATGTTTCTTCTCTCTTACCTGTCGCTGTGAAGCTATGGCTGCACACTGCAGACAAGGTCTCCACTCTGACCCCTGAGCCTGTCACACAAAGAGCAGCAGTGAGCTCAGAGCACTGAGGGCAGCTTAAGATTCCTCCAAACAATAAAGTCTGATGTGTGTTTTTTTCCACTCAGGCCCACTCACACCGCCCTGCTGCCCCAAATACAGAGCACCAAATGTGGATTAATCCACCACTGACAATAGTCCACAACTAATGACCCATTTCCTCCTGTTTCAGTGACGATTATTAGAAACTACAGTCAGCAGCTGTTTTAGAAATGAATGGGCTTTTTAAAATGAAATTGAAATGAAAGATTCATATGTTCAGGAGGAACCAGTGGGACTAAAGCTGAGAGCCACAGACAGAACAGAGAGAAACAGACTAACATACTGTCGGTTTGGGTTTTACTGGGATTTGTTGACAGAAGCATACAGGCTGATGCTGATGTTGTTGACACAGGCATCATGCTTTTCTGACATCTCCCTTTTTACCTCTGCACTCTTCTACTCAAACATCAACTAAAACACAACAGTAAAAATCAACTGATAGTGTATTTCAGCCTCAGTGTCTGACTGCATCAAAAGTACCACAGTGTATCTGCAGGAGGACAATAGGGCTGCTGATTAACTCCAGTTTCTTAGATAGTTCAGTTTCAGTTCTGCAGCTCTGAGCTCCTTCAAGTGAACACTTACACTAACATTTGCTAGTCTTTTGTCTTTTGAAGTTTAAAGGCAAAATCCATGTTTATGCAGGCGAGCTGAACTTTGAGTTTCTACAATAACGTTTTCTTCTACATTACTACTACACGTGAAATTCACCAGTTTTTGCATCAGCACAGACTAATCATATAAGTGCTTACATGTGTGGCAGCGAGCCTCTCCACCACCTCCAGTCTGTCCATCACACTCCTCATGTCCTCTCTGAGCCTCTGTAGGGCTACGATGATCTGCTGCTGCAGCTGGGTGTCATGGAGCCTCTCTGGTCCTCCTTCAGAACCGTCCCCTCCTCCTCTCCCGGCCCCACCACCACCACCACCCGGGGCCCCCCACCTTGGGCTGCCCTGAGGAACACCACCTGCGGAGAACAGTACAGTCCTGATCTATGAGCTGAGTGTGGAGGTGCAAGTTGTGTGAAATGAAGCTCTGCTGGAGGTTGTGGTGGTAGCAGCTTACGTTCTCGCCAGCTGTGGTAGGAACCTTCCTGCCGGCCGTCTCTCCTCCTGCCGACTGGACCCTGACCTTTCCCATCCTCAGCTCCCTCTCCACCTTGACCTGCTCCTACCTGTCGGGCCTCCAGATGGAGAGATGACTCAGAGGACATGTGGCCATTCTGAAAACCGTTGGACTTGACTACTGGAATCTGTGAACAGAAATTGATCTTTGAAATAGTCTAATTTGCATGTACTGAAACTCTCCATTACACTTTTCGTTCTTTGCTTTTAACTTCCTGTTCACTGGAATAGTTATTGTGCTGTGTCTGGTATCCTGCTGTAGAGTTAACCTGCTTTGTATGTTACCAGTGTCTCCAGTGCTACATCCAGCCTTTTGATGTGAGTGAGTCATACCTTGATATGACAGAGCTGCTCCACAGAATCCACAGAGTCACAGAAGATCTCGCTCTCTGAGTCACTGGTCAACACTAAGCCCTCACTCACTCCAGAGTCTGTGGCAGCAAACATGTGGAATATGGGAGATTCACATGTGCACTGGTTAGAAGTCACAGTGTGATCTATCTGGAAACACATCTATAAAACATATCTCCAATTACTGATGGATCATAAACAGGATCACTGTAGGATCTGTACACTGTTAACAGCAGCTCATATGGCTGCTTCTCCCTGCTCCACCTGAAACACAACTCTAACCTCCTCACTCCAGTAGAGTTCAGAGACTCATCAATGCCAAGGAGCTCTGAAGGTGTTCTGGTGGCACATGGCAGTCCAACACCTTACTGACAATTTAAGTTGGTTTTCCTTTAATCTGCCGCCTGACTGTATGTCCAAGTTTAAATACAGGAACATCTGTGACAGAGGTTCATGCCAAGGTCCCTGTTTGTCCACTCTGTGAGGCTCTCAGGCTTTCTGGTCTTCTGCTTTCTCCATACCAGCCTACACGCTGCCTCTTCTCCTGACCTGAAGAACTGGAGATGGAGTAGTCAAACAGCAAAGACTTGATGTGGCCTCTCAGGCCTGAGCCACATCAGTCCTGAGGTCCATCTCTCCAAACCAACCACGCCTCTGAACCAAAGACCACAGCAGAGAGCCAGAGTCTCTCTGTCTCTCTCCTGTATGAGGTCCATCTCAACTCACCCCTCCACCTGCTGTGGTTACCTTGGTAACCAACCTAAACATCACCATCTTATCAGTGTCAGATTACCAGCTACCTGTTTCACAAACACTCACATTAAATGCTGCCCCCACCAGCTTAAGACTCTACCTGCCTGAACACTCCCTTCGTCTGAGCCCTACTACACCTCTGATGTAACAGCTATATGATATATGTTGATTCTGTCAGATGATGTCACAATGATTGAATAATGATCTTATGCTCAGCAGCATGTCAATGGTCAACAGGTGGTTCTCATGAGTTATAATTAAAGTCACTATTTCACATCTGTTCCACTTTCTGACAACAAAAAGAGAAGATATGTAAATGAGAACAACTTCACTGATGAACACAGTCACAATCATTAAATCCATTAAATCTGCTGTCTGTTTCACTTCTAACTACATGTTGGCAGTAATCTTTACAAAATCCACCGGGAAACACCAACAAGTGCGTTTTAAAACATGGACAGCTTGGAGTAGGCACAATCTCAGACAAGATGAGAGATGTGAAGAGGAGCTGAACTCGTTACATACCATTAGGGATGGTGGTGGGCATGAGGTCTATAACCTCAGCCAGGCTGAACTCCTGATCTGGATCTTCTGGAAGACAATACTCTTTGTGGCCCTCCTGCTCTTCATCCTCACTCTTGATGTCTGTTGGCCTGCCAGTATGCTCACTGCCTTTAAGACCTGCAGTAACAGACACACACTCCTCTGTGATATTCACACTAATCATCATCCATACATTTCGGCAATGGAAACTGAACAGACACTCTGACATTCACCGCAGGTTAGTAAAACCCTGACTGACTGTTTGAGACTAACAGATGTCACTTCATTTTAAAACTGCATTTTACTGTCTCACCACAGATGGAAGGTGGAGTGAAAAGCCGGTCATCACAGAGAGGTGATGTCCTTTAAATAATGACAAAACAGACAATCTAATCCCAGAGATATTCAAAATGTTGCACTTAGTTCCTCTCAAGAGATGTGAAACAGTTGTGTAACAAAAAGAAAAAACACAGCAAAAGAGTGAAGCTCAATCGCTGGCTTCTTTCACACCTATACACAGCTGGCCAATGATGGTGAGAAGTGAGTGTGAATGTTGGTTTATCTGTTTCAGAAAGTTACAGGTCAGAAACAGATGCCCAGTCCACCATCTGAGAGGTGTGGGAGAAGGATTCAGAAGCTATCGGACCATTCATGCAGTTCAGACAGAGTATAGCGCCTGCTCCTCTCTGCTAGGAGAAAATCAAAAATAACACTGATGAACACTATGTGAAATGCATTGTGTTGAAGCTCTCCACAGGAAACCTGCTGATCAGAGGTGGAGAGCAAAGACATCAGTGCCCCCTCCAGCTGCTGGGTTAGGGTCTAGTTAAAGGCTGGTCACTGACCTTCTCTGAGTATGAGCAGTGACCCCGGAGGTCGCGGCATATCATCAATCACCAGGTAGAGAGGCTCGAAGTGGTGGAAGAGAGAGGCCGTCTTCTCATTCATGGGCATGGTGTCAATGACCTGCAGATCAGTGGAAACCTTTATTGATGACTGCTAATTACAGTGTGTCTGTGTTCATCTGGCCGTGTCTCTTCACACTATACAATATGAGAAACATCAGCCTCTCCCGTCAGCCCATGGAGAAACTCTGATTTATGATGTACACTGCTTTATTCAGTATTTCTACTGGTTTTAATCAGCAGGTCTGTGTGCTTTGGAGAGGGGGAGACCTCTGTGGATAATTCAGCTCCTGGTGAAAACCTCCTGAACTATGAACACTGAAGGAATCATGACCTAGAGATAAAGCAATGAAAACAACTCCCACAATCCCACACTAATTCATGTCATCATCAACCCACCCCCCTCCCAGCCTGCTACTTTTCTCACCCAGCTGGACATTGTACAAACTAACGGAAAACCCTGTTCACCAATCCCTGCATCATGGCTTTCTCAGTCCAGACTGTTCTGGTTTGTGGTTCCCTGATAGTGGAAAGAGTTCCCAAATCTGTGTCTTCAGCAATCTCTGAGAACTCATCTCTTCTGAGAGTACCTCCTCTCCTGACTCCTCTGACACCCTAACATGATAAACTAACACTGACTGTCAACTTCTCCATCTGATCTCCTGCTCTTTGTCTCAGTTCTTACTTCAGGGTCTACTGCTGTTCTGAAGCTGCACTGTTGTCTCTCAGTTGGACCTTACTCTGGAAATAAATGTCTGCCAAATGTGTAAAAGTAAAATTTAAGACGTAAACCCACCATTTACTGACTAATTTTCACTTGCAGGCTGTAGATGTAGTCTTACAAGAAACACTACTTGTGATGCTGGACTGAAATAAATCTGACATGTACCTCCTGAGCTACTTTCTTCATCTCGTCCACATACGCTGTCATGGCGCTCTCACTGCTCATCTGTCCCAGGCGGCTCCAGGCATCCCTAACACATACACAAGTGCAACCAGTCAAACAGTGGTGTGTCATTGCACAACATTATCAGCATAATTAAACCACTGTACTTTTGGCTGTGTAACATATTCTACTACTGTTATACGCTATTTGAATTTTCAGCCATTAGCTTTTTGATGAAAAATCAGTTTGCTGAACATGTCTTTGAATGAAATTGGCACTTTGATGTTCTTCTATATCCATACATGTTGTCCTGATGTCACTTTTTTAATTTGAAGGTGAACAAATAAATGTTCCTGCCAAGACGACATCACACAAAAACACAGGGAAGTGAGGGAAACATTGACAGCACAGCACATAGTGATACAAAGGCCGTACCTAAATGTGTAATTAATGTGTAGTTACCTGTAATGTCCCTAGGGTCTGATCTGCAGTGTAGTGGTGAGTGTTTCCTCTCGCATCCTGACCTCACTGTCTGCCTCAGTCTGATCAAACCCTCAGAGGGTTCCCTGATATCCCTTTTCTGAATTTCACTCATCAATCACAGTCCTCCACTGAGCTAAAGCAGACAGATTCTTACACTTCCCTTCTACTGGTCATGTTAGATGATGCTCTAAATCAGAGGTTCTCCAACTGTGAGGCACACCACAAGGGTGCAGGAGAGTTGGGGGGAGTTGTGGGGGGGTTGAAGTGGTGAAGATACTTTAAAACAATTAGAGACAGCCTGCTGCAATCTGCTTCAAAACTGGCTCTCCTTCTCAAAATAAAAACTCAAACACTGACACTCATCATTGGCTTAAATTCATGCCCTTGACATCTGTTCATCATACACTCAGCTCTTAGCTCAGAATACAAAACCTATTTTGCTGTTCCTTATAAAGAACCAAGTGGTCTTTATAAGGAACAGCAAAATGCAAACTTTAAAGAAGAGTCCTTAATGATGCTGACATGGTGTCCTGACACATGAACCTCACACCAAAGTCCATGCAAAAATCCAGCAAACGTAAAGGTTAGATTTCTGAATGGTAATATGACAGACAGTATAAACTGTAAACTGAAGACCACTTATTAGAGCAACTGAATACCTAGAGTGTCCACTAATAAAACAGTAACCCAACTGTTAAGTGTAGAGTAATTTACAAGCACACACTCATACACACCATTTGTAGCGACCCACTGGGTCCCAGAAACCAGGTCGGGGCACTGTACAGGGTCCACACACTGCCTGTTTGTACAGACTGTAGAAACGCAACATCACCTCATAGGACGGCCGGTAGGAGCCTGTCAGATAACACACATTCATCAAGTTAACTTAAACTAAGTTACACAATCCTACAAAGACAGAGTTTAGTGAATCTTTTCTACAGTGTAACCACGAAACAAACCCTTGGTCACATGGTGTGCCAAAATGTCACTGCTGTAAAATGTTATGTACCATTTTTGGGGAGGTTATGGATGACATCCACAGCAGCCTGAAAGCGTTTCTGGTGATCAACCACAGGCTCTGCCATTGCTGGGACTGGCATGACACTCCTTAAATGTGCCAGGATGGAAACAGATGGAGCTGAAAGAGCGCACAAATACAGACACGGAGAGGAAAGTCACATGAACACTGAAGCTGCTTTCTAAACCTGGCTATCAACAGTATCTACAGTTTGTCTTTAATGTTTCAGTGAAACTGGATCTCTATAAACTAATACAAACTTATTAAAATGTGCAACACCAAAATAACTTATTGCTCAAGTATTCTTGCCTTTAAAGTCTAGATTTGGTAGCTATTACTTGAAGGTGTCACTGGACCACCTGATGACCCCCCCCCCCCCCCCCCCCCCCCCCCCCCCCCCGACCAGAGAGCACAATCAAATAAAACATGTAAATACAGCAGAGGACGGTGTTGTATAGGCACAGTGAGACAGTGCTCACACCGTCCACCACTGTGTGTTTCAGTTCAGGTGGGTCTAGGGATCAGGCTGGTCCACAGCTCACAGGGCCTTACAGTCTAAGTTCTCTCACTAACTACAGTCCTGCTGTCTAATGAACTGACAGTATACACAGAAAACACAATATACTGCTGCATATTCATACCCACAAACATCATATCGCTAAATTTTCTATTTGATAAGAAGAAACAAGACAGCGAAATGCCGCATACGGGAGCTAGCTGAACTAGCTAACTAGCTTGCTAACCTGTCTTCAGTGTCTGTGGGGTCCGCCACCTGCCATGAGCAGCAGCATGTGCCCAGCCCAAAGACCCCTCACTGCCCGCTGACAGGAGCACACATTGAGCCGTCCCCTGTTTTCGGCTCTACTACGACGGTACAGTTTATCTACGAACCTCTAACTGTACCGGGGCTGACCTATCCTCTCCGGTTGCTCCTAAATGTGTAGTGCCTCTTCCGTATCATGTCAAATGACACGTACAAGACCACACCCACTCGATCATTTAACCCTTACACCTCGTCTCTTGACATTCAACTCAATTCAGTTCAATTCAATTCATTAATTAAACAAACTAACAATACTGCAAAAAGTCAGAGCGACCAAATCATTTTAACTGGCGAAGGTGCGCATGTATCTCAACAGTGTGTGTGTGTGTGTGTGTGTGTGTGTGTGTGTGTGTGTGTGTGTGTGTGTGTGAGAGAGAGAGAGAGAGAGAGAGAGAGAGAGAGAGAGAGAGAGAGAGAGAGAGAGAGAATAGTCCTATCTAATCCTGTTTTGAAAACAAATTGAAATCATCAAAGCAGGAAAAATAGCAGGGCACCAAAAAGAAACGACGTTAATGAGGTTAATGTTCGTAAATGTGCCGACCACAGCCTGAGGCTCCTCACAGGTACCACCAGCAACCTGTCTGTCCTTCACTTTGTGTTCTTATGAACTCTGTTTAAAATCTAACCTACTTGTTGTGGCCAGTGTAATTTAGGAAATAGATGAGATGACGCCTGTCTCACATTTCGTTACAGACTCAGTCCGTGTATTACTGCCGACACATCAGGCCCATTTGTGCAGAAATCATTATGAGGCACCATTGCCCTAATTACAGCGGACAGTATTAGAGGATCAGCTATTTTCAGTCTGTCAGTCCGTCCATCACACACTGTGACTGGGATCAAATGAGAGTTTAGTGGACCGAGACAGGGACCTCACCTCGGTCTGTAATCCCGTAGGTCCTGAGATTTCTAATCCCGGAAATGTTCAGAGTCTGCATTCAAAACAAAAGCGGAATAATTCTGATTTTATAATGAAGATTTGAGTGTTTCTGACACACAGAGAGACGGTTTAAGAGCTGAGTGTAAAATACATCTCTGGACAGGTGTCAGCTTTGCTTTGACAAACAGTTTAATTCACAGCAAGGAAGAAGAGAGAAAAAGAATTAAAAAGATTCTTTTTCTACGGTAGCTCTCACGGCTCATTCAGAGAAGAGTTATATATGAGATCAGTTATCTTGGTAAAGGTCAGTCGGAGGATGTGTCCATCAGTTATCTGAGGGATTAGTTTTCCAGGGTTCAGCTGTCCTCCTTTTTAATCGGCAGCATTTTTTCACAGGGAAGAAAATGGATTTATACATTTCTATACATGATGAATGCGTCTCTCCAAGTACTTTACTCCAGTACATGTCTGAGGTTTTACCCCACTACATGTATTTAACTCAGCTTCAGAATAATAACACAGAATATAAAAACAAATACATCTAGTATTAAAGGTTAAGATAAGCTTTAAGCAAATAATCAAATAAAATGATGAACGCAGCACTTGTGACTATGTGAGTATTTCTTGGAGTTTAGATACAGATGTGTTTCCAGCTGTTCTCCTCCCTCCCAGTCTGGACCTGGACCTACCATTCAGTGACTTTTATGTTGAAAGTCTCCTCAGGAAGTCCTGGTTGTGGTTCCTGACGGGCTGTGAGGTTGTGTTTAAATCCAATCTCAGTGACATCAGCAGGAGAAGGTTTGGCCTGAGTCCCGTTATCCTGCTCCGGGATAAAAGCACGGGGAGCTGATCTGCCCCTGCAGGAGCTCCATATAGCCGACCGACTCTGCTCACGACCTGGGACAAGGAGGACAAAGGGAGAGAGGAGGGCACAGCGGTACCTATTTCCTTTCATTATGCTGGGCAACAGAAAGAAAGCAGCTTCGGCGGAGAAGAACGGAGCCGGGACGTCCAACTTAAAGGCCATCGACCCTCTGAGGAACCTGGGTGAGTGTTTGTGTTTCAGTCCTCACAGTCTGAGCTTAGGATGTTCAGTAATCCTACAAAAATACTGGCCACTATTTAACTACTCTTGAAAGAAGTGAGAGGTTACGAGTAATTTATATTTTTATTAGCAGTTAATATGTTTGATATTTTAATGATAAATCTGAATATATTTTTGGTTTATAGAATGTTTGAAAATGGTGAAATACATGGGGTACACCCTGTACAGATCACCTGTCCATCACAGGGCTGACACATAGAGACAAACAACCATTCACACTCACATTCACACCTATGGGTAGTTTAGAATCACCAGTTAACCTGCATGTGTTTGGACTGTACCTGGAACCTGGAGAGAACCCACACAGGCACAGGGAGAACATGTAAACTCCACACAGAAAATCCCCGGGAGGACTGGGGTTCAAACCCAGAACCTTGTTGCTGTGAGATGACAGTGCTAACCACTGCCCACCCATACAGAGTAAATGTGAAGTTTGTCGTTGATCAGATGAGCGGTTGTGTGATGTTTATATGAATGAAGTGTGTTCCCTGACTGGAGGTCAGTATCCCAGTGTTAACTGTGTGTGCCTTCATGACCTGAGAGCTCACAGATCTGCACACCCTCAGCCACACACAGAAAATGAATCAGCTGAACTGAGTGAGATGAAAACCTGCAGTCTCATTAACATCAGCGGTACATGGAGTCACTGAGGCAGAGTTTTATTCATGTTTATCAAGTTGGATAATAAAAGTAGCAGATGTATCTTGGGATCCGTCACAGAGTAGCTCTGCTCTGTACGGACGTCCTGACTGTTTGTCTAGACACATTTTAAACTGTGGTGTTCCACATGGGTATAAACAACATTTACTAGCTGGGAAAACTGTCTCCACAACCAGAGGAGATATTTAGGGCAACAGATTTTCAGGTTCCCCAGTAAGAAAAAGCTACTATACAGTGGGACACTTTAATAATCTGGCTGTGTTTTCACAGCTCTTCTCGTCATGACTGGTTTTTGGGGTTTGGTCAGTAAAATCAAGTCGGTATGTTAGCACACAGTGCAGCTGGGACTTTGTCATCACAGTATTCTGCTGCTTTTCTCGCATTCAATTACATGTAGAGTATTTTACAGATGTTTATCCTTTCTCTGAACACAGTGAATTAAGTCTTACAGTGGCTTCAGGACATATGGATAAAAATTTCCTTCATGCTCATCAGTATACACCCAAACATTTTTTAAAAAGCAGAAACTGAAGTGTCTCATTTACAAAACTACCCCCCCTCCAAAAAAAACCAACATTATATATGTGTATATATATATATATATATATATATATATATATATATATATATATATGTATATCTATATATGTATATATATAAATAAGTATTAGAAACAGGACATGTGTGGTGGTGGTGTTGGTTTAGGTCAGTTCAGTAATGTTTGTCAAACTGCATGGTCAGAGGTATGTTTGGCTTTGACATTTTTAGTTCTTATGTAAAGTTGTCTCAATCCTTAAAGGTCAACCAGCAGTTTGGATTGGGAATATTTTCTCCCAAAGTAATAGTTCTCATTGCAAACTGTTGGGATAGGGATATTGAGCTGAAACAACAGGGCATTGTGTCTGGAGCACAGATTAAATTCCACTCACCAACTTGGTTGAGGCTGGTATCAGTGTAGCTAAGTAAAAAAGATGTTTTTTGTGGTTTGAGTAAACTGACCCTTTTAACCTCCACTGAGTCTTGACAGCTTTATCCCGTAACCTGAGCAAAGAGTTGATTTTTTAGATTTGTCAGGCTGGTTACTGACCAGCAGGATAAAAATCCTTATAGGGATATCATTTTGTTATCTTACAATTTAGTTTGTTGTCTGCCTGCTTACAGGATATCTCAGTCATTTGTGAACAGGTTTGAAGATTGTTGTGGAAAGGCTGGTTACACAGCAAAGATGAACTAATTAACTTCATATATTGATTGGCAATCAGTGGAGAAGTCCTCTCACATCAGTTCAACAAAATAAAATAAAATCTTTGTTACTGATCCGTGAGACCATCTCTGATCTCAGTTCTGATCTCAGTTTTTCTCTATCACGTCAAGTTTTTGAACTATAGGATCCCCGTTTTCTTAAAAAATATGAAAAATACTGTACTTAACAGATATGTGCTTGTTTTATAAAAAATTTCAAATATTGACATACAATGAAATATGAAAGAAACAGGCATGACTGCAATGTTTATTTAACACTATTATGTTTTTACAAAGGATATGGCTACTGTAGCCACAGTAGCCAAAACTGAGATCAGTTTTGGATTCCGCACCCAAAAATTTGTTAAAAACAGCTCTCAGACCTAACTCAACAAAAATTGTGTTCCCCAGTGTAATCAGCTGGCAAGTCTTACTACAGCTAATCAGTGGAGTTTTGCTTATCTGGAGCTGTGGAGAAAAAACTTGACATGCTAGAAAAAAACTGACTGCAATTTTGGAATCAGCACGCCAATTTTAGTTTTAATCAGCATAAAAATCTAACTCAACAGAATTTTTTTTTCAAATTGTTCCCAAGTGTAATCTGGACTCACCAAAACTAGACGTGGTTGAACTAGGCTCCAGAAGCAGAGAGAATTTCACAACTGGAAGATGAGACTATTCAAACATCCCAAAGCTCATCTCCAATACCAAGAAAAGGTTCAAGATAAGACTTTATTTATCCCACTTGTGGGAAATTTACATGTTACAGCAGCAAAGGACAAGAGTGACAAAAATAGAAAAATAAAAAAAATAAAATATAGTCTGGTGTTGTACAGCCTGATGGCTGTTGGAATAAATGACCTGCGGTAGCGCTCCTTCTTGCACCGTGGATGCAGCAGTCTGTTGCTGAAGGAGCTACTCAGGTCTCCCAGAGTCTCATGCAGGGGGTGGGAGGGGTTGTCCATGATAGACGTCAGCTTGGCCAACATCCTCCTCTCACCCACCTCCTCAATGGAGTCCAGAGAGCAGTCCAGGACAGAGCAAGCCCGTCTGACCAGCCTATTCAGTCTCTTCCTGTCTCTCTCTGAGCATCCACTGCTCCAGCAGACCACTGTATAAAAGATGGCAGAGGCCACTACAGGAGAACCAAGGAGAACCAAAAGGAAAACGGGCATAAATTGATGGACTGTGTGAAAGATCTGCTGCATAGTTTGTTGGTAGATACACTGTGTATCAGATACCCACAGTGTTAAAACATAATCCACAGGACTGACAGACATACAGGGCAAGAGAAACAAACTCATGGAGTTCAGACGTGTGTGCATGAATGGGAACTGCAATGCTCCATGCAATATCTAGCTAAGGAATATACTGCTGAGGAATCTGAATACACAAAATTATCATGGACAGTATCATATCACATCCTGTAGCTTATTTTATTAGACATGAAACAGGGACATTGTGTAGGGACAATGTTGACAATGCATTTTAAATGATTGCTTCATACAGAAATATCCAGCTGCTAAAGCAGCTTTAGTTCTGTGTTGAACGTGTTATATCTATATGGCCTGTTTTCATCTCATTGTTTTGCAGTTTCTGTATTTTTTACCATCAGGTTTCACACAAGTAGTAGTACGACAGCATACAGTAAAGCACACCAGTAGTGTCTGTTATTTTTGTAGACACTATTGGTGTGCTATAGATACAATAAGGTGTAGTATATCAGAATATTGTAATATATATTGAAATATATAATTATAAAATGTATTGTAATATACTGACAACAACAAACAACAACAACAATAATAATAATAATGATAATAATAACAGTAACAATAGATTGATAATATTAAATTGTATATGTAGTCTAGTCCAGTCAGTTCTGAGAGTTAAACTGAATGTCAGGAATGTCTTCTGGGTCACAGTGGCAACAGGCTAAGCAGGGTATTCCAGACAGTCCACCCTGGGGTCTCCTCCCAGTTGGACGTGCCCAGGAAAACCTCCAAAGGAAGGCCCTTGGAGGCATCTAAATAGATGCCCAAACCACCTCAGCTGGCTCTTCTCAGCATGAAAGTGCAGGGACTTTACTCCGAGCTCCTCGCCCTATCACCCTAGACTGCCTGTGGAGGAAACTCATTTCGGCTGCTTATATCTGTGCTGTCATCCTCTCAGTCAAAGCTCATGACCATAGGTTGGAACTTTGACTGGTAAATAGAATGCTTTGTTCAGCTTCTGACACTGCACCACCCCACTTGTCAGTCTGTTCAGCTTTAGTGTAATAATATTTTAATTTAAGGAGTTAGATACTTGATGAAAATGGAGGGCAGAGCGACAGCACGATGCAGGCAGTGTGAGTCGCTCTGATTCTCTCTGCGTCAGGTGAGAGCTATATGCTAGTCATGAGAACGGACAGAGCTTAAGCGAAAGCTACTAGTGTTATGAGGAGTTAAAACCATACAGTCTATGGTTAAAACCGACTGACGGTGTCAGAGAGATAGCTGAGTTGTGACCAAGATGCCAACTTTATGTTGTTAACGTGTTTGTTTAGTGTTTTTGCTTTATACATTTTATAGTGGCGGTCTGCCGCGGGGAAGTTGTTACAGCAGCTGCAATATTATAAAGCTGCAAAATAGGCTACCTGGTTGAGGCAAGAAGGAGAGAGAAAAAGAGAGAAAATGGTAGAATGAACTAGCTAACATTAAGTTAGTATTCGTATTTGTATTTTGTATTTTCTTTCAGGACAAATCCCACAGAGTTTTAATCAGCTGTGTCTGTCTGTACCAGCTTTCTGTGTGCCTGTCAGTTTCCTGTCATTTCCCCTGAGTGTATCAGCATCTGATAAATCACCACATGCAGCAGTATGACCGATGTAAAGTTACTGCAAAGAAGGCAAGAGAACGTAGTGCTACTGTTTGTTCTGTGAGAATTATTCTACGGTTCATTATGTGTTTGTTTTGTTAGAATAAATACATTTTGGATTCGTATATTTTCATTCTCATCCCTGGATTACTTCACAGAGCTGTTGTACACATGTATTACATGTGTATAGTGAATCCTGGAATGAAGCTTGATTTTCAAAATTATATCACAAAATTAAATCACAATATCTGTCAGAAAAATCAGAATTAGATATTTTCTCAAAATATCTAAGCCCTAGGTGAAACTCCAGCTCATGTAGATTGGATGTACAAACACTGACACTGACATTCATACTATTGTACACCAGCAGGAGAGGCCACAGGTATCACATTAAGACAGAACTTCACACCGATCCACCTCTAGTCAGTCAACTCAGTCAATCTGTGCAGTTGTGAGATCGTTCATGAAGATTATAATGTTCAGGTTTTGTTACAGGTCTATTAAAGAGGTGTGGATTCAACTACATTTTTTTCTGGCAGCTGAGGTTTGTGGTGCAGTTGAACTATGTTGTATATTATACTTAACTGCTGAACAGCTGGATAAACACTCAGTCAGTTTGGATATCTTCCCCCTCACACTCAGAAAACCACACCACCTTATGATTTCCTCCCACTGCTGTCCTCAGTTACAGTAGCTCACTGCTGTACACAGAGGAGTGTGTGTCTATATGCTTGTGTGTGTCTATCCAGTATCAAGACGCCTTTGTGAGTGAGGTGACCCAGCCCTTCCCAAACCACAGTGAGACTTCTGTTTCAGCTCTAATTCCTACTTACTCAGCTCAGGACTCGCCAGTACCTGTGAATCAGAGCTTAAAGGCAACATTGTAGCACTTTGATTGATTCCTCTGCATGGAGGAAATAATTATATTACTAGAAACACAATTCATAACTTACTTTTCTTTCCTTAATATGCATGTTCACATGGTTATATGGCTATAAGATGAAACCACAGGGCCCTGTAGAGCCCATTTAAGCCCCTCCTCATGGGAAACATTCCACTTGTTTTATTGGTCACTATATTTACTGGACAATTGTTGATTAGAGTTCCCCACAGAAGCAAAACATTATTCAAGCATTTATAATAGATGTATAACATATGTTGTACACAAGGCAGTGGAACAATCTATAAACACATTATCAACTTATTGTTGCTATGGTGAACATAGAGGTCACCTTTCAACAAAATGTAACAATGAATTGTAATAGCTGTTTGCACAGACAACCTATGGGGTCATTTACAGGACACAGACTCATGTCCATGCATTAAATATAGAGCTAGAGCCTTGAAATATGCCTATCAATACATCTAAAGCCACTGTATGTTTGAACTAGTTTCAGAAAAATAAACAGTTTTACATCTCTCTATGTGCATGGGTTAAACAAACAAAATACAATCAGTGAGCTGTAGAGGTGTAGGTGCAGTTTGAACTTTGTCCAGAACCAGGCTAAATGTCATTTCTTGGCTCTGGCTCAATTTTTATGGACAAACAACAGTAATATTAATCCTCTTATCTACCTCTCAGCAAGAAAGCAAATTAGCATCTTTTCCCAAAGGTTAAACTGTTCCTTAAACATAATAAATGTGGATGAGTGCAGCTTTAAGATGTGTTTAATCTGACAATGACAGATTTTTGGCTACTTGGGTCAGCAGACACACAGCACTGACTCCTCATCAGTCCAGTATTTCCTCTCTGTTAGCTCTGCAGACAGACACAGTTAGAGACTCAGTTGCTCACTGTGTCTGTCTGCTGTTTGTTGCTGAAAATGATGCTGTGGCTCCGTTGAGACCAGCATTAACACGTGTCCCAGCTGATCTGAACACAACTGGACAGCTAACACTACATCAGTTCACACCCAGCGTCAGAGTGTGTGTGTTTGAGGAGAGCAGGTCAAGGACGGACTATGGAAAGTTTATAACTAACAACGTTATTTGATTATAAGCTGTTTAACTGTTTTAAATTTATTGTTTAGTCTCAAAAACATTTCAGCAAAAGGTAAAAAATACTACAAAAAAACAAAAATATTCACTTCATTGTGATATAAAACTGAAGGGGAAAAGCTAGGTGGCATGGTGCTGCAGTGGTTAGCACTGTCACTTCATAGCAAGAGGGTTCCAGGTTCGAGCCTCCAGTCGGCTTCTCTGTGTGGAGTTTACATGTTCTCCCTGTGCCTGTGTGAGTTCTCTCCTGTTCTCAAGCTTCCTCCCACAGTCCAAAGACATGCAGGTTAACTGGTGACTCTAAATTACCTGTAGGTGTGAATGTGAGTGTGAATGGTTATTTGTCTCTGTGTGTCAGCCCTGTGATGGACTGGTGATCTGTACCCCACCTCTCACCCAGTGACAGCTGGGATAGGCTCCAGCCCCCTGCGACTTACAGATAGTATAGATGAAAAGCTAATTCTCATCATCATGCTCATCAGGATATATTAAAACAACAGATTCACAACTTCAACTGAAATTAAGAATCCTCATCAGTCACACAGTTTAAACCCTTACCCCTGATGTATGAATTTTAATGTTTAGTTCTAAACAAGGATCTGATCTAGGATCTAAAGCATAATTAAATGTTCTTTATTCTATTTACTTCACAGTCTCAGCATTATGTAATAAATAAAACACTGTAAATCCATATCAGAATGAATTTTGTCACTTACTATAAGACATTATGGATTTCAAACATATTACTGGTAAACTATAAGCCCTTTAACAGCTGTCTTGTCCTGGTAAAGATTTTATTTAGGAGCGTAAAAGCCTGATGTCTGATGTTTTTGTACAGGAGAATATACAGAATATTATCAGTGCTTAAAAAAAAAATACATAAAGGATGAGGTAATGATAAGGATTAGTTTAGTCATAGTAAACAAAACATGTTTACATGACTCATGTGGGGTCAATTTAAAGTCCAGCTGTGGGAAGAAGATGTTTAGAAATGTAACATATTCACACCTGCATAATGAAAACAGGGTTTGACTGTTTGGTGGTTTGGAGACAGATGATGACACTGATCATTTTAAATCTGAAATGCCAAAAACGGTGTTTTACAGATGGCAACATTTTGACCATGGGATATTAAAACTTAATACACACTTGTTTGTACAGTGGAATGGCTGCTATCAGTGAATTTGCTCATAGGAAAATCCTCCGGCAAGAGTTTTAAGAGTCAGCAACAGCTGCTTAAAGCCTAATATTAGTATTTTAGGATTTTATAAGTTATGTACTATTAAACATCTAGGAAGTAGAATTCTTAGTCTGAGAGCACCAGTAGTATTGAGAGCAACACAGTGCTGCGTGTCATCTGCATAGAAATGGAATTTGATACTGAGGTTGAGTAAAGTTACTGAAACTAAGCATTAGGTAGGTTAAAACATACTGGATCAAGTGTCCTGCTGTCAGTAACATCCTACCCAAGAGTATAGAGAGATGAATGGTGATAATTCATAAACTATACGTAGAGAAATGACATAGTGTCACATATTGCTTTTGGCTGGAACACTGCCACATTCAGCTGAAAGACAGATCCCCTCATTTGTCATCTTACTAAAACGTGTCACAAACTGTGGCTTTCATAACGGGCCAAAAGCACTTAGCTAATTGGAATTATCTTTCCTCTGCAATCAAAAGTCCTTCCTGTCCCACCTCATCACCATACAGTCTTTCTCTCACTCCTCATCTTCTTTCTACTTTTTCCTTCTCCACAATAACAAGTCCTCCCATCTCTCTCTATGTCTCTGTCCATACTTTGTCATCTCCATCCACAACAAAGTGCAGGTTCAGGACCAAAATGTCAGACCTGCAGAGCTCCATCAGATGCATACACCAACATTTAATTCTGACTACGCTCTTCTCTTTTTATCTCAGTTCTCCCCTTTGCTTTCTTTCAGTGATATGGAATGAGATCAGATCAGGATTCTGTGTATTTACTGCCATCATGTACACAATCAGGTTTTCAGAACAACATAGCTGTTTTTTAAACTACTTTTGTCTTTTTTTCAAGGAGTTCAGGATGATGAAGATGTGAAACAGATGTTACAGGGCTCCAGTATGGTGAAGGTAACACTAAATGTAAACTATTGTTAGTTTTTAGTAGTAAAAAATAAGAGATAAAACAAATGAGATTTAATGGATTAATTTATCATGAAGGTCCGCTCACCTCGCTGGCAGAAGCGACGAACATTGAAGCTGCTGGAAGATGGTGTCACTGTCTGGTGTCAGTCCCACAAAACCTCCAGCCGGGCCAAAGAGCAACAGTCCTGTAAGTGTTCATGTTCTTTTACAGTGTGTGAATGAGAGTCAGTTAACTGATGCACAGGAATGTGACAAGCATTCATTGCAGCAACATACACAGCAACAATAAACTAACAGGATGACATGCAGGCAGAGGATATTTCAGATAGTACGTCAACATGATAACCACAGATTGAAGGATGAGGAAAATAGTGAAAAGAGGTTGCCATACATTGTGTAACTGTGAGGTCATTTTAGGATTACAGTTTGGGGAAACCATCAATTTTCCATATCACCATGTGTTCCTAGGTGTGGGGTAGTGCTACTTCATATGTGAAAAAAGTTGTGTAAAGCTTTTAGCATCTCACAAAGAAGTTGTTTGTGTGATAAATGTCAATGTGGGCTGGGTCTGAAGATGACAAGTTTAAGTAAACGAAATCATGAGTTTACCAGACCTCCTGCTACTAGTTGCCGGTTCTAGTTTACCTACTGTTTTGAGTCATGTCTGCCTCACAGTGTTGCATTAACCTTGTATTCATGACTAGTTGTACTGAAATCTAATAATTACTTTGCCTCTTGTTTAATGGTACAAACTATCAGTAGTACTGCATGAGCAGTGATTTAAAACAAGATTTTACAACAGTACATTCTGCATCTGTGACAGCAAGCCTATGGTTACAGTATTGGTTAAATAACATTATTTAGCATGACTCGCCATGGGTCGCCATATAATTCAGTACAATGTTTCTTTTACTGATAACTAATTGTTTGTATTTAAACAGAGATTTTTTTGGAAATGCAGTAGTTAATCCCTCCTATCACTGGATCAGAGGTGAAGCAGCTAGCTGCTGCTTGTAGTGACTGCAACCTGACAGAAAAAACTGGCTTCACTCATAAACAAGGTGTTTCTTCATGTGTGTTACACTCCAGAGCAGTGGAGTGGAGTGCACATGAACTGTGGTGGTGTTCATTGTTCAACTCTACTAATCCACATTTTCAATATTATAGATGAGCATTCATCACAACCATTTCTGGTATCACTGGACTAGAAAAACTTTTTACAATGCACCATATTAATTTGGATTCAGATGATCACTTGTTACATGCACAAAAATCATTTATGTAAGCAAAAACTAGAAGTTTGCCTTAACCCAACCAAATATTGAGTCACGATCCAAACTACAGCTGCAATGATAATCAGTTCATCATTTCAATTATTTTTCAAGCAAATAATGTTGAGTTGTCTTATGTGAGGATTTGTTGCTTTTCTCTGTTTAGAGTTATTGTAAATCAAATGTCTTTGAATATCTTTATGTTGGTTGACAAACCAAGCAGTTTTACAAGGTGACATTTTGGATTCTGGGAAACTGGGTTGAGCAATGTTCTGGTTACATGTGTCCATGTCACTCTGCTCTGCAGTAACACACAGACTGACTCAGTGATCTCTGGTCTACTGACTTACTAGAGTGTGGCATTAACCACCATACTTTATCCCATCATATAATGGTGACCTTCTTTATGCAACATACATAAATACAGAAAAAGACCCAGTCTGAAAGACAGCAGAGATTAATTAGACCTGGTACAAGTGAATCTGAGGATAAAAGAATACTGAGCAGCACAATGCCTCAGCAGTTAACATAGATATGGATAGATATCTTTAGTCTTTATTGTATGAGCACCAACCCTAAAAATGCACTTTAAAAATGCCAAATACAACAACCAGTCTGTATGCTGGGAAATAATATGTTAAGCTGGCTGTATAGCTGAAAACACATTGACTGCAACACCCTAACCCTAACCCTTAGTGAGGACAGCATAGTAGCTGCCTACACAGGTCACATAACAACTCACATTTTACTCTCACATATTTTTACTCTTCAAGTCTTTTCTGCATTTTATGCACATAACTACAGTGACACACTGGTGCAATACAACAGCACTCACAGTCTCAGTCTCAGTCTCAGTTCTTAGGTGCTATAGGAACCGAGTAGACACTCTTCCATACATTAAACAGAATTAGCTCCATAAACCCACTGAAACCATTTCTTCAGGGGCCCCACCCGGAGGTTGCCAACAATCTCTGGATGATAACTGGTAAGAAGCAGGCCCGTCCTTTTCCATAGAAGTGGTTCCAGAAGACCTCAGTACTGACTGGGAGTGTAAGATGAAACATGGATATACTGCATCTATTTTTGTTAACTTAAAATGCTACTTAGTGCTCAGTATAGACACAGACTACTGTCTCTGTCTCCTCTGCTATATGAGGGTCACACATGGAACCTTGATTACAGAGCTCTTCTATTTTCAGCCTAAGATGGCAGGCCGTCCAGCTGTGGTTCAAACAGAGAAATTACAGGACATTACATGGTGGTGGGAGTTGGCCCTTGAGCTTGTGGTTTGGTGCTTTATAGTTACCATACGACTAAACCACGATGTTTGCCTCCCAACTACAGGACAAGGCCTTTATTTGCCCAGATTTAGACTAGATTTACTTGTGATGTGGCACAGGTTTGTGTGTGTGTGTGTGTGTGTGTGTTGCACCTCTTGCTTTCATGATTATCCTCTCCATGTCAGAGAACTTGTAACTTGTAACTTTGCTCTCACACACTAACAGATTACAGTTAAATCCTGATGTGCTTGTTTATATCTGAATCCTCTGTGCGCTATATTCTGATCCATACCTGTAAATGATATGCATGATGCCAATACATGGCATAAACATGTAGTGGCATGCAAATAACTTACAATCTTCTGTTGAATAAGGCACAGAGTCAACAGTTGTCTTTCTGTAAGTTTAATTCATATGTTTGCAAACGGACCCACTGCACTTCTCAAGCATGAAATGCACATGAGTACTGAGTATAATAGATCTTAGCCTAAATACAATTCGGACAAGGTTACGCCTGGAGAAGAAATGAGAAACATCGTCAGTAGACTACACAACAGTGCAGCCCTGAGAGAAAGGCATCAGCACCCTCAGGAGATTACACAGCTATGCAGCCTCATATCAGCTCCTGAACTTGATGGAGCTAGAAGCCCTGCCAGTTTAGACTTGTTGGTGCACAGAGAGTGAGGCCCCATGATCTGATTGTTTGTTCACAGATCTGGGGTCTCCACTATCCGTCCACTTCTGCTGACATGTAGAACAGACTGGAGAAGACCTGAGCATATGATATTTCATAAGGCACAATTGAAGTACAACACGAATGATCACGATTATCAATAAATCACAATTATCATGAATCATATGAGAATTTCCAATACAGTTGTTGAGTAGTTCACCAAATACAGTATGAATGCTCCATAAGCTTTATTATTGTAACAATGATGACAGATGTGATTCACTGATGCTGGTTCACTCTAGGCTACAGTAACAAAATGATTTACGACCTCAAAAAAACTGTTACTGCATATTTGTGTTGCAATAAAAGTAATAAACTTCTGAAACAACAAAAACACTTCTGAACATCACACTTAAGAAGAGGATAGATAAATAATTGGGCAGCACTTGTTCTTAACTTATTTGTTCTTTATTCTTCTTCCACTTCATCTTTCTCTTTCTGTTTCCTCGCACATTCTCAGTCTCCATCATGGAGGTGGAGTGCATTCGGGAGGGTTGCCAGTCAGAGACGCTGAGGCAGTTGGTTGGCTCTGTACCTGAGGGCCGGTGTTTGACAGTAGTCTTCAAAGGGCCCCGAAAGAGCCTGGATCTCCTCTGCCAGAGCCAGGAGGAGGCTCAACACTGGGCCCGCGGCATCCGAACACTGCAAGAGAGAGTGGAGAATATGACTCAGAAGGAAAAACTGGACCAATATCCTCAATGTTGTTCATTTGCAATTAGCCAACACTATAGAGGATAACAGAGCCAAAATTAAAAACCCCAGGATATTTTCATATACATTTGGAAGAATTAAAGAATCCAAAGAATTTTTGCTGGAGGCCATTTAGCCCTCACAAGGATTCTTCAGAGTCCCAAACCAGACTGCCAACAGTGTAACAAGTAACCACTGAAAGCTATGTGTAGGTACTTTTGTCACTCTCCAAAAAACCCTGAATCCCAACAGACAGCATTTCATCAGTGATGACATATTAATTCTGTGTTTCAGTCCTCCATGTTTGTCAGATTATAACACTGTGCATCATGTCACCTTGATGCTTCCTTGACTGTGTTTGTGTGTCACCTGGATTCATGCTTACCTGAGTCGGGCTGACCAAAACCACGATGACAAGATGAGCTATGAAGAAGTCCAGACACTGCTGCAGATGATCAATGTTGACCTGAGTGACCAGTATGCCCACAGCCTCTTCCAGGTAGAACGACGTACATGCATATTTAAAATCTTTATCCCTGATGTAGAGTTTAATCAAACATATAAACCTATGTTACTGAAACCTAGTACTCATTTCACTAATGACAGACCACCAGTAGCTATGAATTGCTTTGGGTATGACAAATTAAAGCCAGTTTTTAAGTTGATCATCTGTTGCTCACAGATTGACCATCTGTGTTTCTCTGATAGAAATGTGACCGGTCAGCTGATGGTCGTCTGGACCACGGGGAGATTGAAGTTTTCTGCAGGGAGTTATTACGGAGACCGGAACTGGACGCTGTGTTCATCCGCTACTCTGCAAATGGCTGTGTACTTTCCACTGTGGACCTGAGGGATTTCCTGAAGGACCAGGGGGAGGATGCTTCACTCATCCATGCCCAAAGCCTCATTCTCACATATGAACTTAATGAGTGGGGTATGGTGCTAAGTAACAATAGATTGCAAAGTAACATTTACATGGTGTGTGTTCAGCTGAACAGCTCTGATAAAATCATCAGGAGACAAACTCAGCCAGTGTTAAACAAAAAAGCAGAAGATAAAAAATCAGATATTTTTCTTAGGAGCTGGTAAAATCAAAATAAACCTAAAAAAGTTCTTGTTGAATTGGCTGCCAGAAAGTGATTCTAAATGAAGGCAATTTTTTCCATGCCTTCTGAATGTGTTGGAAGGTGTGGAGTAGGTGATCACAGGATGTGGAGGGTTTGGACACAGGGACTAAGCAGATCCAGTCCATGTAGTGCAAACAATGAAGAGAATCTTGAAATCAATTCTGTATTTCACTCATAACCATTGAGGGACGCATTTACCTGGGAAATTTGGGATCCTTTCAGATACCAGTGAAGAGACTTGCTGCTGCATTTTGGACTAATTGTAGGCGAGACAGGGCTGACTGACTACATAAAAAGAGTCAACAGTCAAGACATGAAGAGACAAAAGCATGTAAGATGGCTTCAAGACACCCAAAAAAAAAAAGAAAAGGTTTTTCACTGGGATCTAAGACCTAATCTAGAAATCTGCTGCTAGTGTCCAATCATCAAATTTTAAAGCAGAATCAAAAATGACAGCCAGATATTTTAATATATACAGACATATTAAGAAACTGTATCTAATTATTTTTGAACTTAACATATCAATGATCCCTTACAGTCTTGGTTTGTTGTATTGTATAAACTTCAGTATGACATTTACCACCAGTCTTGTGTTCCACTTGTGTTTGTGCCTTTTGCCCAGTACAGCCCTGAGGAACCAGTTCATGACCCCTAATGGCTTCACCATGTACATGCTGTCCAAGGAGAACTGTGTCTTTAACCCGGAACATACACGGGTTTACCAAGACATGAATCGCCCGCTGGCTCACTACTTCATCTCTTCTTCCCACAACACATACCTCACTAAGGACCAGGTGACAGGGGACAGCAGCACAGAGCCATACATTCGGTAAGAATGACCAGGACACCACACATGCTGTACTTTCACACTCAAATTTTCTGAATGAATGCACCAGTCTACTGTACTGTGCTGTGTACCTTGCAAGGTTAGGTAAAGCCAAATAATCAGCAGCTAAAAGTAATAAAATAAAAAGTGCATGCCATTACAGGGTTTCCTTTGCACCTCTAAGGTGCCCAAACGCAGGCAAACTCAGGTTGAGAAGTTAAAGATGCAGTTGGAATGGTGAGGGAATGAGGGTGGTGCTGGAGGTGGTTGGGGACAGGCAGGTGAGGATGAGGAGGAATGATGCAGTCCGGCTGCTGAAGGCAACAGGAAGGTGAGTGGTTGTAGGCTGAAGTGAGCAGAACAACAGGAATGTCACAGGAAACAACAGTTAGCAAAAGCTAGAGAGCAGTATAGGAGAGATACGTGTAATCTTGAAACACAAGAAAACAACAAACAAAAACAAGAGACCTAAGCTCCTAAGCACATAGCTTCCACTTAGTGAGCAAAGACTTTTCCTGGCAGAGATCACTGAGATAGTTAAAAGGCTCTGCAAGGCATTTAGGGATGCTGAAGGCTAGGCTTTTCATTGATTGTGGAGCTTGGAAACAGTACCTGTGGAGTAACAGACAGTGGTGGTTCCCATCTTTTAAAAAAAGACTGGTGGCAGTGCTTCATAAATAGGGTTATCAGACTGCTCAGCTTCCCTGGGAAAGCTTAAGCCAGGGTGCGGGAGACTCTGGTCAAACCACAGATTCAGGAGCAATACAGATTCTTCACAGTGTTTAAAAAGATACTTGAGGGTTCACAGGAGTTTGCCCATCAAGTCGATGATGATGATAACGGCTGTGCCTCCTCAAAAATGTATGGTGGGGGTGGTTAGGCTAGGGATGGGCATTTTAATTACTTTTTGAAGTTGATTAATCAAGCCAATTTAAGTTGATTAGTCACATGCCCTCCACTCAAACCAAAATAATAATATATTGTCATGTCAAGTCATGTTTTTTGCAGTGTAGTATCCAGATGCACTAATTTTACCTCCCAACCTCCACTCATCAACAACACACCTCAGCAGTGTGTCTCATCTGTGCTGCATCTGGAGTCTGGAGCACATTAAAACAATTTCACCCGACTACTTTCTGAATGTTTCAAGTCATGTCACCATCACTTTTTATAATGTTATGACTCTAATCTTAAACTGGATGAGGATTTTTGTCTACTATTGCGAAGAACATTAAGCAACACCACCAGCACCACCCCACCCCACCACATGTGTCTTCACCAGACTAAAAATTTGAGCCATAAGATTAACCATTTGGTTTCCAGATCAGGTGGTAATACAGTAATGTAAAACAGGCTCTTAGGTAGCTCTAGAAGACATGAAAATAACATTCCTGCTGTGTTGATTGCCTGTTTATGAAGCAATGCACAACCTGGGTTAACAATATTAGCTTTGTGAAAAATAACAGCTCTGTTTTTGTCCATTTCATCCACATGTATACAGCTTACAGCCCAAACCAACACTCACATTCAATAAATATAATACTCAGTGTGCCAGACAGTAACAAACAAACAGTGTGCAGCAAGAGCCCTCCTCCATGTTGCCAGCAGCGCAGCACCATTAAGCTTTTCCTCTGTTTGTGATTTTCATGGGGAGAATCTCTGGGTGCAGGCACAGGTGCCCAGTGAGGGTGGACTGTATGACCTTATATCACAGTATTTTCTTTGTTTTCTACAGTGATGGTATTACAAAGGGATACTCCACTCAAAATATAACACACATGATGACATATGATTCTGCCTCTTTTCACTCTATTGGCAGTGTAAGAGAACTTATCTTAAGAAAGAAAAAAATGATTTAAAAAAACTGATTGGAGAAGTAACCTGCCTTGTAATGAAGGTTAATTAGTAAAGATAATGTGATTCCTTCTTAGAGTTAGCAGTAACACCCATATTGTTGTTTTGAGCCATGACTGTACTGAGAATTATATTCTACTGTGTATAGTGTTATATTATTGTGTTATATAACTGTATTGTATTGCATCAGAAGCAGGTTGCCCACGTGGAGGAAGGCATGGTGGAACTGGAGCAGGGACTATGTGGATGTATATAGGCAGAGGAAGCATTGAAAATATGGGTAGGCCCATTAGTCCTCCACCAGAACATTTTTAACAGAGTAGATGTTCTTTCCTGTATTCTGGTGCCTTTAAGGTAGTTTGACACTTTTATCTGACTATACCTTTTTAAGGGGTTATCACTTTTTCTCAGTGACCATAGGCAAGCAATGTGAGCACCTGCCTGTGGATTAAAATGGTTTAATCTAGCATCAGCAGGTACGACACAGTCTGTCAACTGATCTTTACAAACAACAGGAGCCACAAGGCAGAGTTAGTGTCAGCCTGGCACATTTATTTTACATGAATTGGCCTTAAACAAAAAAATACTTGGTTAATCTCCCTCACTATTGAATGAGTGCCTCAGTGTTCATGTTAAAGCTAAACTGACCAGAATGCTGTGTGTTTGCTCAGAAATTTCAGGTCAAAAATTTGAGTCAAGTTTTTAGGCAGAAGAAGTCATCCACTTATCAGAAGGTTGATGGTTCAATGCCTTGCTCCTCCATTCTGCATATTGCCTTGGGCAAGATACTGAACTGCCCCTGTGTAGCTTCAGTGTGTGTCTGTGAACCCTTAGGAATACATATAGAAGCATGGATGAATGTGACCTGTAGTGTAAAGAGCTTTGAGTGGTCATTATAAGAAAAGAAAAGTGCTATATAGATGCAGTCAGTTTACTAAAAGAATGTTGTCTCTGGCTGGTAACATTGCATCAGTAATTAAAGTGATTGCGCTGCAACTGCTTACTGGCATTGTGTAATATGGTCATGTCAAGTCAAATTTTATTTATATGGCCCAGTATCACAAATTTGCCTTGAGGGACTTAACCATCTACATTATAACACACTCCTTAGACCCTCAAATTGGAGCAATAAAAACTCCCCCCAAAAAATTTTGATGGGAAAATGGAAGAAACCTCAGGAAGAGCAAAATGTGTGTAGAAATGTTTGTAGTATTTGTTTTGTTGTTTTGTTTTTCCCTGTTCAATGGTTAAATGTTTTTCTTTTTGTGTATGTGAAACAGTGTGCACAAACTTCAGAAAAACAAGTCTGATAATAAAGTGAAATTAGATCAAAAAAGAAAGATAAAAGACACAAATGACCCAGAAGCTCTGAAATTACACCTTCACTCTTAGAATCTTCTCTGTTTTAGAAAATCTTAATGATAATGTTTTTTTTTCTTAGAGCTCTGAGTCGTGGTTGTCGCTGTGTGGAGCTGGACTGTTGGGATGGAGATAAAGGAGAGCCAGTCATCTACCATGGACACACACTCACCTCCAAAGTACCATTTGTCGAAGTCATTGAGATTATCAATGAATATGCTTTTAAAGTGAGTATATGAATAAAATCATTCATTTGACTTGTAGAGTCTGATCACCCCCTCCATGTACAGAGCGTCAGTGTTAGTCCTCCAGTTTTCTGTTCCTCGAGTGGACACCCAAGTAGCCATATTGCTCCACAGCTCCTACTCCTTCACCCATCATGATAATGAGTTCAGTCACAGTTCTATCTACTTCCTAGATTAGAGGACCATCTCCCTGGTCTTGTCCTCATCTAGGAGCAGATGGTTCCTGCTGCACCACTACACTGAGTTAGTCACCATTTCCCTGTACTCCAGGTCCTGACCATCTCTAAAACACCCCATCTCTGCAGAGTCATCAGAGAACTTCTGCAGGCGGCATGATTCAGAGCTGTACCGGAAATCTGAGGTGTACAGATTGAACAGACGTGGAGACAGGACTGTCCTCTGTGGTGTTCCTGTATTACTGACTACCACATCAGTTAGGGAGGTCACCATCTTGACAGAGTAGACCCGCTGACACCCATTCTGACCAGCTTCTGACACTCTAGAAGTGGTTGGATGGTACTGAAAGCACTGGGAAAAAAAGATACTCACAGTGTGACCACTACCATCCAGGTGGGAGTGAGCATGCCAAAACAGGTAGATAACAGCATCATCCAGATTAGGCTGGTAAGGAAACTGAAGAGGGACTAGGATAGATTTCACCTGTCGTCCAAGGTGGACCAGAACCAGCCTCACGATGTGCCTTCATGATGTGTGATGTCAGTGCAACTGGTTTAAAGTCACTTATTTCACTCACTTTTTCTTGCCACTGTATACATTAAGAGAGATATTTACATGACAATTTTGCTGAGGGGGCAAAAGATGGTTCCCTTTGTCTCCTCTGCTCCATGGAGAAAATCCTTTTCTCCCATTCTACCTTTGTCCTCTCCCAGGCATCTCCTTACCCCCTGATCCTGTCCCTGGAGAACCACTGCTCTGTGGAGCAGCAGACTGTAATGGCTCAGCACCTGCGATCTATCCTGGGAGACAAACTGCTAACCAAACCCCTCCATGGTGTAGATTCTCACAGGCTGCCTTCTCCAGAGGTAAGGAGACACTGTTCCATACCCAGATCAGAGTTGATTCACATCATTTTCATCCTTATCAAAGCATTCAGTGACCTCTGTTTCTCCACTCATTTCTCAGGTTTATCCATTAATTCATGTCTCCCATGTGTATTTTTTATGTGGAACTTACTTGGAACATTTTTTCAGTTGCCTGAGGACTAAAACACTGACATGATCAAATTATTTGTCCTTATAGATATTTTCTTGGTACTTATCTATGGAATGTGGACAGGATTAAAAATACCCAATAACCGGCTCTTCCTCAGCAAGGATTTCATTCTGACGCACTTACAATCTAAAAGTTGTCGTTCACTGGAATGCAGGACTTATTTCTCTGTCATGTATGTGAGACATTTGTAAACAATTTCTCTGTCTTCATGGCCACTGTTGCTTTGTTTTGTTAGCATTATGTGTAAAGCAGCCAGCAGACTTTTACACACAATATCTGGGTCCATCTGCTTTTCTGTGTTCCATTTATTATACATTTACTCATACAGACATTTACATAATAACACATGCATGACGGTTGATGCATGCTGTCATGATCTGTGCTCCAGTAATCAAACTCCACTCCACTGGTCTGCTATATTCTTACCAAACCACTGTCATATGCTTTTAATGTTGCTCCATCCATCCATCCGTTCATTATCTATACTGCTTATCCTTAAGTGTTGCAGGGGTCTGGCGCCAATCCCAGCTGACATTGGGCGAGAGGGGGGTTACACCCTGGACAGATTACCAGTCTGTCACAGAGCTGACATATAGAGACAAACAACCATTTATTATGTTGTTAGCAGTCATAATACATATAACATTAGGAGCAGTAGTAGCAGAGAAAATATTCACTTTTAGTTAAGTTTAAAGTGATAAAGTGGGGTAAAGTAAATCATATCAAATGTTATAGCTTACTTTATATATCTTGAGTTGTTTTATCTATAATAATGGTTTCTCTCTGAAATGTACTGAGATAGATAGATAGAACTGTCACATTACTGCAGACTAAGAACAGTTAGGTAACAGGTAGGTGTGGGTGCAGGTAGAAAGTCACCATGTGGTCCGGCAGTGCACAGATAAGAAACAGTAATATACAGAAATGGCATGGTTCGGGTAGGGTTAAGGTTGTTAATGCTGAAGCCCAGCACGCAAGTGTAAGGGTTAGGTTAATCCCATGAGGATTCGGGTTATTACATTATCACATAAACCCTCTGCTTGGGGTTAGGGTTAGAACTACCTAAACACAGTACCTGGTAGGGCTTGTATTAGGGATACTACTGCTTAAATACAGTGCTTGGTAGGGGCCAGGGTTAGGGTCACTACTACTTACTTGTTCTTGCCACTTCATCATTGAGATTCAGAGACAAGGACTCACTTAAAATAATGTATACTGGGGCAAGCTGTGTGAGCCTCCCACAGTTTCCAAATTAACATGAATTTAAAGTAAACATAAAGCAGCCTCCTGGAATAGCCAAAATGGCTATTTGCATAGGATCTACATATGGGCCAGCTAGCCCCAACCATTCTGCCCCACTCACCCATGTTTGTTTTCATGTGTGATGCCGATTTTCACCATGACAATACTGTCTACTATGGAAACTCAACCCAAGCACAGTAGTTGATCACCCTCCAGACTATTGGCCAAATGCATTTCTAGGAACTGAAGTACTGTAGTGGCTGCCACAGCAGTATTAGTGTAGTAGTAGTGTTTGTCCTACTGCTACTGTAGGACATGGGAGTCATGGATGGGTCAGCTTCAGCAGTAGCTCTAGTGATACAAGGTAAAATTCTACCTGCAAAATCGAAACTTCATTGTCACATGAATTAGTGTGTGGGGTTCCACAGGACTCCTTCTTGGGCCACCTTTTAACTTAAACATGCTTCCCTTCTGTTTCATTATCAGTAAATAAATATATTAGTTACCACAACTATGCTATGACTCACAGCTTCTCATCTCGTTATCCACTGATGACTTCCAACCCATAAACACCTCAGTTAGCTGAAGGCAAACTTCCTCCAGCTGAACATGGAGAAAACTTAAATCTTGGTTGTGAGTGCTAAAGCCCAGAGACAGCTGGTCTGTGAGTACCTGGAATTCACTCAGCCTACCAAACAGATTTTCAATCATATCAGGAATGTTGAGCAAGCTAAATTATTGTAATTCTCTCTTTATGGACAAAACAATCCAGAATACAATTTGCACAAAACTCAGCCACACAGGTTCTAACCAGGACAAAAACATCTGACCACATAATCCTGTTGCCTCAGGAAAACTAGGGCCATCACAGGAGACCCCTCACATCCCTCATGAGGTCAGTCAAGTCTCACACCACCAGACTCACCAACTGCTTCTTCCCCTGGGCCATATGGACTGCAAACAATCACTGAACAACATTTAAATCCAAATGTTTCTATTTTATACTTGTTACAATTTTCTTTTTTTACTGCATTGTGTAAATTTTGTATTATTGTGTAAATTTTGTATTTTTGTTATACATATTTTCTACAGTGCACTGTTTGCAGCGTGGAGCACCCACAATTTCGTTGTACTGTACAATGACAATAAAGCCTATTCTATTCTATTCTATTCTATTACTCCAGTTCTCTGGAACCTTCACTGGCTACCTGTTGTTTTCAGACTGAAGTTTAAAATTCTCCTGTTGTTTTGCAAAGCACTTCATGGTCTGATTTCACAGTACAGGTCAGATACACTGTCAGTTTACCATCCCTGAAAGAAACACATCATACTTGTGAAATATTTAGGTTTGTATGTATGTGTGTGTGCATTAACATGTATGTATGCATGAATGTTTCTGTGTATGAGCACATTTTTTGCTGATTTGTTGTCTTTTATGTAAAGCACATTGAACTGCTTCTGTAAAAGATGGTGCTAAACAAATCAATTTGAATTTGAATTTTTTGTATCTTGGTTGTGTCTGTGCAGGATCTTAAAGGGAAAATCCTTGTGAAGGCGAAGAAGGAGCATGTGATGGAGGAGTGCTCCTCTAGTGCTTCAGACTTCAGCTCCTCAGATGAGGAGGCCAGTCGGACTGAAGGCAAACCCCCCTCTACAAAAGAGGACAAGAAGGTGGGTATAACATCACCAGCGTACCTTCTCCCTGTAGTAGGGGCTCTCACCTATTTACCAATTTTTGGGGGGATTGGGGCATTGATGTACTCACTCTGGATAAACTGATAGTGACCAATTGTTTACCAGTACAGCTGGTTAAGAATGTGATGGGTTTCTTTGTGTGTCATCTCAGTCAAGTGTGTCTAAGCTGAGTCCAGAGCTGTCAGAGCTGGTCGTGTATACCCGCAGTGTACCCTTTAATAGCTTTGAGCAAGCTGCCAAAAACCCAGCAACTGAAATGTCCTCTTTCTCTGAAAGTGAAGCTCTCAGGCACATTAAGGACTCAGGTATGATATGAGTTTGTGACTACAATTACACAATTACACAGAAAGTTACTCATTTTTTCTACCATACACTAGTGTGTGGTAAGTGACAGGATTAACTGCCCTTCTCTTATCCTTATCTTTCCCTTCCAGGGATGTATTTTGTGCGTCACAACAGTCACCAGCTCAGCAGGATCTACCCCTCAGGACAGCGCCTCCAGTCCTCCAACTACAACCCTCAGGAGATGTGGAATGCAGGTTGTCAGATTGGTGAGCTCTTACTTATTAATTAATTTAATTAGTTTTTAAAAGAAGCAAACAGACCAATCAAGAGAATTCACTCAGAAACAAACCCTTCTTAGTTCTTAGCTTCCTCTCTTTGGTCTAACTGCACATCATCCATACCACCCACTGTAATAAACAGAATGCATGCTGCTGACACCACTGTGTTTTTTTCAGCTGCTTTGAACTTCCAGACACCTGGTGAGCAGATGGACCTAAACCAAGGCAGGTTCCTGCAGAATGGTCAATGTGGGTATATCTTGAAACCTCCCTTCATGTGCCAGCATAACACCACCTTCAACCCAGAGAATGTTGGTGGAGGTCCTGCCCATAGACCTATACTGCTCACTGTTAAGGTAAGATAGCGTGATACTTGCCGTAAATGAGTAGCAAGTCGCAGAACAAATGGACATGCAGGTTGCAGAGTTACTTTCCCACTGTTAGCTTGCATTTGAATGATAGAGACTTTCCTCCGCATTAAACTGCATGAGAATTTTAAATATATAGATGAATAAATGTTTGCTACCAAAATGCTTCCAAGGGGTTTGTATTTGACTGCATCCTGAATCCAAACATAACCCACTGAGGAAATACTCAAAGGGTGTCATTGTAACAGACACAGAACCACCAGATAGACTCTTCTTGCTCCATTCTACAGTGAAATTATGATTTCCTTTCTTGTAATTCTAGGTTATTTCAGCTCAACAGCTGCCCAAACCAGAATGGGACAAGCCCAGCTCCATTGTCGACCCTCAAGTGTGGGTGGAGATACATGGTGTTCCCATCGACAACAATAAGAAGAAAACTCATCATGTAGACAACAATGGTAGCAGCATTAAATAAATTCTACACATTTAAGACAGACATACAGTTAAAATTGTACTTAATAAAGACTGTGTGTGGTTGAAAGCCCCAGAAAAACATAAGAAGTCATAGTTGAAAAATATTTATATTTACACTCCCATCATGTTGAGCATCATTACTCTGCAGTGCCTGTGAATATTCTCATTCATCCAGGTCATAGTTGTCTCAAGGAAATTTCAATCGAACGCAACTGGACTTAGTTATGTCTAGGAAGACGTTTCACCTCTCATCCAAGAGGCTTCATCAGTTCATGCTCGCATCTGACCAGGCTGGGACTGGTCCAACTAGCTGGTGTGGAGACCCAGGTATTTAACCTCTGTGAGGGCTTTCACAAGACCGATGATGTCATGGATCCTTTGTGCTCCATGTGCCAACGACAGTCATTAGAGTGACAGTCGTTGGTGGAAAAAGTTGGTTTCGACTTCGTTAGTGCCCCATTGTGTTATAACGACAGTCGTTGGAGTCACATGGGGCCATTTGTGAATCATTGTTTTTTCTTAGAGGCCAAATCGTTGAGTCTCCTGGGAAGGGATGAAAGGGCGGCATTGTAAATTGAAGATAGGTGGTGTCTCAGACCTCCTCCTCTGTTGAGGGATGGTTTCTCTACTTTTACATAGATGGCTTCTTTTACTCCTCTTTCAAACCATCTGTCTTCTCTGTCTAAGATGTGGACCTTGTTGTCCTCAAAGGAGTGGGCTTTCTCCTTTAGATGTAAATAGACAGCAGAGTCCAGACCTGAGGAGTTAGCTCTCCTGTGTTGGGCCATGCGTTTGTGCAGTGGTTGTTTTGTTTCGCCAATGTAGAGGTCATCGCATTCCTTGTTGCATTGGACTGCATACACCAGATTGCTTTTGTGGGTGTGTGGTGTTCTGTCCTTAGGATGTACCAGTCTCTGTCTGAGTGTGTTGCTGGGTTTGAAATACACAGGGAATACTGTGTTTGTTAAAGATCCTCCTGAGTTTTTCAGATACCCCGGACACATATGGGATGACTATGTTGTTTCTCTTGTTTTGTTTTTCTTTCTCAACCACTTTGTTGGTTTTCTTTCTGGAATCAGCTGCAGTTTCCACAAAGGTCCAGCTGGGGTAACCACAAGTTTTGAGGGCATCTCTCAGGTGCTTGTGTTCTTCCCCTTGGGCCTGTGAGCTCGTGGGTACGTTATCAGCTCTGTGTTGCAGGGTTCTGATAACACCAAGCTTGTGTTCCAGAGGATGGTGTGAGTCGAAAAGTAGATATTGATCTGTGTGTGTGGGTTTTCTGTATACCCCAGTGTGGAGGCTTCTGTCCTTTCCTATATGGACGTCACAATCTAAGAAAGGCAAACTATTGTCCTTGACATCTTCTCTGGTGAACTTGATGTTTCTGTCCACTGAGTTAATGTGTTCCGAAAAAGCTTGCACCTCTTTGGTTTTGATTTTAACCCAAGTGTCATCCACATACCTGAACCAATGGCTTGGTTTTGTTCCTGCAAAGGAGTTCAAAGCCTTGCGCTCTACCTCTTCCATGTATAAGTTTGCCACAATGGGGGATACTGGTGAACCCATGGCACAGCCGTGTTTCTGTCTGGAAAATTTGCCATTGAACTGGAAATATGTGGTGTTCAGGCACAAATCCAGAAGTTGGCAAATGTGTTCTGGTTTGAGGTTTGTTCGGTTTTGGAGGGAGTTGTCCTGTGTAAGTCGCTCTCTTACTGTGACCAACGCCTCCCTGGTTGGGATGCATGTGAACAGGGAAGTCACGTCATAGGATACCATGGTTTCATCTGTATCCATTTTTAAGTTCCGGACTTTGTTCACAAAGTCTATGGAGTTTTGGATGTGGTGTTGCCCACCAAAGGTGCCAGGACTGAGTTTATGCTGCTGACAATGGGCCTGAGCGGGGCCCCTTCTTTATGGATCTTGGGGAGTCCATATAAGCAAGGAATTGAGTCTTGTTGATAAAGCCTGTAATATTGTACTTTGTCAATTATGCCCTCTTTTTGTAGTTGTTGTAAACATTCTATCACCTTCTTTTTGTACCCACTGGTGGGGTCTCATTTCAGAGTTTCGTATGTGTTAGAGTCATTGAGTAGTGCAGTGATCTTGGCATGGTAATCAGTTGTATTGAGCACAACTGTGCATCTACCTTTGTCTGCTGGAAGGATTGTGATGTTTTGGTCTTTGCTCAGTGTCGTTACTGCTTTCCTCTCCTCAATGGTGAGGTTGGAGGGTGGGACCTTCACTTCGGACAACGCTGCTGACACTTTTAACCTTAGCTGTTCAGCCTCGGTTCCAGTTAAGTTGTTTTTCTTTATAGCAGATTCTGTAGCTGTTATCAAATCCACTATGGGTAACTCTTTTGGTGTCACGGCAAAGTTCAAGCCCTTGGCTAGGACCTCTTTCTCTGGGTGGGTAAGTTCTCTGTCTGACAAGTTCAGAAGTTACTCTGCAGTGGTTTGAGCTAAGCACCTGCCATTTTTTCCTTTTTTTTGTTCTCAGAGATATTTTTATTAAATTTTACACAAATATAAAGTACAGGTATAAAATGGTGACAGGGAATTTGTAAAGTGCACAGCCAACACATAGGTCAAGAAAGATAATCCCGTCCAAATATCAAGTTATTAAGTACATCCACAGTAGGGAGAAAGAACATAAAACCTTATCTAACCCACCCCTCACCCTCCCACACAACATTACCAAGCCAGACTTATACATAAAAGAATAAAAAGGACAAAAAGAGCAATTGTACTTCATTCCTGGAGTAATACAGGTCACAGCTGGAAGTCAGGTTTTACTCTAAGAAAGTAATGAAATAAAGTAAAATAAAGAAATGTATATAAAACATGAACGCACAGATGGAACGAAAGGAGGCGTCAGAGGGAGGACTGATTTATACACTTGGTACAGTTGACATAAAAGCAGTGCGAGTGAGAGATTAAATTTCAATTCAATTCTATTTTATTTATATAGCGCCAAATCACAACAAAAGTCATCTCAAGGCACTTTTCATACAGAGCAGGTCTAGACCATACTCTTTAAAATATGGTATTTTCCTCGAGCAGAACTGGACTCAGGGTGGGCGGCCATCTGCCTCAACCAGTTGGGTTAAGAAGGGGGGGGGGGCACATAAGAACACAGCAGAACACAGATTCCATGTTAAAAAAAAATTTAAAAAAGCAAAGTGATACCAATAATACAGTAGTAGTAATGATAGTAGTGATGTTCAAGTAATAATTGCAAAAGTAGCAATTAAACTAGAAGCAGTACTAGTAATTTCTAATTATAGCAGTAGGTGTTGAGTGGAGTTGTAGGAGCAGCAGGAGACTTGTCATCACAGATCAGACTCTACAGCTCCAGAGGCAGAAATACCTGCAGAAAGAGACAGAAGAGGAGAGAGAGACGGAAGAGCACAAAACTACGGGAAAGGGAAGATATTGATATTATAGTGATGGAGAGAGAGAAAGAGAGAAGCTCAGTGCATCATGGGAAATCTCCCGGCAGTCTAGGCCTATTGCAGTATAACTAAGGGATGGTTCAAGCCTGAGCCAACCCTAACAATAAGCTTTATCAAAGAGGAAAGTTTTAAGCCTACTCTTAAAGGTACAGAGGGTGTTTCTGCCTCCCGGACCGAAGTTGGGAGAAGGTTCCACAGTAGAGGAGCCTGATAACTGAAGGCTCTGCCTCCCATTCTACTCTTGAAAACTCTGGGAGCCACCAGTACATCAGTATTCTGGGAGCGCAATGTCTTAGTAGGATTGTAGGGGACTATGAGATCTTTGAGGTATGATGGTGCCTGACCATTAAGGGCTTTGTAGGTGAAGAGGAGGATTTTGAATTCTATTCTGGATTTGACTGGGAGCCAATGTAGAGAGGGTAGCACAGGAGAAATATGATCTCTTTTCCTAGTTCCTGTCAGAAATCGTGCTGCAGCATTTTGGATCAACTGCAGAGTCTTTAGAGACTTGTTGGGGCAGCCTGATAATAATGAAGTAGTAGTCCAGCCTGGAAGTAACAAATGCATGGACTAGTTTTTCAGCATCCTTTTGAGACAGAAAATGTCTAATTTTGACAATATTACACAGGTGAAAGAAGGCAGTCCTAGAAGTTTGTTTTATGTGTGAGCTAAAGGACATATCCTAATCGAAGATAAGTCCAAGACTCTTTACAGTGGAGCTGGAGGCCAGGGCAATGCCATCTAATATAACTACGTCAATAGAAAATGTATTTTTGAGGTGTTCAGGACCAAGTACAATAACTTCAGTTTTGTCTGAGTTTTAATGTCTCTAAGGCATGCCTGAAGTTTGGTTAACTGATTGGTTTCATTAGGCTTCACTGACAGATAAAGCCTTGTATTGTCTGCATAACAATGGAAATTTATGGAGGGATTCCTGATAATGTTGTTCAAGGGAAGAGAGAGAACTGGTCCAAGCACTGACCTTTGTGGAACTCCATGTCTAACTTTTGTGTACATGGAGAAATTGCCGTTAACATGCACAAACTGAAGCCTATCAGATAGATAGGACTTAAACCAGTTTAGTGCAGTACCTTTAATGCCAATAAAATGCTCCAGTTTCTGTAAAAGCATATGATGGCCAATTGTATCAAAAGCAGCACTAAGATCTAACAAGTACAGAGACAAGTCTTTTGTCTGATGCAATTAGGAGGTCGTGTGTAACTTTTACAAGTGCTGTCTCTGTGCTGTGATACAACCTAAATCCTGACTGAAAAACCTCGAATAATCTATTATCTTGTAGAAAGTCGCACAACTGTTTTGCAACTGCTTTCTCCAGGATCTTAGAAAGAAAGGGGAGGTTAGATATAGGTCTGTAGTTGGCTAATATGTCTGGATCAAGAGTGGGCTTTTTTAGAAGAGGTTTGATTACAGCTACTTTATACCACTGCGGCACATAGCCCGTTAACAAGAACAGATTTAACATATCTAATACAGAACTGCAAATTAAGGGCAGAGCTTCCTTAAATAGCCTAGTTGGGATGGGGTCTAAGAGACAGGTTGAAGGTTTAGATGTTGAAATAGTTTAAGTGAGCTGGTGGAGGTCGATGGGAGAAAAACAGTCTAAGTTAGATTCTATGGATCCTGTGTTTTGACATAAATCAGTGCTGGTTAAAGGCAGGATGTGATGAATTTTGGCTCTAATAGTAAAAATTTTATCATTAAAAAAGTTCATAAAATCATCACTGCTGAGGGTTATAGGAATACATGGATCAACAGAGCTGTGACTTTCTGTCAGCCTGGCCTTTTTATTTTCTTCTATTAATGATTGAATGAGTAATGGGCGCCTCTAGCATTACAGAGGGCCTTCTTATATCTTTTAAGACTATCTTGCAAGGCTAAGCAGGATTCCACCAGTTTGGTGGAACACCACATTCTTTCAAGCCTACATGATATTTGTTTTAGCGTACAGGTTTGAGAGTTGTATCATGGAGCTTGCCTCTTTCGCTTTAATGTTTGTTTTTAGTGTTTTAATGTTTTAATGTCATTTTTAGGCGGGCAATGGAGTCTAAAGTTGTATGTAGTGAGCCTGCAAAACTGTCTACAAGATGATCAAGTTGGGAGGGAGTAGCTTCCGTTAAATTGAGATAAGGCACTGGATTTAGGTTCGAGGGAATCATTTCCTTGAATTTAGCTACTGTACTATCAGAAAGATTTCTAGTTAGGACGTTTTTGCCTGTTGATACATAATCCAGCAATATGAATTCAAAAGTGATTAAAAAGTGATCTGATCGAAGGGGATTCTGTGGGAAGACTGATATCAATATTGAACATTTAACATAGGCCAAAACATCAAGGGTGCGACACACACTGAGAGAAGCCAGTGTGTCTAATAGTGAGGAAAATGCAGAGCTAAGGCTGTCATTGTTGACATACACATGAATATTGAAGTCACCTACTATAATGACTTTATCTGTTCTAAGTAGTAAACTCAATAGGAACTCAGAAAATTCAGATAAGAAGTCAGAGTATGGGCCAGGAGGACGGTACACTACAACAAATAAAATTGGCTTTAGTGTTTTTCACCTTGGGTGTGACAGACTAAGAACGAGAGATCCAGTCCCTAGCTAGTTTGAAGATTATGGAAGTATTCCAAAAAAAGGACCCCAAACTTTTCTTTGGAAAATACAAATGGAGTAATGTATTTTTCCTTTTTTTTTTTTATCAACCACTGAGCATGGGTGGCAGCATCCCTCCACCTCAGCAATATTGCGCATCCGGCCAAGAGAGAAGCAAAAGACAGAGTTTGCCGTTTGGCTGGGGTCAGGCACTCATTGACCTCACCTGTGGTGCCAAGAAGAGCGACCAGAGGGTTGGGTTCTATGTTCAAATTGACAATTAGGGATAAAGATATATAGCGACTTCCCTCCAGTATTTCTCCAGGCTAGGACATGTCCAAAACATATGGATAAGTGAAGCCTCAGCTCTCTTACATTTGTGGCAATAGGGATCTACATCTGGGTAATAATGAGATAATTTGGTTTTGGATATATGGGTTCTGTGCACAACCTTTCTTTCCTGAAATGTTGGGTCCAGTAAGGAGGGTTGGAAAAGATGATTGGCTGGAATCTCTCAACGTGTGCCAGACAACTGGATTATCTATGAGTTTATTTTGTGGGAGAGGGAGTGAAGATTCAAGAAGTGGTGGAATGGAAGTTTTTAGCAGAACCCAACTCCATTGCCACCCATTTAAGGCAGTCAGATCGATTATGAAAATATGCAAGACAGCAAATAATAAAAAACAAAAATTAGGCAGCGCAATACTCTTTTAGGCTTTTAAAGATGGACCTTATTTAGTTGAGGCCACTTGCCCTTCCATATATAGGATGCTATAACAGAATCTAATGTATCAAAACATTATTTAGGAATGAAGGTCAACACTGATTGAAAAACGTATAAATATTTAGGAAGAATATTCATTTTAATGGAATTAATTCGGCTGACCAAGGATGCAGAGAGGGGTGACCACTGTGTCAGGCACAGTTTTGTGTGGTTTAGCAAAGTAAGAACATTTTCTTTGAAAAGGCACTTTTGCTTCTTCGTAACTGTAATACCATGTAAGTGAATTGGTTTTCCACAATCTTAAAGGGGAAGCTGGTGTATTCTGATGCCGACATCCCCTCACTGACAGGGAAAAGTTCAGATTTATTTGGAATGGAATGGACTTGTACTTATATAGTGCTTTTCTAGTCGTATTGACCAGTCAAAGCGCTTTACACTACGTGTCACATTCACACACACATTCAGCGCTTGCTGTATTCTACAAAGCGCTCTAACACATGCACACCCACTCACACACCGATGATACACAGATCGGGGGCAACGTGGGGTTCAGTATTTTGCCCAAGGACACTTCGGCACGGACTGGAGAAGCCGGTGATCGAACCGCTGACCTTCCAATTAGTGGTCCGCTCTACCTCCTGAGCCATAGCCACCCCGGCTAATTTGTATCCTGAAAACTGACTAAAATCATTCAGCAGAGACAGCATGGCGGGTAGGGAGGTATCTGGATGTGAGATAAAACTTAACAGGTCGTCTGTGTTTAGGGCCACCTTATGTTCCACTCCGTTCCTTCATATGCCCGAGATATTCTGCAGATTGCTATTGCCAACGGCTCTCTGGCCAGGTCAAATAGTATGGGGCTTAGAGGACATCCTTGTCGGGTTCCCTGCTGGAGGTTAAAGTGTTGTGACAGCTGAGAGTTGGTGAGGACAGAAGCAGTGGGGTTTGAGTATAGTAATTTTGTCCAGGTGATAAAACTCGGTCCGAAGCCAAATTTTTATAAAGTCACAAATAAATATGCCCATTCTATCTGGTCAAACGCTTTCTCCGCGTCTAGAGAAAGGACACATTCAGGAGTCACACCGGAGGGGAGATACAAAATGTCAAATAGTTGACGTATGTTGAAATAGGAGTATCAATTTTTGACAAAGCCAGTTTGGTCTTCAGATATAACTGATGGTAAGATATTCTCCAGTCTTCGGGCCAAGACTTTAGCCAGAATTTTAACATCTACATTTAATAGAGAGATTGGCCTATTTTTTTTGCAATAAGGGTAATGCATGCTTCATAAAATGAGATTGGAAGCCTATCCTGTTTAAACGAGTCAGACAACACTGAACTTAGCTCTAACGAGAGTAGAGAGGAAGATGCCTCGAAGAATTCCGTGGGAAACCTGCCGGGCCCCAAAAGAAGAAATAGCTGCATCTATCTCCTCTTTTGTTATAGGTTCATCCAATTTAATTCTACTGTTGGGGGAGAGCATGGGGATTTTTAGTCAATTCCAAAAATTATCCATTAATATAGTATTATTTGAAAATTCAGAGGCGTAGAGTTGAGAATTGTAATTTCTGAATGTGTCATTAATCTTTGAAAGTTGGCGTTCAGTGAGATAAGTTGAGGCCAGATCAAATTTGGTTTGAAGCTCCACTCGCATTTTATATAGGTCAGGGTTTTTAACTTGAGAGTTTTGTTTGTCTTTTTCCTTAATTTGATCTGCCAATTCTAATCAATCTCGTTGGGCCTTTTTTTTTTTTTCATATTTGCGGTGTATAAAATAATTTGCCCCCTAAGATACGCTTTAAGAGCATCCCAAACTACTAGACTTGATGTAACTGGGGAGGCATTTCTTTCCTTTTAAACTAGAGAATCAGTGCTTTCCAACAAGCTGCTGTTTGTCCAAGTCAGTTATTTACTTCAGACGATAAACTTACTGTATATGAAAAATTGGAAAAGATTTGGATCATCTCACCTATTGCCTGATGCATTGCTGCACTCCATCTGTGTGTATATCAATCAGTTCTCATCCGATATCCTAGTTGATGACATCAACAGTCAGTTGCTGTAAGCCCAAATGGGAGCAACTGATTATTCTGAGCTCAAAGCAAAGTCTGTCTAAGGTTTGTTTAAAAAAAATGTATTGGATAAATGGCAAAAACATTAAGAGGATTGAATAAATACTTGAAATAGCTAAATGATGGCTGGTTGAAAAATAATGAAGAAATACTCTGATGGAAAGTTGAGGTCTTGATAGCTTTACAAAATATTGCTGCTGTCATTCAGAAACAGAATTATTATGAAGTGGTAAACTATGACCCAAACACATTAATTCAAAACAACATTTACAAATAATGAATGATTGGCATTCATTACTTCAGATTTGTTTCTGGGCCTTTCAAGCCCTGTAACTGGGTGGGGCCGGACCCACCTAAGCTCACCTGTGTCTATGCATATGGGTATGTTAGTTTATCTGACTGGGCTGTGGGGGTACAGAAGACCAAAAAGAATGAAAATCACATACTGCATGAACATGATTACTGCAAACTTCATCAAGTAAAACTGCATAAACTGGTGTGTATATGTCTGTAATAAAGTGTTGTTTCTTTGGTTCAGGCTTTAACCCGCGGTGGGACTGTACATTTAACTTTACTGTTCATGTCCCTGACGTGGCTCTTGTTCGCTTCATGGTGGAAGACCATGACTATACCTCAAGCAATGACTTCCTAGGGCAGTACACCTTGCCTTTCACCAGTCTTCGCACAGGTACGTTTAGGAACGGTGGAGTTTGGGGGGCTAATACAAAGGACCTGCTTGACATTGCCAACACAATATGACTAACCATTTGCTCTCTTGATCTTCTTTACCTTACCTTTGCAGGTTATCGTCATGTCCGACTGCTCAAGCTGGATGGCTCCAGCCTTTCACCTGCTTCCATCTTTGTCCATATTACAGTCACCCCCTGCCAGAGCAGTCCCTACAAATCATCATCAAAATCACCGGCCAGGTCACTGAACAAGTCCTCAGTCAAGGATCCCTAACACTTGATTATCATGAACTTGATGACAACTCATGGATCCACCATTAGCCTTTGGTGCTAGATTTTGAATATATGAGCTAACTCCAAAACTAATTAGTTATAATGCCCTCTGCAGGAAGAACAGTTTTATTAGAATAGTTTAAAAATGCCTGCTGGTATAAGTTGTAGGTTGTGAAGGTCAGAAAGCCTAAATCCCAAGTATGAGGTGTGATCAAAAAGTTCCAAGACTGTGCCTATAACAAGCAAAAATGTACCGTACTTAAATTTGGTTATTGTCCCCTTCAAAGTAGTTACCTTGTGCAGTGATACATCACTCCCAGCGCTCTTGCCACACTTGGAACACTCACTGTAAGTCCTGTTTTGTAAGTGTGTCAAGCACCATCTGCATTGTAAGCTGGATCTCCTCCATTGTGTCAAAATGGTGAACCTTCAGCTTGAATTTCATTTTGGGGAAGAGGAAGAAGTCGCAGGGAGTCAAATCTGGCAAGTGGGGCAATTGGGTAGCGACAGTTGTGTTAGTGTGACCCAAAAATCTTCTGTGAGTGGGCACACTGTCATGATGAAGTTCCTGATTGCCACTGCGGCACAGTCCAGATCGTTTGACGTGGACTAGAGCTTGCCATTGACAGTCTGGGTCATCCATATGTAACACGTCCAGATTTTGATTGCCCAACGTGACATTGCATACAGACTCAACATGAAAATTACATCTCACACCTGCTGCATTCACATTACCATTCATTCACAACAAGGACAGTTTTGGAGCTTTTTGATTGCACCTCATATGTGCAGCCATCCTCTATGAAATGATAAAGGACATGATCAGCTTTTAAAGTTAATTTTAAAACAATCAAGAGCTAATATTTTTTCTTCATCATTAACCTTCCATTTTCTGAAACCAACAATCCAACCTCATTTCATGCAGTGATTGGCCAGGTGAGATGAAATGAGAAAGTAGGCAAGATTTTGACTGTCCGAAGCTCTTCTTTTAAACTCTTCAGTCAAATACATTGCATTTCCTTTTATACAGTATAAACAATGGAGCAGGTTCGGACCTGTGGGTGGGCGTGCCATCTGCCTCGGCCTCGGCTGGGTTAAGAAGGGGAATTATCTCACAGCAACATCCCTACTACCGTTGTAGACACCAAAGCCACATGGAAAAATATGACGACTTATTTTGTAGATAAGAAATGGCAAAAGAACAGCTCTTGTTGATGCCTCTCTGACACATTGTGCAAAGGAACCCATCCCAGTGCTTTTATAATGGAGCCTAGTGTAATATTTTAAATGGAAAACAGATTCTGAAGACATTACTTTTTTAGGTAGCCAAGTAGCATTTTTATATTGCTCAGTTATGCTATAGCAAGATGATGTGCACTAGATAGAGCTGCTTATTTTATTATTAGCTTATTAGATGAGACATACAGTAGGGCCCAAAAGTCCCACAGAAAGACCGCTTCCTATCCAAAGTCACATTCAGGTGACTCAGACTTTAACCAGTATAAATTTGCTTCACAGCTACAATGAGGTCTGCTATATCTTACGTCGACATACGTCCTTACTTTGTGTTCAGATGTGTTCTGTGCATGCAGAGTTGATCTGACTGATGAACCTTTGAGACTGTGACATTACTATAACATATACATTTTTTAATAGACACCACTCTAATCCACTGAAGGTTAGCATGTTAAAGATAAGGTGTTACATAGTGTTGTTTTTATTGAGGAAGGTGATTTTTTTTAAATTTTATTTTATTTTATTTTATTTTTGAAGGCCTTGTTTTGAGAATAGTCATTCTGTCACATGAGTTCAATATTAGTCTTCAGACATCTAAAAAATTAAACAATCAAACAGCTTCAGCTATCTTTTGTATCATAGTGAAACTTTTTGCCAAATTTATCATTATTTGATGTAGAACAAAATATGTTTTATTTTAACAAAACCTGTGATCAGGAGGTTTGTTTGAATTGGGATAGAAATTTTAGATCTGTTGCCAATATTTAATGATATAAAACAAACCCCAGCCGTATTTGTGACAATACTGAACTTACTCACATGTATGAAGAACTGTAAATCCACTACATATATGGTAAAAATGCCAAACTTGAACTGTAGCATTGATAACAAAAATTGCAACTGTAAATTTCAACTTATTGGCAGTGTTGTTTATTTATTATTATTATACTGTTTGCTTTTGTGCCATACCAGCTGTATGTTAATCAATCATTATTTATTATCCAGGTTATATATGCAAAGTTGAATAGAAATTTATTAAAACACTGTGGAAATAGTAACCCAAACCCTATTCTACAAACTGAATAACCTCACAATGTCAAAGGGTATTTGTAACAGATGTCCAGTCCTTAACTGTATTGTCAGATGATATGTTCAACTGATTCACAGTGTAAAATAAAAAGTAGAATTCCAGCATTGCATATTTTAATCATCATCATCATAATATTATGGCTCCCTACAAAAAAATAAAGATCTTAGAAAATCAAAATCTTATTTTACAATGTTTATGACTTATATTTGTGACTTATCTTACAAAGTCAGTGTTCACATATCTCCAGTGACTGCAAAATTGTATTTTATGGATCACTTAAACATTTGATATGCATTCTCTACTCTCAGTATGCTGCTACATGTTACAGAAGCAGTCCCTCATACCCTCTACAATATGATGCACCACTTCTAGGAACCTTTGGTGAAAAAAAATGATCTTGTCCTCAATAACTTCCTAGAAAAGGGATATATGATTGATTTACATGCAACAAGTTGTACTACCACCACCAACAGACTTAATGATAGTCAGTATATTTAAAAGTAATTAAATCAATGCCTTAAAGAATACAGTGCATCATCAGGCTGTAAGCTAAACTTTACTTAAAGCAAGATACTGCCATGTAATTTGCACAATACCCAAATCAAGCAATTCACCTCATTTTTACAATTGATCACCCTAAAAAAAGGTCTCCCTAAGTATTTTGAAATCTGGGTTGGGAAACCATTTGATACTTGAAAATTAGATTAAATTATTGGATCAAACCAAAACTTCATCCTAATGGATGGATGGACTTGCATTTGTCCATAACTGGAAGAGTAAACACACATATGGACACCGATCAGCCACTCAATTTAAACCACTGACAGGTGAAGTGAATAACATTGATCATCTTGGGGGGGCATGAGGGCAAAGACTGCACTGCATCTAAAGCCTGTCATGGATGTGGTGGACTGGATCACTTTTACTGGAGCTGCCTGGGCCACAGAGAACTTTTACTGAGGTGGCTAGGTCCTAAGCAGGGCTGGAGGCAGCAAAGGAGCCAGGCAAGAAATCAGCAGAAAAGGATCCAAAGAGGCAAGTGCAGGCAGAGGCAGATGCTGATTCTCCTGGGAGGGGAGGAGCTAGAAACTGTCTTTATGACTAATCACTATGTCTTAGTTGGAGGTGATTTGATGGCAGAAGTAAAGATTGATAGAAAAGATAATTTGATAGATACATATAAAAAAAGTTAATTCTCACAACCCCGGTTTCATATCCGGAATCAAGAATCAAGAATTCTTTATTGTCATTATGCATACACATAATGAAATTTTGTTTGGTAGCTTTTGGCTTAAGAAAAAGACAGACAAAGACACAGTACTTTAAAATATACAAATGGAAAAACCAACTATAGACACACTATAGACACACTATAGACACACTATACATATATACAATAAAAAACAAATAAGATAAAATAGAATAAAATTAAATTTAAAAAAATAAAGTAAAATAAAATGTGCAATGGATAAAATAAAATGTGCAATGGATCTTAGCAGCAGAGGAATGTACCAAATTGCAGCACAGTGCAAGTTCCAGTCTTTAAGGCATGGTGAGTGAATGTGTGTGTGCCTGCAGGGATCCAGTGGTCTGTGTGTGTGTGTGTGTGTGACTGCAGGGGGGAGACAGATTTCACAGCTCTAGGGAAGAAGCTGTTTTTCAGTCTGGTGGTGCGTATTTCTGTACCGTTTTCCAGAAGGAAGCGGTACAAACAGTCCCTTGCCCAGGTGGGTCGGATCCGCAGCGATGGCCTTCCTCTGGACCCAGTCAGTGTATATTGAGGCAAGATCTGGGAGCAGACGATGAATTGCTTGACAATCCCCTGTGCTGTCTCACCAATCCTCACCACCCGGGTCAAGTCCTTTCTGTCCTGTGCCGTGCAGCTGCTGTACCACACTGTCACACTGAGACAGAGGATGCTCTCTATTGTGGCTCTGTAGAAGTTTGCGAGCAGCCAAGAAGAGAGTCCAGCCTGTTGCAACTTCCTGAGGAAGAAGAGCCTTTGTTGGGCTTTCTTCACCAGGCTCTTCTTCCTTGGGAAGTTGAAACGGGCTTGATCAAATAGTAAAGGAGTTAGGAGCAGAACTGACTACATATTTTGCCCAGTGGAATTTCAAGTGATCAGAGCACAAGTATTACTTGTATTTCATTCTGATCATAACATGTTGTCTATTTTACTAAACTTGAAGGTGACAAGATTTGGAAAGGAATATTGGAAGTTAAATAACAATATTCTAGAAGACTTTTTTAAAGACTGTATATTGCTATTGCTTTATGATTATATGTGTGAATGGTGGAAAGGCACAAAGGTTCATATTAAGCATTACATACAAGCATATTCCAGGGAATTAAAAAGAGCTGAATTTAGAGAATACTATCAGTTGCAAATCTCAATACATTATTTACTGGCAGAAAAAACATGGGTAGACACATAGATGAGGAGATGCTTAAACACTGGCAAAACAGTATTTTTTCACAAAAGAGCAGAAGCGCATAAATTTAGGTGTCTAAGGGAGAAGTAGGAAAAGGATAAGAAATGCTTTCCTTATTTCTTTAGGCAATCTAAAGCTCAGGTGAAGAGGAGGTGCATTGTTTTGCTTGTGAAAAAAGTAGGCAAGCAAGTTTAGAAAAGGGTTTAGTAAGACAAGGACATAAAACTGGAAGAAATTTTGAGGGACCTTATATCTTTGGAAAATGGAAAGATGCTGGGCATAGATGAATTTTACAAAAAATACAAAAGAATTTTATGTTGGTTTTTTTTTTTGGGGGGGGGGGGGGGGGGTATTGGGTCTCATTTGTTGGAATTATTAATGTTTATATGTACATCTAGGATCATGGGGGGTACTTTGAGAAGAGGAGTGATCTCTCTTCTATACAAAAAAGGAGATGCTTGTGATATTTTGAACTATAGGCCACTAACAATGCTGTGCACAGTTTATACAATTTTTAGTGAGGTTTTGACAAACCATGTAGTTTCTACTTTTATCATTGGATCAGATCAAATGTGTAGTGCAAGGTAGACAGATACATTGGAACTTACAAATGCAGAGATTTTTTCATATCATATCATATCAGGATATTAGAAAGTTTTAAGTTTGATAATAGATTTAAAAAATGTATTTTAAAAAATTGTACACAGAGGGGGGAAGCAGAGTTAATGTCAGTGGCAATCTTGGTGAATTGTTTAAACAAACTAGGGGAGGCAGGCAGGGAAGTCCAGCATCAGCCCCACGTTGTGTTCATTGAAATCCTGGCATGTGCAATAAGGAAAAATTATAGTATTGGAGGTATATAGCTGGCAGGTGGTGAGTTGCTAGCCATAACTGTATTTCGAAAAAGACTTTTGTTTACAAGAAGCCATAAAAGTTATTAGTGTTTTCAAGAGTCTCAGGGTCAAAGATTAATATGAGTAAATCGCAAATAAAAGTTTTAGGAAAATGGAAGGACAGGATTGGGGCCTTTTGGTCTCTCCTTATGTATGGGGCCAGTAACGTTATTGGGCATATCCTTTGATAGTAAAGATGATATTGGAACGAACTGGAAGATAAGTATTAACCAAACTTAATATTTGAAAATTAAGAATTTTGACTTACAGTGGAAAAATTTATAAAATCTGATTTATTGCCAACATTGTTGCGTGTAGCTTATGCTTTTCCTGTGCCAGCACTAATTTGTTTGAGGTTGCAAAAAGCATTTTATTTCATATGGGGTGGGTACAAATACATTAAAAGAGGAACAATGTACCAGCCTGTTGAAAGGTGGTAGAGGCATGCCTGACTGGAATGTGATACTACTGTTTTTTTTTAATATATGTCAAATAATAATAATGTCCCCACCTGAACAGAAGAGCCAGTCCTTATTGAAATTCGGACTTGGGCTTCATTTGAAACCCTTAATTGGTGAATGAAATAATAGGTTGCCTAAAGTAGAGGTTATGCCTGAACACTATAAGAAGTAAAAAGAATTATTGTTTGGGCAAGAAGTACAAAGAATGTTGGGACAGGGGTTTAGTTTTCGCACAACAACTTTTGACGACCTTGAGTCAAAAATGCAGTTTTGAAAGACATGACTTGGGAGAGAGTTCAGTATATGAGAAGAGAATTAATTTTGCCTGATATGGAGATATAAATTGACTGCACTTGTGGTGGTCTTGTTTGTACAATATGTGTCATATATATATATATATATATATATATACACACATATATGTATGTATGTATGTATGTATATATATATATATAGAGAGAGAGAGAGAGCGTCTTATACTGGCACATTTCATTCTCTCATGTTTAAATACATTAATTTGTTTTATTTAAGGATTAATTTAAGATTTTTTTGAGAGAGATAGGAATGTCCGGTACTGAAAAAAAAAAAAAATCAACTAATTAAACATAATACATGAAAAAGTCATGTAAGAAAACTACGCAAGGAAGGTCTTCTCAGAGTTCTTTTTTTTCTACTCTTCTACAGGTAGTGATATTTACAAATGATGCAAAGGAGCAGTTTAAACAGCATTTAGTCCCAGAAGGGCACTCATTTTTAACTCTGTCTAGGAGGCCCAAGGCTCTCCGCTATCCTCCAATTCACACGGGGTTGGCTCAAGAAGGTCAGTGAGGAGAAACATTGACCTCAAATGACTAAAATGCTGACCTGCAAGTGTCGCAGGTCTGTCTCCTGTAATGTGTGGCAGGTGTGTTGTTTTAGCCAGCTGGTTAAATGAGTTCCCTGTCCCCCCTGTGTAGATTAGATTGCACGTTCGACACCTAGGTTGTGGATGTTTGATCGGAAGTCCCAGGAGAGGTCAATCAGGGTCCGTGGGTCCCCAGGAGCCCTGGCAGCAGGGGCGAGGCAGGGCAGAAGGGATGGAGGGTAAGGGTTAGGTGCAGGGGGAGGGAGAGAATTAGGGTTATGTAAAGGGGGAGGGGGAGAGGGTTCAGGTTAGTAGAGGAAAGATGTGTTTGAAAAGATGGTGGGCTGGACGGAGATCCTGCGTGAAGCTGGTTATGGGGGCTCAATGGTAAATGCAGAGTTAATCTGAGGGTGGGGAACAACACATGCCCCCACACACACATATATATACACATAACATATATATTTATATATATATATATATATATATATATATATATATATATATATATGGGCTGTACAGCAGTGTTATACTTTTGTAGAGCCTGATCTGCCTTGATTCTGGGAGAGGAGAGGAATTGCCATGTCTCAGGCTACAGGCCTGGCGCCCAGGAGCCGGCCAGGTCCTATCTCTGGGCTGTAGGAGGAAGGCGTGAGAGCTGTAGGCAATCGCAGAGATGGATTTGTAGAAGAAAAGAGAAAGAAAGGAATTTTCTCAATTAGTAAAATAATTAATTATTAATATATGTGATATATGGATTTGCACAATTTTTATGTTTTTGTTCCCACAGGCCCCACAGAGCGACAGAACAACCAAGAGGTCTCCTGGCAGGAGAAGAGGTCATTATTTAGAAGCCTCTGGGGGAGTCTTGGTTAGGATATTTTGGTTAGGATGATGCCATCCCGGGGAGGAAGTACCTCTTTCCGGTACTGCAAAAAATGGGATTTCCAGAAAGGTTTATAGATTGGATGGGATTGCTGTACCGGGGCATTACCAGCAGATTTGTTATTAACGGGCATCTGAGAAAAGCAGTGTATATTAATTGCAGTGTTCATCAGGGGTGTCTGTTATCTGCCCTCCTCTATGTCATCTGTATAGAACTTCTGGTGCAGATCTTGAGAAGGGGACCAATAAATCAATGGGGTGGGAGTTCGGTGAGGCATCTGCTCTGGGAGTCCAGCACTGTCGTAGACCAGTGGGCAATGGCCGGCTCCTTACAATTCCCTGAGGTCCTTACAGCACAGCTGGTGCTCTATGGGGTGGGTTAGGGTTAGGGTTAGGGGTTAGGCCACCATCAAAGATGCCATGTGGACTAGACTAGACTATTTTTTTACGCGGGACTGCCCACCAACCGATGCTAGACTGACCCCTGTTTTCTTTTCCGATCACCTGATGCTTTCCTGCACCCTTTCACTGTTTTCGGGTGTGACATCAGGAAGTGGTCTGTGGAAACTCAACTGCTCCCTTTTAGAAGACAAGGTTTTAGTTAGCCAATACAAAGAGCAGTATAGAGAATGGCAGACCCTTCGAGACTTTTACGACACACGCGCACACTGGTGGGAAATGGTGAAGGGAAAGACCTGGACTTTTTTTAGACAGGCAGAGAAGAGAAAAAAGAGCAGGGAAAATAGACGCATGATGGGACCGCAGAAACGACTACAACGCTATTTTAAACTACGACAATGTGGAATGGATTTTAGCGAAGAGATAAAAAAAAGTCAAAACAGAGATGTCGGTTTCAGCAGAAACCAAAAGTAAAGGTGTCTTTTTAAGAAGCAGGGAGCAAGAAATTGAAGAGGGGGGAAAGTGCACAAGGTATTTCTTTAAGAAAATCATAAATAAAGGGGTGCACAGTAGAAACAATAGAGGAAATTAAACAAGTTGTTGAAAACTTCTATGAAAACTTGTACCAAAGAAAACCTATTGAAAAAGACACCATGACTGAAGTTTTAAACCTAGTTACCGGGACCGTAAAAAACAGCGTGCTTTTAACCCAAGATTTTACAATCTTAGAGTTGAATAAATGCATCATAGGTTTTAAGAAGGGGAAGTCCATCTTGTCCTGGGGACTTCCCCTTTGGAATTTTATTTGACTGGAATGGAAATGGAATTTTATTTGACTTTTTGACTTTTTTTTTTTTACTTCCCCTTTGGAATTTTATTTGACTTTTTGGGACATTTTAGCACCTGATTTGCTTGCTGTTTTTATGGGTTTTGAACAGCTAGACCGACTTCCTGACAGTTTTAGAATAGGGATAGTGACTCTCCTTCACAAAGCCAAAGATAGGACTGATTTGCGTAACAGATGGTGTCTCGGATTAATAGTACTAAATTTAGATTTTGAAAAAGCCTTTGATCGGGTCTCGCAGCAGTACCTCTTTCGGGTACTGCAAAAAATGGGATTTCCAGAAAGGTTTATAGCTTGGGTGGGATTGCTGTACCGGAGCATTACCAGCAGATTTGTTATTAACGGGCACCTGACAAAAGCAGTGGATATTAACTGCGGTGTTCGTCAGGGCTGTCCGTTATCTGCCCTCCTCTATGTCATCTGTATAGAACCTCTGGCACAGATCTTGAGAAGAGACCAACGAATCAATGGGGTCGGAATCCCAGGGAGCGGGGGACTTCAGACAAAATTCATTTTATACATGGACAACGTAAACGTTTTATGCACCGACCTTTTATCTGTCAACAGGACGCTGGACTTGACTGACTGGTTTGGACAGGCCTCTGGGTCAAAACTCAACAGAGGCAAGACCCAAGCCCAATTTTATTGACCATGGACAGCGACCGAAATGACAGGACTCCCCCTGACTTTGACACAGACTGACCAGAGAATACTGGGGGTCAAATTTGACAGGGAGGGGGGAGGGAAAACAAATTGGCCAGACGTGGTAGGGAAAGTAAGACAAAGACTAGGATACTAGGGACTTAGAGGACTGACCATTGAAGGGAAGGTTTAAATCATCAAAGCAGTGATTTTACTCTTGCTTTTACTGATCAGTTCTGTTTTTTATTCCTCCTAGGAGAGTGCTTTTAGATCTTGACCGAGCCATCTTTTACTTTTTGTGGGGCTCCAAGTGGGAAAGACGGAGGAGAGACGTGATGAGGGGGAAAACGAGTACCCAATCTACACTTGTTTTTAGGAAGCCGATACGTCGCGCTACACGTGAAATATGCTACAGACCCATCCAGAAACCCCAAGAGCACAGCAATGACACAATTCTGGATGGGGTCTTACCTCAGAAGATTGAAGATTTTACCCACTGATCTTAAAGTACCTGTGTCTTTTAGCCTGCCACCAGCCTATGCTTTTATTCAGAAGTTTTTAAAGCATTTTAACCTGGAGCAGGAGGAGCTGCAAGTTTTAACCAATCACCGTGTTTTGATTTCTGTTGTGCAGGAGCAGGAACCAGTGAGTCCAGTGCGCGGGCTCGTACTAGGCAAGCCCTCAACAGTTTGGCGCAACCTGCCCCCGACCTGGTTGTGGCATCTGCTCTGGGAGTGCAGCGCTGCCGTAGACCAGTGGGCAATGGCCGGCTCCTTACAATTTCCGTACTTGCCAGCAAGGGAGGTCCTTACAGCACAGCTGGTGCTCTATGGGGTGAGCCAGGAAGCACCAAAAAAGATGACTTTGCCAAGCAGTGGCTCACCCTGGCCGCCATCAAAGACGCCATGTGGACCTCCAGAAACTTGCTGGCAAGGAAGCACATGCTATTCCCCCCGTGGCTGTGATCTGGATGGCTGAAGCTGCAGGCGGCAGGCCTAGGACACAGCCACAAAGAAGAATTGCCTCTGTGCCCATTCGGATGAAGGAGCCGGAGCTACACGGGAAAATGTCAAAGCAGCAGCAGCCTACCTCTCCGGGAGAGGAAGGTGGGAAGGAGTGAAAGGGTGGGGATCTCCTCTGAGCACCAGGACAGGATCCCGAGAGACTTATTGTTTGGAGGAGCGGAGTGAGTTACCCTGGGCAGGGACTCACCCTGCTCCTGCACAGAAGAGCCCAATAACAAATGCACTCCCTTTTAAAGATTCTTTAATACACAACTTTGTTTTTTATTCTGTGAAACCTCTTAAAAGTACTGTTTTTATTGTTTTAACTATGGTTTTACAGATTACACACATTTGTTGACAAGTTGTATTCTGAGGTAGAGTGTATTTATTAACTATGTAAAAGTTTCTATGGAAGGTGGAAAGGAGTATCAATAAAAAAAAATTTCCAAAAAAAAAAAAAAAAATCAGTTCTTATCAGTTTACTATCTGATACGTCCCCACCCGGGGACCGTATATATAAAATTGATTTTTGGAGAAGGGACCCAGAATAGGGGCTTGCTCCTTCCACTCCACGCATCGACCTGGTATTGCGTTACCTCCAGGTACGGTGCACATTCTCTCGAAACATTCAATATAACTAGAGTTTTGTTGGGGTCATATTTACCAGGGGGAGTCGCTTGCTTTTCTCACATTCCTTTGTCAATAGGGTACAAGTTGCTCAAAGCCCTGATGCCGTTACTGAGTTGTACGCTTAGTGGCGCACTATTGATTTTCCCATTCCCCCAGAGGTTGATTAGGGCGTACCGTCTCTCTTTTGCAGCTGGAAAAGAAGGTAAAGTAAGCAGTGCCCTCTATAAGGGGATAACGTGTCCAACAGATCTTTTGAGACGGGAGCATACACGGCTTACGCATTACTTTTTCTTACAAACAGACGCATTTCAGTTTGTCTGGACCGAGCACTGAATGGTGAGGAAAGTCAATAAAACCAGCAAAGTTTGTGCACAACTTTGTCAAACTGCAGTAGTGCTTGCAACGTCTCGGCGACAAGCCTCAGATGAAGTTCAGCTAATGCTGAAGGCACCAAACTCTGGCACTGTGCAGTGTGGCCACCATCAGCCGAGTGCTGTGTCTGGAACAGCCAAAAGAGCAGAGTGGTAATAGAGATGACTCAGAACTCAGACTACGTTTACAGAGTTGAGTGTCAGCATAGAGGGAGTCCACACATTCCCTGTCTCATATGGGTAGAAGGTGCACCTGTGTTTGAGGAGCATGATGATCAGACTGTGTGTAACTTTGTGTCCAGATACATCACAGCTGAGCTGCCTGTCCCACGCAAAGAACCTGCACTGCATCAGAAAGTCAAAGAGGTTCAAATGCACAGTAAAAACCACTCAAAGACATGTTTCAGAAGTCTGGGCTCTGGTTGCAGATTTGGATTTCCCAAACCACCATGCAGAAAGACAATGATTGTCAGACCTGATGATGATGATGATGATGATGCACTGGACCTGCTAACAACAAAGACTAAACTCAGACCACTCAACCAGCTGTTGAATAAACCTGAAAGCGCCTCCCTGAGTTTGGAACAGCTCCTGGCTCGATGTCAGTTAGAGTATCAACAGTGTCTGCGTAAGATAAACAAATGCTGTGCTTTGATGTTGAAACGTGACCCAAAAGACTGCTGGGTAAATGGATATAATTCACATCTACTGTCAATGCATATTCATGCATCATGTACCTCACCAGCTACATAACAAGAGTCTAAACTGTCTGAGTACCTCAAAACAGTCATTGAGAACTCAGAGACCATGTCAATGAATATTATGAAATGAGAGAGATCATGCAGGCTTATTCACAAAAGAGAGAGATCAGTGCTCAGGAGTGTGTGACCCGTCCCTGTGGCCTTCACATGAAACAGTGTTCACGTGCTCTCGTGTTCTTCTTAACAGATGACAACCCACTGAAAATGAGTCACCCCCTTTTGTACCTGGAGAGCACAACAGCAGAATGTTCAAATGTGTGGATGACATCTTTGACCGACAAATACAAATCCAGACCTGAAACACCAGAGTTTAAAAACGTGTATGGCTGATTTCGCAGCTACATGCAGACTTGTCTATCGTCAGCACAGAAAAAGTAAAAATGTTTTGCCCCTGCTAAATGACATGGGATTTGTTCAGAGGCGAAAAAATGATGCTGTCATCAGATTTCACTGCTGCTCACAGGAAAAGCATCCTCAGCAATTCTATGGAACACTTCTAAAACTGTATCTTCCATACCACTCAGATCAGCAACTGAAAAGGCCTTTCTTACCCACGTACAAGTTCTTCTATAACAGCGGCTACATACAGTTGCCAGGTTCTGACCTTCCTGAGCCTGTCAGAGACATTGTCAAACAAAACAAAGACAAATATGAGATGAACAGTAAAGAGATCGAGGAAGCTGTTGAAGAGTATGAGGAGAACAGAGGAGTGACTGATGAATGGTGTAACCTGGCACTTGAATCTGAAGCAGAGAGGTTGGAGTGTATCTATGAACTGGAGGCAGCAGAGCCAGATCATGACAATGTTCAAGAAAATGTCCCAGACTACAGTTGACAGGCTAATGCTGTAACAGAGGCCAGTGCCATCAGAGAGCCCCCTGTCATTGATCCTGCGGTTTTACGTCACATGTACCAGAATCTGAACCAGAAGCAGGCCTGTGTATTCTATGCAGTGAGAGACTGTTGCATAAAACGTGTTGGTGGACTGAATCCAGAGCAGCTGTTCTTTTACATAAACGGTGGTGCTGGTACAGGTAAGTCACATCTCATCAAATGCATCTACTTAGAGGCATCTAAGATACTGAGCAAACTGCCTAGACATGCTGAAGAGGCTGACATATCAAGGCCCACTGTCCTGTTGACTTCTTTCACTGGAACTGCAGCCTTTAATATATCTGGCACTACACTGCACTCTCTCCTCAAGCTGCCCAGAAGTTTGAAACCTCCATTTGTAGGACTGGGTAATCAGCTGGATGAGGTCAGAGCAGAACTTCTAAATGCTGAAATCATCATTGATGAAGTGTCTATGGTGTCAAAGCTCCTCTTTGCCTACGTGGATGCGAGACTCAAACAGATCAAAGGCAGTCAGAAACCCTTTGGAGGAATGTCAGTAATTGCATTTGGAGACTTTTATCAGCTCCCACCAGTGAGACAGCCTAAACCTCTGTGTGTGTATGACCCATCACAGATTGACCTGTGGCAGGAACATTTTCAGATGATCACTCTGACGGAGATTATGCGTCGAAAGATGGTGTTGCCTTTGCAGAGATGTTGAACAGGATCCGTGTGAAGGAAAAGTCTGATGAGCTGTCTGACAGACAGAGCTTTGCTGTCACAAGCTGTCACTGAACCACAACTTTGCCCAACTGATGTCCTGCACATTTTTGCTACTAATAGACAAGTAGATGCACACAACTCTGCAGCACTGGCTCAGCTTCGCTGTTGCATCACTACAATTGATGCTGATGACTATAAAAAGGACCCACGATCTGGCAGAATGACGCAGCAAGACAAACCAGTGAAAGGAGGCAGAAATGAGTTAGACACACTGCAAGTTGCTGAAGGTGTTTGTGTTATGCTCATCAGAAATCTTGACGTGTCTCAAGGATTAGTAAATGGTTCATTTACTACTTTAGTCATAGTAGTAATCTCTGAACAACATGTATCTTCATGTTCAACAACTAAGATGGCGCTGCGGATGGCTGCCTCGGTGTGTTGGTGCGCTTTGTGTTTTGTGATTTTGATTTCGTACATCTATGCGTTACATTAACGCACATCTCCCCGGACGATCACTGCCACTTTCAAAACATTTTGCACTCTACACTTTACATTTTAATTTAATTATGTATATTTATGCTCCTTTACTTATGTTCCTTGTAAATATAGTTTTTGCTTTTTGCTCTTTTCTTTTTATCATAATTGTCCTTTAGCACCAATATACCAAGACAAATTCCTTGTATGTGCCAACTTACTTGGCAATAAAGTCTGATTCTGATTCTGATGTGTCACTAAGCTTAGACTAAAGATGGATGATGAAACAGCTGGAAGGAACAGCAGTAACAGAGCATCAGGAGTACGTGATAACCTTGTGCACATACAGAGAGCAGAGGAGAATCTGATACAGAAAGGAGTGGTTCACAGACAGTTTCCCATTAAACTGGCCTTTTGCGTGTACAATTCATAAGGTTCAAGGTATGACCAGAACATCAGCTGTCATCTCACTGAAGCACATTTTTGAACCTGGCATGGCTTAGGTTGCAATCAGTCAAGTGACCTCTCTTGGTGGACTGCACCTACTGGACATGGATGAGAGGAAAATCTACACCAACACAGAAATCACTGCAGCACTGGAGAACATGAGACAAGTCAGTTTGGATGACATGATGCCTCTTCTTCATATCACACAAACACTGAGCAGGCCTGACATTCTGACCATTGTTCACCACAATACAGAAGGGTTGCGATCTCACGTTAACGACATAAGGAGCCATCATGAACTGTGTCTAGCAGATGTGTTGTGTCTCACAGAAACTCACCTACAGGGCTCCTTTGTTGCTGAGAGTCTCCACCTACAAGGTTACAACATGTTCAAACGCAACACACACCTGTCCTACACAAAGTTCCCACAGATGGCCAGCAGAAGTGGTGGTGGAGTTGCTGTTTATGTCAAAGACAACATTCAGGTTCGTGAGAAACAGTATGTTCATAATGTAACTGACCTTGAGTTTGTGGCTTTGAAGGTTGAAGCTCCCATGAGTGCACTGATTGCAACTGTGTACAGACCTCCAGACTACTGTATGAGATCATTCCTGTCTAACCT